>VXBJ01000590.1:170760-324066 GCA_013400055.1 Nycticryphes semicollaris
GAAAACCAGCTTTCTAAAACTTGCAAATATGAAAGGGAAATGCAAAGTGTTACTATAGAGGAGCTGAACAGTGGTACAGAGGTAGTGCCTTACAAATCCCTAGGAGGGCTTTGATACTAAATCAGTTGTACAAAATCAAGCACCTCTTCAAACAGAGCTATCGTGGAGGAGAGAAAATCTTAAATGCTTAAATGAGAAGTCATAGAAAACCATGAAAAAATCACAGTATGCTTACAATTTGCAATTCCAAATCTTTTCACACCTCCGAAAGCAAAACGCTGCAGCATCCAGGCTGATAAAGTGGAAGTAACGCAAATATAAAATGCAGACAGATAAATAGGATAATAGCTCCATTTGAACTATTTGGTGAATGGATCAATACACCAGTGAATCAATGATTTTTTTTTTTTAATTATAAATTAAGTCAAAGCTGAATAACAACATGAAAAGTGACATGACAATGCAGAGCTATGTCAGAGCTGACATCGTTAGGATGGTAGAAAGAAAGACCAAAACTGGCTGAACTTTCAGAAACAAATATGACAAGTTATATTCTATCAAGAACATTAATGATCCATTTGTCATTCTACCAGCAACTCAGCAGGGTCTGTGAATCTTTTTTTAATATACAGAAACAATAATGACTAAAGACATTCACAGCTTTTACTGTTGTTCTTACCTAGTATTGATTGGGAATAAGTATAAAATTTTCATGTCAAAAGGATAGTAGTTAAGGAAATTAAATAAATTGACCTGGATTTTATGCAACTGGAGCCAAAGTCAATCTTTCATTCACTCATTCACTCTTCTGTTAAAAAATATATGCACTGAATTATCAATGCTATACATGGTGATGTTGTCTATAGAGTCATATAAGAAAAGCATGCAGATGCTGTATCAGGCACCATGCAAACAGGTATTTGTCTCAACCTCTAGTTCAACATGTCTTAGTATTCTCAGTATCCCTATTACCAGAAGACGGTAGCAACTGAAGAATTGTGTCCAATAAAAAAGAAGAAAATTTATATCAAGTGCTATTTTAAGCAATATCTCTATTAGAATCTTAACCAGTTTAATTAACAGACTGCAAGATCCAGTTTGACAACTCATAATACTCTATTGTCATAAAAGACACTTTACCCTTAGAAGGTTTACTGTAATTACTCAGAGGCAATGCTGGGGTTTTTTAGCTTATATACATGGAAAATTAAAATACAGTGACAGAATCCATTAAATTAGAAAAAAAGTTGTAGCTGACACTTGTGTGATGTTAAATACCTCTGAAAGCATGTCTAAGAAGAAGGTATATCTATTGTCTGGTCAGAAGAATCATAAAAAAGTGTAAACCTAACTAAATAAAACTCCAGTGCAACCACAAAAGTTTGCCCATAGAAAGATTACACGTGGGGCTCAAGCCTCCTCTGAAAAAAAAAAGCTTTTGACAAAATTAGTTTAAAGTTGAAGTCCTTCCTGATAAAGGATTTTACTATAAGGCTGATAAGTTGGACTGCTCTGCTCTGCATTATAAATGCCATTTTCACTCCTTTCCTAATGTTTTCCAACTGACTGCATGAAGATCAAATATTAAGATCAATAAAACCCACAATAAAGAGTTCGTAAAGAAGTAATGTGCTATCAAGAAACATGACATGGAAAAAAATGTATGACAACATTCCACACCCTTGAAAAACAGGGTGACACACGCCTATGCCAACATGTAAAAAGAAAATATATTCTAACCACTGATAAATTGGCCCTCTCATACAATACCTGATACACATGGAAACAATATTGGCCTGAACAAGGAGAATCAGAAAGATCTATCAGAACAGCAGCTTCTACTTATAGCATTGTATAAGCCGTGTTAACACACATTCCACCTACAGCTCCAGAAGCTTTTCACGTAACTGGGTGAAAACAGATGGAAAGCAAATATCAGAAAGCCATACAACAAAAAGTTGGAAAATTATGTCATTAATGCTGCATGTTCCAATTAAGTCATCTGTCTCCTCTCTATTTCAGAATTATGATACAGTTAATTACATAATTGCATGCATTCAGCTCATTCAAAAAATAGCAAGTCACAGCTTTGAAGAGGATGATCCTGGTTTCCTGGAAGAAATAATATAACTAATATATAATAAATGAATAAATAAGAATCCTGTCTTCAGAGCAGGGCTTAAATATGATTCAGTACTTTAGATTGGGCCTGCCTATTGAGAAACAAAATAAAATACTGAAGCTGAGTGCCTGGTACTTACCTTGTGCACTGAACAAGTCTTGGGAGGGATGGGGAATAGAAATCCAACATGTTATCATGCTCAAGCCTTCTGTTTCAACAGCTTTTGTAAGTAGAAAGTGTCTGATGGACTTAAGGTATTAGTAATTATTCCATTCAGTGCACCTTTTAACAGACACAGGAGGAGTTAGTTAGTAAACCTGTCTTATGGTCAATGATTCCAAACGATTTTCTACCCACTATGTTCTCTAATTTTGCTTCCAGCCAGTCTTACCATTATACAAATTCATTTTTCTAGACTCAAACTAGTCTACAACACTCAGTACCTGTTTGTTGTGGTTTAGGCTGGGTTAGCCAATGACATGACAAGACACTGTCCCCCACGTCACTCCAAGAAGAGGAAGAAAAGAAATAAAGAGATTTATGAGTTTAGAAAAAACTAAACTACTTTAATGAAATATTATTAATAAAAAGGAAATAATTAGATAAATACAATACATACAAATATATACTGAACTGTATCATGCCCCCTGGGAGATGTCACTCTCAGGCAGTGAGAAAGTTCCAGGCTGGACTCAGTAAGGGATGGGAACTGGATTCCAGAACACTCTGTTGGGGAATCAAAGCCAGACAAAGTGACTGGGTTCTTCGTGGGCTTCAGTCATCAAAGCAAGCAACCCATTCAAGTAGCAAGCATTCAAGAACAACCATCTTAACCCACCTCATCCCTCAGCTTTTATACTGATGATGGCAGATGAGATGGAACACCCAATTTGGGTCACCTGACCTGTCAGCTCCTCCCCATAGCACCTATCCCAGGGTAAACAACCAAGTCAGCTGACCCTGGTTGCCACAGCAACAAGTAAGAGCAAGAGCCCCTCTCAATGAACAGAAAGTTGGGTCTGCTCCACCCCAAACCAGAACATTGTTCAGTTTTAAACTTTTTCATTTTTCCTTTTTTTTTTTCTGAAAGTATTTCACTGTTATGCTTAGAGGTCAAGTATCAGGATCAATAAAACATGCAACAAACAAGCAATAAAGAGGTAATATCTACTGTTTATTGGAACTGGTTTACAGTAATTCGGAATATGAATTGAATGCTAAAAATGTTAAATTGTCTACAAAAGAATAATTCAAATTACTAATGGTTTTATTTATCCTACCTGGAATATTGAAAATTATATATATATGAATATTATAATGTAAGAAGTTTTCTACCTCAGTGGAAGGTTTCAGACTTGTTTTCCTCAGGTTTAAAATTGGCACTCCAGAATATTTTAAATAGTTGTGGGGAAGCTAATAGAGCCCAAGGTCTGTGAGCTTCACACACATGCACACACCACCAAATAAAATAGTGAAACAATCATATATCAACTATAACCTAAATTTATTCTCATGCTCTTGAAAGCTGTTTGTAATGTAAGATACCACAATCTTTCTATTTAAACAAAAATCTGGATTATTACAAATGCTTGAAACAATATGGATTTGGCTGATCTTTAACCAGAAACTCTAGTGAGTTTTGACCAGGGTCTTAATCCATATAATTTAATTTTTATAGAAACCTTTTTCTGGTTTATACAGGAGTTTTGGTTCAAATCAAACTGTCTTCAAGATAAGATAGTTACTAGAAACTACGTAGAATATTAATATACCACACATCGATGGTGTGTTTGTTCCTGATGTAAAACAAATTTTCTCCAATTTGTTACCAGCTAAGAATCTGACCAAAATGTATTGACAAATTTATTAAATCTATCCTGGGAGCCATCCACATAAACCCATCTCTTTTGCTCTTGATAGGTATGCTATCTTTCTTACAAGAAAAATCAAACAGATGCAAACTTTTTCCTCATTAAGATTTAAAGGAAAAAAATTACACACACAAAAAACCCCACAAATACAATGCCTTATGCTATGTTATTCTCTCATTTAATTATCTCATTTTCAATTTCAAGTTAGTTGTCAAGAAATAAACATAGCTGATTACATGCAAGTAAGAATTAAAAAAAATATATTTTCTGTGCCATAACACATCGGAAGCACTCCTTGTGTGTTTCCATGAAGGTCCCTACAGAGCAATCAGTACTCTGGACCTACTATTAATCTGCTTTGACCTGAGAGCAAACTCACTTGGCTCACGTGTGAGTTACCTCTTTTTCACTCGCAAATGTCAGTGGTGCCAATTTACTGGAAGAATTAAGTCTCCTCCTTGCCTGAAACAAGTCTAAACCTAACCTGGAAAAAGCATTACTGCCAAGGGAACCTGTGGATGGGCAATAAAGGTATGGTTTACTGCAGTCTAGAATTTAACACTTCAGTGTTGAACTCCTTTGCTTCCCAGTAAACAAGCCTTAAAGTTTGAATTAATACAAGGAGAGTCTCATATAGAAGAAAATAAATAAATTAAATAAATAAATAACTGCTACACCAGAGGTGTGATATACTTCTAGGCTACAGGTAATAGACTACTCCAAGTCCAGACAGACCCATCCAAGAAAATGCCATCAAGGCTGCATCCTGTAGGAGGTACTGATACCTACTGGGGACCCTACTGGGGACAAAGGAAGGAAATATTAGACTGGGAGCTATATAGACCTAGGGAAAAAGGTTAAATTCAATTAGCCGCTGCCAGAGAAGGTATATTTTCCCTGTTGCTTTATTATCAGTTATAACACTTCCGGTGTATATTGGCAGGACTTCAGCATAGGAGATTTTGGTAGGGAGTGGCCAGCTTTTGCATCTAATTACCTTCTCATCCCCAAAGCAGAAAGCCAGCAGAGGACTTTATAAAAATGGTAGCAATATAAGCAAGCAATGTGACTTAGTCATCTATTGTAATTTTGATTTGTAAAATAAATAAATACTTTTCTTCATGTGACATTTGTTGCCTGGCATACATTTCATATTGCTCTGCCATGCTGCAGCAAAGTTTAACCAGATTTCACTACATCTGGGATATGGTCAAATGAAAGCAAAGTGAAAATTTGAGATATAGAAATTAGAATCACCAGCTGAAATGAAGCACTGCAAGTATTACACAGGAGTTATCATCATCAATTTGAGGTTTGGTGGTTGCTATGAGATGAGTAAACACAAAATCTAAGACAGCAAGCAATAGGTACCCTTGCTCTCAAAAACTGTGTCAACACTGTAAAATAGAAGCATTTATATTAAATTCATTAGTGTAGATGTGTATCAACCAATGAACCATAGACAAAAGACTGAACTCTTCTTCCCCTTACACAAATTTTAGCTTAGTAGTGAGATGTAATAATAGGCATTGTAGGAAACTTTGAGATCAAGAAATTGTGCTTAATCAGAGATGCCCATGGTTTCCTTGGGATCTGCAGCTTGCTTATAATCATTGCTCTTATCATTTTTCAAGAGCTAAAGGTAAGCTCAAGATATTTTGAAAGTTTAATTGCAGTTTCTTGGAGGCAGGGAACTTCTCCATGTCTACTAAAACAGGTTCCTGAATATAAGAAAGTTATCTGAAAGTCTAGGGATGGGCTTATTAAGCACTACTCTCCACTTCAACTTGATCTAGCATGCATGAAGATATCACATCATACAATGAGGTTACAGGGCTGTGTCACAGACAGCTTGTGTCCTGGGATTATTTACTCTCTCTAGTGTTATGCAGGCAATGGTAGTAGAAGAGAGGTTACATTACCTCTGCATATGCTGTGCTAGTGAAGTGATCATTATTACAGTGTTACACACAAGTACGGCCTTCACATTTTGGGAAGGACATTGATAAACTAAAAAAAAAAATCAGAGAAAACCCCAAGAACAATTGAAAAATCATAAATTTTCAGTTACAGATAAATTAAGAAGTTAATTCAATTTACTTCTTTAAAGAGAATCACACAACCTGGATATAAAAGACAAAAAACCTCCAAATTCCTAAATATATATCTTATATTTCTCAAATCAATATATAACGGGATCTGTGGAAGTTCTGGATTAAAACTTAGATATTTTTTTTCTTATTTCTTGGGGTTTTTTTTAAGAGAGAATGCAGTTAGCCATTGGGATAGCTTACTAAGCATTGCTCATCAACAAAAATAAGAGACTCGAGAATCAAGGGTATTTTTCAAGAAACAATAGCTACTCACCACCATGGATCTCACAGTCCGAAATAATTCACATAAGTTCTATAGCTTCTGTAGCAAGGAAGTCAGAGCAAGGTGATCATAAAATTTTCTAGGTTGGAAGGGACCTTTAAAATCATTTAGTCCAACCATCAACCTAATTCTGATAAAAAACAACTAATCATTAAATCCTGTCACTAATCACTATGTCAACCCGTCTTTTGAGTACCTACATGGATGGTGCCTCAACCACTTCCCTGAGCGGCTCATTTCAATGTTTAATAACCCTTTTAGTGTAAAAAATTTTTCCTGATATCCAATGTGAACCTCCCCTGGTGCAACTTGAGTCCATTTCCTCTTGTCCTATCGTCTGTGTCTTGGCACACCAAACCCCGCCTCTCTACACCTTCCTTTCAGGTAGTTGTAGAGAACGATAAGTGTCTTTGTTGTGATAAAGGGCCCAAAACTGGACACAGTACTTGAGAAGGGGGCTCACCAGTGCTGAGTAGAGGGGGACAATCACCTCCTGAGTCCTGCTCACCAGGATGCTGTTGGTCTTCTTGACCCTCTGGGCACACTGCTAACTCATGTTCGGCCAACAGTCAACCAACACCCCCAGGTCCTTTTCTGCCAGGTGGCTCTCCAGCCACCCTTCCCCAAGCCTGTAGCACTGCATTGGGTTGTACAATGCATTGCTGTGCAGGACCCAGCACTTGGCCTTATTGAATCTCATCCCACTGGCCTCAACCCATCGATCCAACCTGTCCAGATCCTGCTGCAAAGCCTTTCTACCCTCAAGCAGGTCAACACTCCCACCAACTTGGTGTCATCTGCGAACTTACTGAGGGTGCACTCGATCCCCTCATCCAGATCATTGATAAAGCTGTTAAAGAGAACTAATCCCAGTACCAAGCCCTGGGAGACAGCACTTGTGACTCACCAAGTGGATTTAACTCCATTCACCACCACTCTCTGGGCCTGGCTCTTCAGCCAGTTTTTAACCCAACAGAGAGTACTCCTGTCCAAGCCATGGGTAGCCACTTTCTCCAGGAGGATACTGTGGGAGACTGTATCAAAGGCCTTACTAAAGTCCAGGTAAATATCATGATGGTTCTGACATCTGACTTCAAAATTTATTAATCTAAAGAGTAGTAAAGAAACATTTAAAATTTTTCTGAGGTCTCCACAATGACATACAAATACCCCTACAGTACAAACCAACCCTATAATTTTCTGTTACTCTTCCAAAATTCCAGCTGTATATATACAAGGTAATAGAGGTTCAGCATCTGGGCTTCAGAGCACTAGAACTTTGTGTAAAACACAGATAATAAAGCTGTGAAACTACTTACTACATTCCACAATTTCCACCAGTATGTTGAAAATTTCAGTAAAGAAAACCAAATAAACTACCAGCAATTTTTGCATCCCCTTTTTCTATCCATGAGAAAACACCAGAACTGAAATAAGTCCAATTAATCTTACTCGTGAAGTAACCTGTGATTCTGTGAGAAATGTTCAAATGTGTTTCCTTGTGGGAGGCTTGGACTGCTTGTCTAATATGTTTCTTATATGCATACAAGAAAACCTGTATGAAAGTGATTCCAATGTGGCTAGACAGATACATTTTTATTATTATTATTATTTTTTCAAGAGTTGACGTCTCCCAAAAAGCTCATTTTGGAGCATTCTCAAAGTACTTTCTCAAGCAATGACATTTAAATGGCCTCTGACATTTTTGAAGATAGGTTTTTGTGAAAAGTGGCAAAACTCTTTCTTTTGGCATGCAGCTGCAATCAAGGATTTTCACTCACCACAAAACATGTCAAAATAATGGATGGCATTCCTGGTAAAGAAAATTAATTTAAACAAGTCAGGTAGAAACACATACCTTTCTGCAGGAAAAAGATTCTTTCAAGAAGTTCAGCTGAAGAAGTTCAGCTTATTTATTGCCTTTGTGGAAAACCATACTACACAACTGTTTGGGACCGATTTATTTTCCCAGCATATGCCCTCAAAATAAAACAAAATTCCAATACTTCCACTGGTAATGTTGCTCCTTTCAGGCTGTGTGCAAAAAAAAAAAAAAACCTTTTGACTTTCAGCTGGCCTAATAGTTAGTTAATTAGTGCAGCTTATTACAAAATCAATAGCAACATGCCACTGCTGATACATTTCCCATTTAAAATGGTGAATATACAGGGCTTTCCACTACTTCATTATTGAATTTATTTGTTGGAAAGATTACTTGGTGAGTAATGCATTAGGCTGGCATGAAGTTCCTCTGTTCTGCATGTGCAGAACACAAATAAAAGTGAGGATGAGGAAAGACTGCTTACCAGCTTTTTATTTCTATAAATTCAGTTTATCAGACTCTACTGTATGAAACATCAATAAAATACAGTATTAACCAATCCCCTCCCCATTCCTATATGTTTTAATACACCTCCCTCTAACAATAGAAATAAAAAGAGCAACAACATTCACCCACCCTAACTCATGCAATCCCTGGCAGTATCAGTTTTTTGTGTTACTGAGCTCAATAACAGAGACACAACTACTTCAGCTGCTGTAAAACACAAAGGGAGACATCTCTGCTCAGATAAAGACATTGTTAGTAGCAACAGAGTAATTCTAGCCAAACTAATGTTCTCTTAGCTGTTGCAGTAATCTTTCTCAAAAAAAAATTTGTTAATGTCACCACATCAAAAAAAAAAAAAAAAACAAGCTTGACTCTTATATTAGACATACCTCAAAAAGAAAGTCAGGCCTTTTTTTCATTATTACTTAAAGATAAAATAAATAAAAATAATTTCATTAATTATTTCAGTCCTAGACAAAACAGTGATGGTTATTCAAAATATTTTAAGCATTATGTTATCACTCTTAAGTCTGGAAGATTTTAGAATCATACAATAATTTAGGTTGGAAGTCAACTCCTCACTCAAAGCAGAATTGATAGGATCAGATTGCTTTTATTGGTGTCTGGTCAAATTTTGGGCATCTCAAAGATGGAAGTCACAGGACTTTCTTAGGCCCTTGTGCCAGTGTTTGACCATCCTTGTGCTAAGAAAAGCTTTTCTTTATATCCTATTTCTAGCAGTTAACTTTCACTGGCAGCAGCAGACCACCAGAAGAGGCTCTGAGAAAATGCAGCTCCCAGGAGATGGTTCCTGAGGGAGGAGCCTGCAAACTGCTGTGGCAGCTGCTCCCTGTCCATCAGTTGCCTCTGCTGTTATCCTGCTTTGCATATACCACACACTGTAGGTGAAGATCAAGTACAAGACCATCTAAGGAACATAAAGGTGCACAAATCCATGGGACCTGATGAAATCCATCCGTGGGTCCTGAGGGAACCGGTGGATGAATTTGCTAAACTGTTTCCCACTATATTTGAAAAGTCACTGCAGTCTGGTGAACTTTCCACTGACTGAAAACAACTCCCATTTACAGTAGCCCTGTATCTGTTTCTTTTGTACCCTGCCAACAGCTCACAGATGACAGTTCAAATATGGAAGCACAAATTTCTTCTTTCAGCAGCAAGAAATATGCCTCTGGCACATTTCTTTTGCACTTGTCAGTCATGAAGCTGTACACTGTACAGATTCTGAAAACAGCACTGGCACCACAAGAGTTACAAAAACACTGATATTCAGGGATTTGAAGTCGTGGTTTAGTTTCACAGAAAATAAGTGAGAAAATGCTTTGCAAATATTCCACGGACTGTATGACATTATTTTATTACACCAGTACTTTGACTGTGTTGTTGCTTTGAAATTAGTATGAGCCAGTGTGGGTACAATTTGGTCTGGCCAGACTGTGTTTACCGTCTCATCACAGAACAGACAACACATACATTATTTCTTTGATAAAACTCTCCAGTTATTTTCATCATCTTACCACAATCATTAAAAAAGATTAGCCATAATAAACCAAGGTTTTGAAGAAGTAGTTTTAAATATCCTTTCCTTCACAACCAGGATGTCTATGGGAACACGCTGAGATCTCCCAAGATGAACCTCTTAAATTTCAATACAACTCATATTCCTCAAAGCTCTGATGCACAGGTGTCAAGTGTCTAAAGAGATGAGGCTGCTTATAATAAAAGGAGTTCCCAGGTCACATTTTACACTGCACTTTCTCTACTTTATGCCACACTTTTATCTGGGAACCAAACAATCCTATGACCCATGGAGGCCATTCTGTGTAAAGTTCTATCAGGACCTATAAAGTAGAATGACCTACTAGGTGTCGGTATAAACATTTTCCTCTGAAAGAAAGCAAAATTCAGTCTAAGACTCATATCTGTACATGGGTGTTGGGAAATAATCAGGTCTACAGAACTGGTTTTGTTGCTGCTCTTTTTTGCCAAGAATGGAAGCTAAAACGATCTGACCATCTTCAAGGAATTTTTATCTCCCTTGGTAGCATACAATTTTTCCCCAAAGTTTGCAGAATAATATACTGTGATGACAAAATGCTATGCTAGACAGGGGATGGAATAAAGTTTATGAGAAAGAAAATATATATATATATATATATATTTAAAAAAACAGAATACCTAAGAAGAAATTTCTGGCTCATTTTCTGTGGGTACTCAGGGTGCTTTGTGCAAAGAAAACACTCCAATATCTTTTTGCTCCAGAGTCCCAGAGGGAATGAGAACTGTGTTTTAAAAAGATTTGTCTGAACTTTATGCGATATAAGGTGAAGCGCTTCCCTCAAGTATACCATGGAGTCCTGCTCTCTGCACTGCAGAACAGGTCCGCTGTCTTCATGTATCACTGCACATGCAGATACAAGTTAGCAGATGTGCAGAAAAGAGAGCTCCATCCAGGGACAGCATACATTTTTAGTGCTTGTGTAAACCAGATTAGTAGAGATAGAGACAAGCAAAAAAGCAAGTAAGATTTAACTCTTTCAGGTAACAATGCACAGGAGAAAATTGGAGGGGAAAGTGGATCATCAAAATATGAAGCACAGCCATCTAAGCAGAAGACCACAGTGGTTCTCAAGATCATTTCTTTGCACATGCTGTGTCATATTTATTATTAATTTTTCCAGCAGAGCAATTCAATAATATTTGCTGTGCCATGTCACAGGTCAAAGACTCGGATATTGCTTCCATTAAAAATGACAACTATAAAATTATTTTTTGTTAACATTCCAGTGAGCCAACTATTTTATTTTTTGTTGGGAGCAGTTGTATGGCATTATTGAACCTTCCTTGCATTTTCCTCTTTGCTAGAAGGGAAATGGGATGATAATTTTATTTCTCTGTCAGAAAACAAGATGAATTTAAATTCTGTTTATACTGTAAAAGCACTGAAGTAATAGAGCAATGCAATATAGTTCATGGAACATTTGCAGTGCATTTTCAGATATTTCTTTGAAATCAAACCTCTGCCTTCAGTCCCTAAGGATCAGTTTTTAATAAGTTTTGTGGTGCCACTGCTGCTTTACTGCACCATCTGCTTTAGAAGTCAATCAAGAAACAAAGTGAATTTCCAAGTCATTGAATAAAAAGCTTCTAAATATCAAGAGCAGACAAGGACAATCTTGAATTATTTCCATGTTTCTTTAGAATCTCTCTCATGCCTAGAGAATTCTGCATTCTGAGTCACGTTGGGACACAGGTGATGTATTTAACAGGCAACAAAACAAGTTATACAGAGTAACTTGCTTCTTATAACAGCAGTAAACTCTACTGCCATTAAGCATTGTAATTCTTAGGGGAATAATGCAAAGGGTAACCAGACATCCCCCGCTATAATTCATACTTTGCAGGTCTCTCCCCTACCTGAATTGCATTCCAGAGCTGTAAGACACAAGGTAAAACACCCTATTTTCTAAGCAGCTTCCTTCTTGAGCTCCTTTACAAAGTGTGGTCCTTTTAGTTCCCCTATGCCCTGTATGAATATACAGGACCACACAGTTTACAATTAATTCCTGAGAATACCTCACATAATTATTTTTTTCAAGTGTATGACTAAAAATAGAAAGTTCAAATTAAGGTACCAGAAAACTTGGGTGCTAGGAGATCTTACCAGCTCTGAAGTCAACTAAGACATCTCCATGCTGATTGATTGACAGTGGCAGGTCAAATGACAGTGTCTCAATCAGGTATGAAAATCATTTTATGTGGAGTAGGTGCATTAGTGTTCTGAAATAAGATCTCTTTACAGAGTTGCAAGCTAAGAATTTCAAAACTGTATTCTGATGATTTTTGCTCATGGGGAAATAAATGATCAGAAACATATCAATACTTTGTAGGTGAAATGACAAATGTTAGCACTACTGCTTTAAAAAAGTGTCTAAATGTAAGTTTAGTTCATTTGGTACCACTTATTTTGTCTCTGCAGTTAGCACAAATTTGTGGGCACAATGTCCTGTTAAGAGTAATCATTGACTCAAATCTAAATTTATGTCTTTGAAAAACTCTTCAGCCTATACCTGATTTTGTTTGTTCTTGCTATCCATAAATGTCTGTGCCTGCAGGTTTTAGGTTTATATTTATACATCCCTTTCCTATATGTACATATAATGACAAGCAATCAGAAAGTGAAATTAGTGTCTACTAATATGGTACGATTTGAACACAGATCTTAATGTGTTTTCAATATTTTTCAGGCAACCCTCATATACCAAGTAATACAAAGTAACCACTGTTTGGTCTATTTCTCAGGATTAACTAGAATTACTTTATTACAACCAATTGAGCATCAGGGACTTTTTTTCACTATTCTGTAACTTGAAAGAAATTCTTTAAACAGAGCAAAAAAAAAAATTGTAAAAGCTTACCAGAGATCATGGAGGTTGGAAGACTAGACCACAGTCTCAGAAGATCTCTACATAGAAAAAGAAAAGAAAATCTCTATTTCACAAGTTCCCTTTTTATGCAATATGTCAAGTTCTCACACCAGTAACTGTAGGGAAAACTCAGTAGGAACTTAAGAGCTGTAACAAAGCAAAACTCAGTCACTAGAAAGAGTATCTTGCAGTTGAATGCTCATGCCTAAGTTGTGTTCACAAAGCTTTTTACTCTTAACTTTGAGTTGCCTCAGATTACCATGGGAACTGAGGTCAGGAACTGAGAATGTTTTTTAGTGAAGAATCATAGATAAAGCTAAGTTTAAACTTGCATAACAGTTTCCTTCAGTTTCGTTACTGGTCCTACATACTGTCTAGAAATCTGGAAAATTTCTCAACTCTGAAAGAATTCTCTCTAAACTCAAACCCCTTAATGCTCTCTACTTGTAATTTTGTTCTTTCTTTTGGAGCATGTTGAAAGCTGCTCATCAGAAAACTAAACTACAATTAAAGCAGAATATGAACTGGACTGTTAAAGATTTCTTAGAAATTTCTTTCAGTGTAAATCAACAGGTTTATGAGGTCCTAATTTAATATCATAAAAGAATTGGCTCTGTGTACTATCACTCTTCAATAATTGAAGTGGGGATTTTATACACTTGAATTCAGGAAAACAGTACAGTTCTAAGGAATGGATGTTTTGATCAAAAATAGAGCTTGCAGTTCATGTCTAAGTGTCAATTACTAAGGTGTAGCCCAACTTTAGAAGTTGGTAATGCAGCCACACAGACATGTAAGGTGGGTAGTTACTCAAAATACTTGGGTGGGATTGTTCAGGAAACAAAAGGCATTATGAGGTATAATAAAAGTTGATGCTATCCCAAGGACCTACTGAAAAGGTGTGGAAATGGATGTATCTTGCATTTTCTGCTTCTTGTTCTGAGACTGACAGAACCAATCTTCTTCTTTTTGGTATTACATTGCTATTGGTCAAGGTATTACATTGTCCTTGGCTTTTATTTTAAAAGCATAAGAATACAAATACAGAATTACATTGCCAACTTTATTCTTCATTCTCAAGAATTTTGCAACATCAGTTCATTTCAATGAGATGTTACCACAGCAAAACTTTTAAAATCAACTTTGTATTAGATTTTCCTTACCAATTGAGTTGATAGCACCCAAATTTCAAGTCTGAAGATGTGCATAGGTTGCTAAATCTCAAGTTAAGAAAACAGTTCTTAATTTTGAGGAATCCCTGAAACTAAAATTTTATACTATAGAGAAAATATTTTATTAAACACCAGCTGGTTGTTAATAAAGATAGCTGGGGTTGTCTTCAACAGCAAGTTCAATGAATTCCTAATAAAAGTAATTTTATGTGAATGTGCAAAAAACTGGGAATTATTAAGTGAAAAGTAATGATCACCTTTCTACCAGAAGATGGATGATAAGATACAGGAGTCAATACCCCATTAGCAAGTCCATTATAACCTTGGAATAGAAACACACTTTATTTTAGAAAGCTAAAACAATGGTAAGTGAATTTTAACAGCTGAATAAATGTATGTGCTAATCTATGGTTACAAAAGTTAAATAAATTAGTCATGCCATCATTTCTATTGCATAAGAAAGTTACTAACTCATTATCAGGCTCATTACCAAACTCTTCATTATGACAACACACGCTTTTATGTTGTGTCAGCAATTCCATTACAAACACTTCAGGAGCTTATGATTCAGTCATTGCTGAAATTCTGCTTTGGATACATTGCTCTGAAAGGTATTTTTATAGATAGTTTAATTAATTAATGTAATTAATTATAGTTATTTTTTGACATAGTTTCTTCAGGTTCAAAAATTTCTCTGCAGTTATGGACATTCAAGTCTCCAAATAACTAATTTCAAAACTGACAGGAAAAGTCCAGTCAAACATTTTCTGAGACCAAAACATTATAAACATGAGGTGAATGAACTCCCTTTTTTTTCTCTAAATCAAGTTAATTGTTAGGAATATATTCCTTCAGACAAAATTCTAGTATTTACTTATTATCTAAATTTCAATGAATACCATGAGAAAACTAGCATTCATTTTTGCTGATCCAAGATACTTACAGGACCTGACTCTCATTTCACATATGTTGTCTGCAAGTGGAAATATAACATTGAACTACCTTCTGACATGATTTATAATAGTTGTCTTGTCTCATTACAGTTGCAATAAGAAATGTCATGTTCACAAATTCAGATCTCATGGCTTTTTTATTTGCCATAAATAAAAATGCATCTTCAGTGCTCATGTGAGCCTTATGAATTCAGGGGACTTCCACTGTTTGAGACAAAGGATACAGGAAGACGTCAGAAAAAGTATTGCACTGTGTCCTCCAAGTAGAATTCTTTCTAAAATAAAGTAAATAATTTTCATGATCTAACTCAGGTGTGCAAAGACTAGCACTACTTCATATGAATTTCAAAAAAGGAAGAAAATCCAGCTGCACTACAGCTAGCAGTAAATCAAGTTTGAAGCTGAGAAGGAGTAATTCTTCTAAGACATTTACAAAATTTTACATACTTTTTCTTACCATGTCAAACTTTTCCACATCACAAGATGATGAATAATGGTAGAGGCTCAATCCTGGTCTATCTGAAGAGGAAGCCTCAAGTTAGAACCTATTATAAAGAGCAGACCATGAAATGCTCCTTCACCACTAATCCATAAATTCAGTTGTGTTACAGTTAGATATGTTACTACATGAGTGTGTTCCCTTAAGCAGGAAACCTGAAAATATTTTGATGGTGGCAGCAGGTCTCTAGAACAGCATATGTTTAACATTCCTTTTCTAGAAAGATTCAAAAGCGTGTAACCTAGGCGAGCTAGACAGTTAGATTTTTAGCAGCTCACAGACAGAGAGCTTAAGGGGACATATTGTGATTACTGTGCCTGAAGTACATCTACTGAATCCAATTTTGATCTTCTTTCTTGGCAGATAACCAAATACAGTATACAGCTCATATGTGCCTGTGTTCAGATTTTATGTTGCATGGACTCACAGACACCAGTGCACCCTTCTGAGAAATGTTGTTACTTTGAACAACTGTTTTGCAGAAAGTAATTGAACTGGTTTGGCCTGACTTAGGGACATGTTTCTGCCCTTCCACCTAGAGAGCACTGATTAACCAAGACTGAGTATATCACTGAAGATGAAAGACGTCCAAGAAAAAAATCTGGTGGTGTGGGGAGGGCTCTCAAATGGAGCTTGGCATGTTTGAAGGATCAGGTATTCCTAAAACAAAACCTTTGAATGCAGGATTCCCCTTTGAGAGATGCAGGAAACTCAAAGGCAAGAGACAGATATAAAAGGAGTAGCAAGAAACAAAGCCACACGGTGTTCAGTCTAAGAGTTCTACACAAATGTAAAGCTAAAATAACTGGAGTACAACCATCTTTGTTTTCAGGAATTGAAAAGAAGTAAATGTGGGTAGGTTTTTGATATATATTTTTTTTATTATTATCCAGAAAGAAATCTGGGGAAGATACAGAAAACTACGAAAGAGTAAATTCAGTGGCTATTCTGGACAAATTGGTAGAAGATTTTATGAAAATGATACAGAAAAATGAGATATAATGGACTTACGTCAGTCAGCCTGTTTTTGTCAAGAGAAACAATGCCACAAAAAGTCACTAGAGTTGTCTGAAAATCTAAAAGAGCATAAGAATAAAGGTTATCTATATCTATATCTTCACACTATATTTCTGAAAGGCTTTTACAGTGACTTCTAGGGAAACTAAGCATCTATGAAAACAGACAGTAGACATTTGCATCAGCAGAAACTTGGTTCTGTTCTTGCAAAGAAGTAAAATGTAGATGTTTTTACTTCACAGTGAGGTCACAGGGTGAAATCAAGGGAACCTATGTTGGAATAATAGAATCATAGTAGAATGCTTTGGGCTGGAAAGCACCTCAAAAATTTAGTTCCAAACCCCATGCCATGGGCAGGGACATGGATATGGGACACCTCCCCATAGACCAGGTTGCTCAAAGCCCCATCCAGCCTGCCCTTGAAAACTTCCAGGGATGGGGCAGCCACAGCTTCTCTGGGCAACCTCTACAAGTACCTCACCATCTTCACAGTAAAAAATTTCTTCCTCATATCTCATCTAAATCTACCCTCTTCCAGTTGAGAGCCATTATCCCTTGTTGTGTTGCTACATGCCTTTGTTACCTGTCTATCTCCAGCTTTCTTACAGGCCCCTTTTAAGTTCTGGAAGGTCTTCCCAGAGCCCTCTATTCTCCAGGCTGAACAACACCAATTCTCTCAGCCTGTCTTCATAGGAGAGGTGCTCCATCCCTCTGATCATCTTCATGTTCCACTTTGAGGCTCACTCTGATAGGTTCATGTCCTTCTTATGCTGGGGGCCTCAGAGCTGGATGCAGTATTCCAAGTGGGGGTCTCACTGGAGANGTCTCACCAGAGTGGAGCAGGTCTCTCGACCTGCTGGTAACACTTCTTTTGATGCATCCCAAATTGTGGTTTGTTTTCAGGGTTGCGAGCACACGTTGCCAGCTCGTGTTGAGTTTCTCATCCACCAACAACCCCAAGTCCTTCTCCTCAGGACTGCTCTAATTCTGTTCTCCACGCAGCTCATGTTTGTGCTAGAGTTTGCCCTGTCCCACCTGCAGGAGTTTGCAATTGGCCTTGTTGAACTTGATGAGGTTCACATGGAGACACCTCTCAAGCCTGTCAGGGTCCCTCTGAATGGCGTCCCTGCCCTCTAGCATGTTGTCTGCTCCACACAGCTTCATCTCATTGGCAAACTTGCTGTGCATGCATTCAGTCGCACTGACCATGTCACTAACAAAGATGTTAACCAGCATTGGTCCCAAAACCAACTCCTGAGAACACTATTCATCACCTATCTCCACTTGGACATTGAATCATTGACTGGGACTCTTTAAGTGCATCCATCCAAACAATTCCTTATCCTCCAAGTGGTGTATCCATCATGTGAGACAGTGTCAAATGCTATGCACAAGTCCAGGTAGACGAAGTTAGTTCTCTTCCATTATTCATCAATTCTGTAACCCCATCATAGAAGGCCACCAAATTTGTCTGGCACAATTTGTCTTTAGTGAAACCATGTTGGATGTNCCAGCATTGGTCCCAAAACCAACTCCTGAGAACACTATTCATCACCTATCTCCACTTGGACATTGAATCATTGACTGGGACTCTTTAAGTGCATCCATCCAAACAATTCCTTATCCTCCAAGTGGTGTATCCATCATGTGAGACAGTGTCAAATGCTATGCACAAGTCCAGGTAGACGAAGTTAGTTCTCTTCCATTATTCATCAATTCTGTAACCCCATCATAGAAGGCCACCAAATTTGTCTGGCACAATTTGTCTTTAGTGAAACCATGTTGGATGTCAACATTCACCTTATTTTGCATGTGCCTTAGCAGAGTTTCCAGAGGGATCTGCTCCATGATCTTGCTGGTCACAGAAGTGAGATTGACTGGCCTTTAATTCTGCAGGTCTTCCTTGTTTCCCTTTTTAAAAATGGAGGTTATGTTTCACCTTTTCCAGTCACTGGAAATTTTACCAGACTGCCATAACTTTTCAATTATAAAAGAAATGGCTTAGCAACTTCATCCGCTAGTTCCCTCACAACCCACTGATATATATATATCTCATTAGATCCCTTGGATTTTTGCGCCTTTAGGTTCCACATATGGTCTTGAACTTGGTCTTCTCCTACATTGGGTGATTCCTCATTCTCCCAGTCCCTGCCTTTGCCNTTAATTCTGCAGGTCTTCCTTGTTTCCCTTTTTAAAAATGGAGGTTATGTTTCACCTTTTCCAGTCACTGGAAATTTTACCAGACTGCCATAACTTTTCAATTATAAAAGAAATGGCTTAGCAACTTCATCCGCTAGTTCCCTCACAACCCACTGATATATATATATCTCATTAGATCCCTTGGATTTTTGCGCCTTTAGGTTCCACATATGGTCTTGAACTTGGTCTTCTCCTACATTGGGTGATTCCTCATTCTCCCAGTCCCTGCCTTTGCCTTCTCCATCTTGGGTGCTGAGTATAAAGTTCTTGCCAGTGAAGGCTGAGACAAAAAGTGATTGAGTAGCTCAGCTTTCTCCATATCCCAGGCCACCACAATTCTTATTTCCTTCAAGAGAGGGACCACATCTTCCCTTGTCTTCCTTTTATCACTGGCATACCTGTAGAAGCTTTTCTTGTTGCTCTTGACAAGAAGTTCAGTACACATAATATGATACTAGTCTTGATGGTTTTCCTTAAAAAAAAAAAAAGGAAAAAAGGTATGCCACTCAACTGATCAAGCTTTGAGGCTCTAGTAACTACTGTCCAAAATCAATTTAGCCAAAAATTACATGCTCCTTCCCTCTCTGCATTTCTCTTCTGTATCTTCTCAATCCAAGAGCAAAAGCCAATGCAGCTGTCTTCTTCAGCCTTGCACTCTGTAACCCGAAAGCCTGTTGTGCTTTCTCTAATTCCTCTATACAGAGTACAAACCTCTACAAAGCCATATATCAGAAGCATCCTTTATATCTTAAGCAACTGCTTCTGCACATTTCAAGTCTCTGAATCCCACTGTCCATTTCAGGAGGCCCCTCTGACAGTAGCTGTACCTCACATTCCTGCAGGGTCTCTCTCTAGACTTCAGATCTCTCATGGCACATGCTGCTGCTCGGTCCAGTTTACCCACAGATTTGCCCAGTTAGTCAAAACATTGGAAAGGGAGAAAATGGAAGAGTGAGTGAAATATGTTTTTGCATGGCTCAGGATAACACTATCTCCACAAAGGCTCTGCCAAAAGTGTTATGGTCTAAGTGTTGTTGATAGAAGTAGAACACACTTTGTAAATGAAACCAGCAATTTAGTGTTAGCTCATTTAATGTCCAAATTACCCAATCAAAGTGCATCAGTTGTCATTAATTCAGTTACAATAAGATCAATGGTTCCTTAACTCAAAAAAAAAAAAAAATCCTTAAAACTGTGATGAAAAAAACCTTACTTATATCCTCTCCTTTTCTCTTATGTTATGCTGTTATACTCAGCTTTCCAATGTCCTCCTAAGTCAGTGAGTCCTACTCTTCCGCAGGGAGAGATATCCTCTGGGGTAACCAACATCCGTAATTGTCCACTATGAGCAGCAGAGTGCTGGTGATAGGACTCTTTTCCTCCTCACTCTTGGATCCACTTTAATCTATTTTTAAATGCTTTCTATTCAGTGTCTCATTTTTTTTCCACTGGTTCTCAGATGAAATGGGAAAGCTACACAATAATCTCTTGCTGTCTCCATTGGCACAAAGGGCTGATTTTGTTGAGCTAATGTACTACCTGTTACACGAGACCTGATAATCTACTACTTTGGTACGTCAGACTTTTATGATCTTTGGCATGTAGAGCTTAGGTTCAAACAGATAAGCAAGAGTTAACCACTAGAAAATTGTTAAAAGAAGCTGAAATCAGCTCATGTCTGAGTTTTGTCAGGTTAATACAAAGCCTGTCAACTAAAACTAGCCTTGGCAAAATTCCTGTTTACTAGGATGGGAAAGATAGTGGTTTGCTGCCTGAATTTTAGTTTCCACCAGAACATGCAGTCCCCTTGCATGTTCCATTGGCCAGAAGACAAGAAAAGATGGCGAGAGAAAGCAGTGGGCAGCAGCCCTTGCTTTGAAACACCTCCAATACAGAAGGTATAGATTACTATCACAATTCTTTTTACTAGAACTATGAAGTGGTTTCTGAAAGAAAAAAATAATTCAAATTTCCTCTTTCACATTTTGTTCTTACAATGTTTCTGACAATCCTATTTATTTTGGTTTTCTTCCTGTTGGAACTGATCCATGAAAAGGCTCTAGGCTTAATTTAGTTTGGTGATTCAATGTTATCTGCTACCAAGAACTGTTTTTCTGGTCGTGGTGTTTGAATTATATATAATTCAATATAATTCAAAATATGACTGTTCAGATAATCATTGTTGCTAGTTTTTCAGCATCACTGTAGAAGCTACTAAGTAAATGAAATAAAAAACAGAAAATTAAGGGACAAGATAATTACTGTATTCCACAGGCTCAAAATAAACTTTCACATCTAAATTTTGGTGTGTCTGAATAAAGTACTATACTGAATAATCGGATATCTCAAGGAACTTCAGGAAGAGTTCTGAGGCATTACAGAGTCCTAATTATTAAAAAAAATTATCATTATAAAATATAGTGACGGATGAGTGGTTCTTAGGCTCATTATTTATTTCATCACTTGTAAATTTTTTTCTAGCTCACTAGCCAGAAACCACCATGCAGAAAAGTAACTCATAACTGCATAAATTGTTACCATTCCTTCACTTGAACTCAATGTGGTTCTAAAACTGTTTATGTCTTAGTTATACTAAAGCATCTAACAACACACAGATTAGCTAAGAAAAAGCTCACACAGAGACTCATGATAGTAGCACATTAATATCAATGTTTTTAAAATTTTTTTTGTAGACTACAGAAAAAGCTATTTAGTACTCTGAAAAGTTGCTATTTTGCACACCAAAAAAAAATAAAACAATAGCTATATTTTTTAAGTTGGGGGAGGAGGGGCAGGAGGCCTGAGTTTTTTGAGATAAGAGTTTGTTACAAATCTTGTAAAATTTGCAGGGATTTTTGAAAGTGATTGCAAAGTAATGTTTCTGAGACACCTCAGAAAACTAATATCTTGTGGGTTTCCTTCTATCTCTTGCTATTTTGCTTCTGTTATCAAGCAGAAACTGAAAATTGATTTTGTCAACTCTCAACTTGAAAGGATGACCTCTAGATATCACATAATGATAACAACATCAATTCTTATTCTCAGAAAAAACAAGAGCATTAACAAGAATGGTAAAAGGTCTCAAGGAAAGAAATAAAACTTCAACACTGAAACCCATCGATAAACTATACAGTGCATTTAAAATACAAACTAATATGACTAACACAAATAAGAACATCTGATGCACTAAATTACACTTGTAAGTCCAGGGAGGCTTCCTCACCTCTGAGATCCAATGCAGATCTTTTATCATGATTTTTCCTTTGTTTTACTTCAGCTTGTTTCCCATGGAGCTAAGTTAATTTAGTACCTTTCTCTGTCAATTGTCAGTGTCTGAGAAGGTCTTCAATCACTTCCATATGAACCAAACAATTTCAGAAGAATTTGACAGAGGTGAAACAGTCTCAAAAATTAATCATATTTCTACAATTTCCATTAAAATAAGTAGCCAGGTAGAGAAGAAAGATCTTCCAAGTACCCTTCCTAGAGAAAGGCTGCAGGATGACCTCAAATCTTCCCAGATTCCATAGCCAAACTGTCCTGAGGCAAATCTATAGGAAAATTAGCTGCCTTGAATTTTACATTTTAGGGAAATAATTGTGATTTAAAAGAATCATTAAAAAAATCTTAATTTCTGCCACTTGTTATTCCCCTTCAGATGCTAGTTCCAGAAAAAAAAAATATTAATTGATGGATGAATATATTTTCTATAACTTTTACATTAAACTCTAGCATATAAAGCACAGAAAGAATGTTCTGTACTAAGGAACTAGATTAAGAGCAGGATGGAGGATCAAAATAAATCTAGGCCTCTTTCCTAGCATGAGTAAAAAAATTTATTTTTCCTTTGGTTTACCTCAATCACTTTAAAGGAAATGAAAGATATTACAGTGAGCCATTCTAGAAAAAATGTAACTATGTATATTTCTCATGTTATTAGTTTATTAGCATAGAATTAACAGACAAGCTTGACCCTGCTCTGCTAGTTTCACAAGACACCACTTTACTGTTTTACCTTTTCCCCTGAAATATGATGTATTTAATAGTAGTTGTTTGGCTGTACTTAATTACATGTGGCATGAATTAGAAACATGGTTTGAAAACAAAAATAAGTCATTATAGTAGAAAGTAAAGCCTATGTGATATCCCTCTGAATTTTCTCTTTAAATTTTATAAATGTATATATTGTCAACAACTATATACAAGAGAAAATCACCATTTTCTGTACACATTTGTTGCACACCTAAGGAAATAGACAAAATATTCAATAAGAGCTTGCATAGGGCACACAGCACAGCTGTTGAGTACAACTTGTAAGTTACATTATTCTGTAGTATTTAGGTGCCGTCTGTATTCCACAGACAAATCATCTAAGTGACAGACAAAACGAGGAGTTATCCAATAAGGACAAGTTGTAAATCAGGTGTGTCTTCCACAGAGGGATGCAGATTTATGTGGGTTTAGGTTCTGATTCAGAGATTTTACTGGGATAAAAGGTGGCAGATGTTTATGCACACACACACACACAGAAGTGATTTATGGTCCTCTTACCACAGCCTATTGTATTAGAACTGCTTGTCTTTACATGCACTGCATCAAGTGTATCAGCTAAGTTGTATGTTCTGTCGGAGAATTAAGCAAAGTGTATGCTGAGAACAGCATTAATGTTATATAAAATTCTGTGCGGCAATATCTGCAAGAGAAGGGTCAAGATCAATGCCATTAACCAGTAAGCATCACTGAAACAGATTTTAACCCCTTGGATGTAATCACTCACCAAGATTACCTTAGCGCCACTCCATCCTTTTGATGGATTGAAAGCCATTAACTACTCAAGTTTTACTAAGACTACAAAGTTATCCAGAGCATTTAAGGGTAGACATTTTGTGTTGGATTCAACTGAGACACCACATTCAGCCAAAACCAGTTTTGAATATTCAAAGAAGCAAGAGTGTGAGACACAAAAAAAAAAAAAAAACCAAGGCAGTGATGTCTCCTTACATTCCCATTTGGCCTCATTTTTATTTGCAGACACTGATACGAACTCATAACACAGACAAAGCCATTTCAGTTCTCCTTTTCATCCTTTTCCTGGAATCCTCATCGAGAAAGAAATGAAGAAAATTACAACTCCCCTGTATTACAAACTTGTAGTGTGCCTTTGTTTCCTTCCACATGCAAGGCCCACTTTGAACATATAGGTTTCAGCTTTGCTTACTAACAGCTAAACAAGCTACAGATACCAATTCATCTCCACAAACTGGCTACTTGGACAGCCTCTGGAAAGCTATGTCCTAGAAAATGAAGAGAAGTAGGAACAGAACCACAAAAAGACAGACATGTACATATAGTTCAATATTCTGCTTAAGAAATGTATAATGAAAATCACAATCTTCTAATTCTCAAATTCTTTAATTAACTGCTTTAGGTGTTTCAGGTCAGTTATGTCCAGAGAAGTGGTTTGAAGAGAGAGCTATGCCTGGTGAAAATGTGGGTTTAAATTTTCCCAGAATTCTACCAGGATCAAGAAATGAGGAATTCTGCTGCATGTGTTCCTTGCAGGGACTTTTAAATTCTGCTGTAGGAATCACACCATTTCACATGGAATCCAAGGTCCTTCCCCATATCCACACAGCTAGTATTTGGACATGTATACACCCTTTTGTGTGTAGTGCCTTTTTCTCCTTTACTCAATGAACTTTTTATCATTTCATGAAAAGTGGGATTTCATATGCGGGAAAACCCGAAAACCTTTGCTTCACCTTAACAAATCATTTTTTCACACTTAAAGAATAGTTAAATAGATGGTAGATGTGGGAGTAATTTCTCTCAGGCATAAGGAGAAATTCTTTCCCTGTTCTCTTGCACTGCCTCTCAGATTTTACATGAGTGCGCTAACTACTGAGCTGCTAGGCACAAAGCAGCATTTTTACAATATATCCAGAATTTTGTGTGAATGAAAAAGCCTAGGCATTGGCTTCTTGGAAAAAAATAATTAGTGTCTCATTGTATGTAAAAGGAGGCACTTACAGACCATAAATACATAAATAAATAAAATAAAAAAAAAATGCATTCTTCATTTGGGAATTTCTGCAGGATAGTTTAAGCATTTGAACTCCTTAGTTATACAGGCACCTATATCCCTTCATCGAACAACATTGCACCAATCTGAGAATGTAGATTCTGTCACAAGGACAATATACTAAAAATTAAGTTCTTCAAAACTAAACCTTGCTGGATTCATAACCCTTAATTCCCCACTTTTTCATGGATGTGGAACAACCTGTCTCATTGCAGTACCCGAGAGTATCAATGAGGTCCAAAGCTTTAAAACTGTTCAGTCAAGGCTGACATGCACTAGCTTGAACAGGAATGTGTATTGATGTGATTAAGGAGTACAGCTATAGCTATTCAAATCTGTAAAATTTCATCTTCAACAATATAGGTTAGACTGTTAGCAAATGTGGGAGGTGAGGGGGCGAGGGTGGAAACAGGAGCAACCATACACAGAAAAATCTGATTATTAATGTATATTATGGTGAAGAATATTTGTCAAGCTTTTGGACGAAGACCTTAATTCTCTGTACAACTTTTCAAACTCGAGAGTTAGGAATTGTGGGCTAAATGCTATCTTCAATCCTGGTGTAAATCCAGACTAGCTATTTTCTTCAAGTGAATAATGCTATGTTACTAACATCAGTATTTTCCTTTAACCTGTATTTGTCATGCTTATCCAATCACAAAATAATTGTATAACTAAGTAAATCAGTGTGTGAGTACGTGAGATGTATCTACTAAATTTGTTACACTGTGGAAAATGTTATTGACCATCTGGTTTTAATTACTGTAAAAATATCTAAAGCAATTTTGGTGGCCCATTAGTAGTAGCTGTTTTGCACAGCTGTGTAGGAACTCCAGTAAAGATCAGGTTCACTGTGTATTAGGCCCAGTAAAATTATTAAACATTAAAAAAAAATCTATGACACCTTTTCCAAGTTCTCCAGACAAGAATTCTAGTCTGGAAATTTTGAAGTAGAATTCACATAGCTTTCAGTAAAATTATGCAACCACTGAAATTAACAGCATTATAGTTATTTCAGTATCTTCAAGACAGAGCACATAAAGAAAACATCCCAATACTTGAATTTCTCAATTGTAAAGAGGAAGCAAAATAACTGTAGTGAGACAAATTACATATTTAGTCTTCATTAGTTTACTTTTTGAAGTATGCACTTAATATTTCATGTGATGCTGTGAACAAGAGAAGTTTTATATAATGAAGATACTAACTATTTGAATAAAGGCTGTCTCCTTTGAATTGGGCAATTGAGGATTAAGTTTGGCATTTCTGAGGATCGATGGTAAAACTCAAACTAAATCTCAAAAACCTGTGTTAACTCAAATATTTAGGTACTGGATATGTGTTAAGCTAACTAAGAAAGAGCTATCTTCTGTTTGTACACTATCTTCTGTTAGTACACTAATTCAAAATGTAATTACTTTAATAACACAGCTGGGAGGGGGGAAGCCTGTTAATAGTCCAAATGTGGTTAGTTGCTCATAGTCCTTTCCCTTTACTAAATTTACCATCAGCAGTGAATATCTTGCATCTCAAATAATGACGTTATTTTTTATAGCCTAATACAAATCATGCTCAGTTTCACTGTCATTTGCTAATTTCCTTCTAGTGGTCATAGTTTCTATTCACTTTCATGTGACTTCTCTGAAAGACAAGACAGAGCTCAAGGTTGTCAAGGAAACTTTGCAGCAAAGTAAAGCAGCAAAGAAATTTACACCTCAAAGGAATAGCTTGGGCTTGTGTGGAAAAGTTAGCAATCCAAAATGTCAGCCTGCACTCAAATAAAGAATGAAATACCAAATTCTATTAAAACTTTCAAAGTCTGTGAGAGTTACTTTATTAAATACAAAAAGTTAATACATTCCTGAACTCATTTCTCAAACAGCAAAACAATGAAAATGAAGTGTGTGACATGTGTTGGGCTTTTTTTTGTTTTGTTTTATTTTTTAATAGTGCTCAGGTTACAAGCAACAAAATTGTGGGTAGTGACAGTATCTTTTGCTTTATCATTAATGAATAGTACTTTTCCATGAGTTTAGAAAAAATATACATTTTTCTTTCCAATCTTGAACAAAGGTATTTACAATCATTCTCAGATTTCTAATACTAGCTATAAGAATGAAAAGAGTCTTGGCCCTAATTCTGGATCACACTGCTGTAAGAGATAAATTCTACCCAGTGTTTCATAAAAACATTACTTCTGACACTGTTTACACTATGACATCACATTCATAGCAACCAATTCTGTTATCATGACCAGTGTGTTTGTCAGGTACACTATTTTCATACCATACTTTTTATTTAACTACTCAAATAGCTAAAAATATATTCTTAGTAATGTGGGTTTTTTCCCTATGGAAAAAAAAAATCCTCTAGAAAATCTGAAAAAGAAAAAAAAACCAAACCCAAACCAGTAAACAATGGCAATAATACCAATAACATCTCTAACAGCAGTCAGTTATGGCAAAATATGCCATAGCAATGATCCTAATAATCAGTAACAAATGATTGTCAGCTCTGTTGACCTTAAAATAACATTGGGAGAAAAGTACTGATAAAAAATTTAAAAAGTGGCCTATATACAATGTAATACTTTTAAGATCCTCAATTTCAAAGAGTGAATAATGCAGCAAGGTCAAAGATTTGTGCATACCCCTAATAGAATGATAATCTCTACTAAATTCCTCTTTCTCATTTAATGACTATCAGAGTAGTATTCATAGGTCCTGATTGGTAATTTAAAGCTAGTGTTTAGGTTTTCACTTTCAGTGCTTTCCTGTACTCTGAACTGCAAGTTATCTAATTTTTTCCTTTATCATGTGGATCTCAAGCCAGAAGGGGGTTTTTGCTGTGATTAGTGGCTAGTCTAATTTCATTGAATTCAAGTGGTTTTGCTACAGCTACACAGGTGTAATAGAATCATAGAATGGCTAGAGTTGGAAGGGACCTTAAAGATGTCCAAGTTCCAACCCTCCCTGCCATGAGCAGGGATGCCTCCCACTAGACAAGCCCCATCCAGCCTTGTCTTGAACATTTCCAGGGAAGGGGCATCCACAACTTCTGGGCAACCTGTTCCTGTCTCTTACCACCCTCACAGTAAAGAATTTCTTCCTAATACCTCATCTAAATCTACCCTGTTTCAGTTTAAAATCATTACCCCTCTTCCTATCACTACCTTCCCTGATAAAGAATCCCTCCCCATCTCTCCTACAGTCCCCCTTTACGTACTGGAAGGCTGCTATAAGGTTTCCTTGGAGCCTTCTCTTCTCCATGCTAAACAATAACAACTCTCTCAGCCTGTCCTCATAGGAGAGGTGTTCCAGTCCTTAGATCATTTTCACGGGGCTCCACTGGACCCATTCAAAGGTCCATGTCCTTCCTGTGTTGAGGACTCCAAAGGTGGAAACAGTACTCCAGGTGGGGTCTCACGAGAGCAGAGTAGAGGGGCAGAATCAGACTACAACTTAACCCATGGCCTTTTACAATTAAAAAGTTTCAAACTATACCCAAGACAGTGGTAGAGTGGCATTTCAGATGTGCCTCTATGTTAGTTTACTTTCACTAATTTCAAATTATTGCACATCACAAATTAAGAACTCTTGACCAACAAATGCCATATGACAATTTCATCCTGATTTCCTGGAGGTTTCTTCTGCCCTTTTCACATATTGGAGTCTCTTCTTGTTCATGTATTGAGACACGGCTTCTCCTTCACTCTCTTCAACATTTGCTCACAGAAGCCTTCCTTTCTATATAATGGGGTATTTTTGCATTCTCGACTTTTAATATTATACTTCCCATATAATTTTATTTTCATTATGTCATCAATATGACAGATTATGTTTTCATAATTTTCATAATTTTTCATAATTTTCAATGTTTCACAAAATATTATATTCTGTAGAGTTTTCTTTATTCCTGAATTTTCTCCTAGTCAGGAATCATGACTCAAACTATTCTACTTAGTTATATCAGCCATGTTAGCAAATGATTTAGAATATTTAGGTTAGGGTACAAGGTCTTTATATCATGGTAGCAACACAATCAAGTGCATTGTGTTCTAGTCATTTACAGTGACTGAAGATTTGGACTGAGATGCTAAACTGATGCAGGGAAAGAAAGCGCTCTGTATCTTAACCTATCCTTGAACTGTATGATTTAAACTCAGATATAAATAGCTCAGAAATTGTCTTTTCTTGATCAAGTATACGTCTTTTCTTTGAAACAGGCAAGTATCTGAGCCACAAAACTCCTCAGACTCGGCACCCGACACAACACACCATGAAGGGAAGTGAAGCTGCAGGCTGACTCACACACTAGAACATGTGTCTCAGGAGAGCGGCAGGGATGCAGAGAAGCACTCTTTGAACTCAGCTGTTGTAAAAGTGTCTAGAACTAAAATCTATACAACAAGGTCAAGCTGTTAAAAAAGAGGGGAGAAAGTCTGATAAAAAGACTGACTGCAACATGAACAGCTTATCAGCTATGAAAAAAAGCAAGTAAAAAAGATTATCCACCCAAAAGAGCAAAAGCTTGTCAAAACAGAAGGGTGTATCAGAGCTCACGACTTTTCTAGCTTACACTATTGAGAAGCTCTTCCTACGCATGCTTCACAAAAGAGCCTTCCTTATATAAAACTCACAAAATTATAGAGCATTGACTGCTGTTACACATTGCAGGTTTCTCCAAATATATAACAAGCAATGTGAATATAACAACACTTATCAGAACAGAAGCCCAACCTAGAGAAGCCCTATCTTATGCATTGGCTGGCCCAGTTATCTGGGTTGACCCTGAGATAACACCTTCCTTGATAATGTAAATTGTAAAGCTGTGCTAATGTGCTGTGAACACATGCCTTCCAATCTCTTCTTCAAATGCTGTGTAACTTTGTAGTACGAGACAGGGAGGAGACAATATTGCTAATGAAAAAGCCGTATCATAGCAAGTAAACTACTTTCCCTAAAATTACATGATGAAAATGCTCTTTGGGAGATTTTTTCTTCTGTTTTTACTTGCTTCAGAATCAGTCTCTATTAAATCAAGTGATTTGCGCAGTGTCCCTGCTGAACAGTGCAGTCAGAACCATAAAAGAACTCTCATCTTTTTTATTCCACAGTGATTCCACTGTGATTACAAAAATCCAAAGCCTACAATTCTAGCAGTTAAGATTCATGCTTGAATATCGTTTAAGCAAAAGTGATGAGGTTTGAATATATTAAGGACAAGCCTACTTATGTTGGAATTCTATCCCAGGAGTCTTAGTAGGTTATAATCAAGCTCTAAAAGGAAAAAACCTGGATTCCTAAATGAACTGTTCTGTTCTATTCTATTGTGTAAAAATAACTAAAATAAATAAATAAATTAATAATTAAATTGATATCAAAAAACCTGACAATTGTGAGAATTCAAGAAAGCAGTTGTTATGTACCATTTTACCTTCATAACTGAGCACAGGATTTAGTATTAGTTTTTCATTAAATCTAAGATGTGAACTTTGATTAAGAACATTCATTAAAATAATATAAAGAAATAAAATTGTAATTTTTCTCAGTGATAAATTGTTTATTTAAAAACAGTTATTACTGTTTCACTATTAAATAGAAAGTGCAAAAATGCTTGGGAAAAAAAAAAAAGAACTTTGCTGATGCACAGAATTTGTGATTTCATTTTCTAAATACCATAGTCACTATTTTTGTATGTAAGACACTGTGAGAGCAAATATGTGAATGGCAAAGCTAGAGAAGATTGCTCTTGAATATAAAAGATGAGCACAATTTTCAGTCACTGAAAGCCTGCTGAGAATGGCATCTGTGCTACCACATGAATCCTGTGCTCGTGGTTGCCTTATGGTCTTTTCTCAGCGTTGATTACCAAAGAAATTGCTTTAGGACTGAACAGAATAGATATAACATGTCTTCAGCAAGGAAGATGACCAAAGTATAACAAAGAACCCTTTTTTTCTTTCTATCATCACTATTTCTCTTGTCAGATATACTCTTGAGCACATAGTCCAAGCCACAAGTTTGCCTCAGTCTCCTGTTAGGTCTTTACAGGGGTTTTAACATAAAATTTTCACAGATAAGGCAAGTTATTAAGCATTTCCAAAATCAAGATATCTTCAAATTACATGTAAAGCTGAGGGTCAATATTTCATTCATTACTTTCATCAAAATATTCAGATATAAATAAGCTGAAAAAGTTCTCAATTTTTTTACCTAATTCAATAAATTGTTTCAGTCCAAAAACAAAATTAAAACTTAGAAAAAAAAATCAAGAAGATGGAAAGTGTGTTAGCATTTGCAAATGAATCATTTCAACTTTGCATGGCCTTTCATTACAGAACTGTGTTTCAATTTTTCTTTGTCTGATATATTTCAAAAAGTGTTATGATCACCAGCTGAAGCAAACTATTGTGTTAAGAGATGCATTAAGGGTAGATTAAGCCAGCATAAATTTCAACTGCCTTAAAAAAAAATAAATCAGCAATTTCAGACCGTAAGCGTAATTTTTTACTTTAACCTTTTGGAGCTGCCACAGGGTCTTTTAAGGGAGTGTGTTTGCTGTTTTTTTTTTTTAAACTTTCAGGGTTCTCATATCTCTCAGCTCACCAGTTCTCTTTCTGCATTGTAGCTTCACTAGTCTCATAGCTTGTATACATACTGTTTTGTTAGACTGACCTTGGAGGCATCTGTAGAGCCAAAAAATATCTCATTTAGAGTGAGTGCATACTGCTATGACTGAGCATGAAAGTTAGCACTTGGTCCTTCCAGTCTGTGGTAGAGGACTCCTTCTGGCACTTCAGATGATTCCCTGCACTAGGAAACATTTGTCTCTCAAAACTCAGTCCACAAGACAACCCAGTATCACTTTCCACCCCCTACAGACAGAATAGTTTCATGCAGAGCATGTCCCTACAAAAACTTCCTTTACATGGCATCTCCACTGGCAACACTGCAAGGAAGGATATTTTCTGCATTCAAAATGTATCCTTTCCAAAATGCTCCACAGCACAAGAAAGAAAGTATGCAGTAAAATCTTGCCACTCACCCCAACCTGAAAGCTGTACGAGGGGTGGAGTCCGACAGCTGCTCTCATAGACCCAACCAAACTCTTTGGAGCCAGCAGACAACAGTCTCCTCTGCTTAGGTCCTAAGCCCAACTCTCTTAGCCAGAACCTAAGAGTCCCATTACTCAAAATCAGGAAACCAACAACCTGGCCAGAGTTTGGGATGACACAGTCCAGTCAACATTGCTAGCCACACCTGTGCACATGGGCCATCTCTCTCTGTATCCACATGATTGTGGTTACAATCTCCCGAGCCACATGCCCTGTACCTGAACAGTTTGGCATCCCTTGTGTGACTAGTGCTCCCACAGGCCAGGGCTGTGTAGCCCTGTCTAAGAGTACACACACAGAGGAAGGTGATTTGGATTGTCCCAGGACAGTCCATCTGTGCGTTTGGGTTGCATAAGGCCAAGAGCCTGCAGTCTACCCACTTTACACCCCTATGTATTTATTGTCATCCTCCACCTCCCAGCTTGAATTAAGCACATCGATCAGTCTATGCAAAGTCCATTTTTCAGGAAGGCATGGGTATGCAGTGCAAAGCTGCCGTTCTGTGAGAGATTCCTTAAAGAGAGGTGTGTGAGCTGCAGGTCGTTTCTGCACACTCTCACCAGAGGAGGGAATTGGATTCCCCTGGGAAGGTCAGTTCAGCTCTCCACCGTCACCAAGATGTGACAGTCACAGGCAGGTTTGCATTGCTCAACAGTACACCATTTTGCTAGGGTTCCTCAAGGACACTCACTGCAGCCTGGCAATCCTGAAATAGAGTACCTATTGCCTGCCAGATGTTATCCTGTGCCTCTGCAGGAATATCTGCAAGAGCTCATCTAACAGTTTATCAGCCCGAGCTTGACATTTCAGAAAAAGCAGAAAGAAATCCTGAAAATTAATATCGTGAGAGGTAAAAGCATGTATTGGTTTAAGGTCTATAACAAAACAACCTTCAGAGGTTTGCTGAGAACCTCTGGGTGTATTCCTGGTTTTGTAATGAGTCATAATCTGGTCTTTCTTCAGATCCCAGGAGCTAAGATAGAAATCTGAGGGTTATGAGAGACTGAACAACAAAAAGCAGTCTTCATAAGGGACTGTAACATTTATAAGAATTTGGCTTAATCTGAGTCTATTTCTGCTTCAAACATGGTCAGCCCTCTCTCTCCATCCTATCCTTCTAAGAGGATGCCAGAAAATCTTTCAGGACTAGTGACCATGAGGGCCATCCCAAAAGGCTTGTATAACACTAAAGACTAATCATCACTCAAACCTCCATTTTATTCAGAGACTAAAAATATATTCCTGTCTGTACCTGGGTAGTATGGTTCTTCCAAAGAAATTCTGCTAGGAAGCAGGGAGTTCAGTAGTATTTGTATTCCTGCATTGATAAACTCCATGATTACGAGAGATTTGTTTCAGCAACACTTTCATGACATGGTAGCACCTTCCATTTCTCCATAAAAATATGCCTACATTATAAGTCATTTTTTCTTGAGCTATCTACAAAAACTATTGTTCTTAAGCTACTTAAGAAATTCGTTATTCTTGATGCATGAAACAAATATTTATTAATTCCTTAGTACCAGTCTTCATGGTGTATAAAATAAAATTTATTAAGATATTTTTCCAGCTCTGGATCACCTTCTTATCTTCCTGTTACGAATTTTTTTTTTTGCTCCTCGGGTATCTTTCAACAAAATCCTCTTTACTAAAATACTTGACTGCCTAGGGATAAAATGATTGTGCCACCTAGAAGATATCAACCCTCGGTTTGTCTTTGCAGGGCAGGTCCATTTATTTGCTTTGCGTGAGATGGCCAGGTATAACCTGTCTCTGTAGTTCTGCACATTCACTTTTGGTCTGAGAATCCATATCTCCAAGTATCCAATTTTTCCTTAGGTCCTGTTTTTTTGAAAAAACATTCATTTGCAGATAAAAATGATGATTTCATTCACTAGAGGTTGTTTGCCAGGTACCTTTTTGGCAATAGCGGTAAGTGGCTTGTAGTCAGTTTCAGCTAACACTGACCTGTAAATAATGAAATCAAGCTATTTTTATTTTCAGAGATGAGGGCCAAAGAGTTGGTTTTTTCTGTGACTCTATTTAATTTTCCTTAGTACTACTGATGCATAAGCCACACATCTCCAGGGCTGTCTTATGAGAAAAGGGTCATGCCAGTGATTTCCTTACAGACATCTGTAACTCCAGAGATGCTTTAATATGACCTGCCTGCTCACTTTGCTCTACAAGATTTTGCAATATGTTATCTTCATTTCAACTTACCATTTTGCTCAGTATATTTAGTTTAACAGGTCTACTTCTTCCACAGCTGCTTAGTCTTTAAGTCATGCTTTTCTACCATTTTTTCATCATATTCAGACATTATCTGCACACTGTAGCACTTTGTTGGTAAGCCTTAGGGAAAGGCTTGGAAACCTGTTTGTAAACCAGATGGAAATGTGTCTCCTAAAATACACACTGAATGACTGTGTGAATGGTTTTTTTTCTCTAAAGGAATCTATTAGAAGCCTGAGATATCTCAATAATATGTAAAAAATATATATAAATCCATTATCAGCTTTCTCCTGTTGCTAGCAATAAAGCCACCTCCCCTTCATACATGTTTTTTCTAATTCATAAGTATATATTTAAAAATAAAACAAATATTGCAGATTTTCCTAGAGGTATGCATTACTCTCAGACCTATCTGGGAGTGTGTGTGGTGGGGTGTTTGTTTATTGTTTTGTTTTCCAGTTCCACATAAAGGTGAAAAGAACTTTCTTAGGGGCATGAGTCATAGCCCAACTTAACATTTTCAGATCTGTGCTATATGCAATTTAGAGCTTACTACCCACTGGGAGATATCTTCAAACAATTCCTCAACTGTTTTGATTTTCTTACTCTCTAGTGAGACCATGCATTGATGCATTCTTAAGTGTCTTATATTTTTAGCCCTGGTACTATTACAAAATGAACAGGTTCAGGACTTCAAGTCCAAAAGGTGTTCCTGGCTGACATGGGCCACCAGAGATCATTTTTCCCTTTCACTGCAAACTTCCAAACAAGCTTGGGCAGCTAACGGGAAGATACAGCCTTTTACCCTTTTGAAGAAACGTGACAGTGTTTTGGGCTCCCTGTGAGTAGTCTAGTACCCAATTTATAACAATTACACACCGCGGGGAATATGACACATTGATGTTTGCTTCACTTAGCCTGTAACTCAAGCCGGATTTCTCTGCAAAATCTGCACCATTAGATAAGGTTTATGGAGTTATAGGTTCTGACATGATAAAAATGAAGGAAATCCAAAGTTAATCCACTTACAATATAAGCAAATCTCAAAATTCTTCCTTTCTCCAAGTCCAGCATCCACATCTCCAGAGGTTTATTTAACCTCTACAGTCAGGGCAGTCTTGAAAGTATAAAAGACCACACAGCAGAGCTAACCTTATTAACCCAGTTATTGTCATCTCAACTACTGGTATACGTAACACTTTTCATCAGCTAGTTCTGGCTAAGATAAAATGAACCAGAGTCTTTTCTCCCTCAAAGGAATTGTGTTACAGCTGTTGGCCCTCTCAGACTTTAATAATGATGTTTTGAGGCAGCCCTCAATTACACTCCACGTTACCTGTGGGTTAAGTGTGCTCAACTCCCTTGGTGGAGACAAGTCTGTATGCCATCAGCGTATTGGACGTACTGTTATTCAAATATCCATGCTAGAACACTTGACACTGCAAAAACTAGTGACTAGGAGGAACAGTTAATTTCATCCTGTAAAAGTAAGCTCCACACTACCATTTGGGGGTTTTCCTCAAACTACAGTTTTTATCTTACTCAAGAACAGAGCTTCACATAACTCAATGAGGTTTGCATAAAATTTTGTATAATTTCAAATTTGTATACACAAACAGATATTGTTTAACTTTACCTGTAAATATATGTGATTTCTAAGAAATAACAGCAATCATGTATTTTCTGAAAATCAGGAATTCTAATGCAAAAGCAGGTCTGCCTAAAGACAGAATTTTCTCTCTAGCAGCCAGGCTAAATAAAACTGCCAGGCACCCGGGAACATGAAGAATAAGGAATGAAAAGGGTCTCTCACTTCTATATCAGTAGCAGCAGCAGTGCTTGGCTTCTACTTCAGCTAAACAACAGGAGCAGCAATAATAATCTCCCTCTGTGGAGGGAAGTGTAAAAGTCTAAGCTGTTGTTGGAAGAAAAGAATTGTAAAATTTCTGTAAAAAGGATAAGTGTTTTAGGGGAGGGGAGAAAGCTTGATTATTTTTTTTTCACATACCTAACCTTTGTGAAGCTCAGGAAAGGAGTGAAGAATATTCTCAAGACTGGTCTGGTTTCCTGAATCTTTGGGGATCAGATAGATCTGATCCAATCTTTATTCAGACATGAAACAATCTCTCCCTGCAGTATACGCTTTACACACACACACATATGACCTTCTTCCTCCCCCTGCTAGTCAGTGACAAGAAACTGAGAAATAGGTAAGTATATGTTGCAATGCCAGACATCTCTGCTTGGGAGACTGCAGCTGTGTTGTATATACTTTCTCCTCCATGGTGCATAACAATTTGTGGGATATAGATGGAAGCCAATTATGAAACAGGATATGCAGAGTTGAATCCAATTTTAATTTTTAATGTAAGTTAAGCAACAAAGAGTGCTTTTGCTGGAACAGTTCTGTCAGTTTTTCAAAGTATGACCTTTGACACACTAAGAACTTTTCTAAATGTGTCTAGGACAGTGTTTGGAGAAGCAATCTTCAATATGCATTTCTGAAAGCATACACACACACACAAGTATATTTCTATACTCACAGAATCACAGAATCATCATGGTTAGAAAGGACCTCTGAGATCACCAAGTCCAACCATAGACACACACAAAACCCCTACAGTCTCGGCCACTAGAGCATGACCTGAAGTTCATATCTCCATGTTTCTTAAATACCTCCAGGGATGGTGATCCAACTACTCCCCTGGGCAGGCTGTTCCACTACCTTACCAGTCTTTCAGTAAAGTAATTCTTCCTAATATCTAATCTAAACCTCCCCTGCTGCAATTTCAGAACAGTTTCTCTGGTCCTGTCATTACTCATTTGGGAGAAGAGGCCAACACCCACTTCTCGTCAGCCTCCTCTTCTCCAAACTAAACATGCCCAGTTCCCTCAGCCTCTCCTCACAGAACTTGTTCTCTAGACCCCTCAACTCATAGAAATGCATCTATTCATCCATGTTCTCTTTCTATAATGTGCACAGCACAGCCTATCTTTTTCTTCATACACTGTGCCAGATATATCTAGATTTTTGAACATGCCAAAAAACGCCGCCAGTCCTCACTCACAATGAAACTTAAGTATCAGCTAAGTTTAAGACAATTAGCTTCAAATATATATATTCTAACCACACTCCATTTACCATTAAATAAATACAATGTAAGTAAATAGAACGTGTGTTTGTAACCATCTATCTAGGTATCTATGGCATACAGGCATGCACACCCTTTACACAGCAGTAAGAACTAGAAACCACATTGATTGTTAGTTGATAACCTTTTCCTGGCAATTGTAACAGACAACATGATCATTCTGCTTTCTCTGACTATCAGTGTTAATAGCCATCTCTGGACCCTAGAGGGAAAGGGCACTTACTGGAACCTTGGAATTCATCTCTTTGTCATGCTGAAAGTAATCATGGTGGACTGGCACTCTACCAAAAACTCACTTTCATGAGTCACTACTGGAATTTCACCCCTCCTCTTCATCATATGTGCATGTCAGGTGGAGGAGGTGGGGTGTTGCAGCATATTAAAGATATTGTCTCTATTCTGTGCTCCATAGTTAAATGGAATAAGAGTATTTTGATCCCCTGGTTATTTATTTTAGAGTACCTATTCTTAGTGGGGTACAATAAACCAAAAATTTAATGGCTTTCAGTGCCTGAATTTACATGGCAAAAACCAGATTAGATATACAATGTAGATATATCAGCAAATTAAATAGTATTTACCACAAAAGGACTGGGTGAGTAAAATCACTAAATCACTATCTCTAATAGAGTTGGTCCTAAAGCTAGAAATGTGCTCCAGATGCTCTTATCAAATATTCCAGACAAATGAAAAAAAAAAAGTTGTACATTGGTTCCTTTTATTTAGTTTCTCAAAAGACAGTATCAGGGTTTGAAATTCAAATTTCCAACACAAAACACAAATAAATGCAGCAACAAGCCCTATCCTTAGACATCAAATAAAAAGAATCATGGGGCAATTACTACTCAAGACTGAGAAAAAAAAAAATCAAATTGAAAAAAAAAACAAATCTGAAAAAATATTTTGAAGGAAAAATAAACATTAGAATCACAATAATCAATCAAGATTAATTTTTCATCTGTCAAACGCTGTTTCACAATGAAATAAAACCTGCTGAGTTCATCAAAGTGGAAAGTGCTTTACTGCTACATCAGACTCCAGATCACTGTGAATCTAATCACAACAAAACTAAAGAAGAACGTAATGAATTAGCTGGGAAAGGGATAACTGGTTTTAATTTCTTTTATTTCTTATGGCATCTTAATCTGAATTAAGTATCACAGAATCTTGGCTGAGCCTAAGATTAGAAAGAAATGTGTATAATGCATAGTCTAGAAAGTCAAACTCAGCTGTTAACAGCTAAGATAATTACATATAAAAAAAAAAAAGATTACAAGGAAGAAATATGTACTAGTAGTGCATTGTCAACCAGCGTGATTGCAGTGTTAGTCTCCACAGAGGATAAACTGACTTGTTACAACTTAAAAACTGGTTTATATGTATGCTGGCTCTTTTGTCAGGATAGATTATATTGTTTGTCATTTTTTCCTTCTCACTAACATGACAGAGATCCCTGTTTACACAAGGCTTTTCTGATTTCACACTTTGCATAGGGTGGGGACAAAGCTCTCTTTCAGTAAAGCATCAGTAAAGCATCAGGGGTGGGAGGGGAAAGTATTAATTGTAAGTAAAACACACTCAAATGTTGCTGTTAATATGATATGCATTGTCTAGCTGTATAAAGTTACATAGTCCCATCTAGTGGTCAAATATTACTTCATTGCAAAGAAACAAAATACAGCACCTAAATTGAATTTAGTCCCAACAGATCTATAAATGTTATTATCTGTTTAAGCATTGTACCAATATTCACATGTTAGTATAAGTTCCAGGCTTGGTCTGCTTTGTTATGCAGTATCCTAAGGCAGAATTATATACAGTGAATGATTCCTGTTCACAGCTAATTCCAGTGAAAAAAAGAAAATTGCATCTCAAAACTGGACTCAAATAAAGAAAGCGAGCTATCATTGATTTTATTTTGTAGCTGACTTTTCTTCTTAAGAATATTTCTTACAGTAAATATCACTCTCTAATGGTATTCTGCAAAGTGGCAGCTGATGGTAGCATCATAAACAGCACTTTACAGATATTATCGATTATATTACTACCAACACAGTCTTAAAACCAAGCAAAATTCCATTTTTTCTGCAATTCCAACATCTCTTTCACAGTCTATAAAACAGTATTTCAAGGAAGGCTGAGTCCTGCTGCTAGAAAAACGTATGCTTTTATTGCTAGCATGTGAAGTTTTTATGACTATTTAAAAATCTCTGGCATTTGTCAAAAATTGTATGGAAATTGTTTTAATAAAGCTCAAAAACACCCTTCTTAATAAGCTGGTAAGTAAATTAATTCCTAAGAGCATTCACAGTTAACGGGCTGCCATTTTGGAAATAAAACCACCAGTTGTTATGATGCAGCTAGACTTCTGGTAATTGTCTACATCAAGGACTAATGTCTCAGTCATGCCAGCTCAGTGGGGAGTGTGCGTAGCAACAAAACTCTGAGGCAGAGTTATTTCTCGCTTTAGGAAAAGTACAGGGAAAAGCATGGCAATTGTTTAAGTAGTGAAATGCATAACATGCGCAGGGTGAGAGTTTTGTCTTTTGCTCACAGAGTAGTTACAACCACTGCAACTGCTGTTATCACTGCTAAAGTCTAAGGAGAAGGGGCACATGTCCACGATGCCTGAAAGGAACCCAGAGAGACTAAAGGGGAAAGGGACTAGAAAGCGCTCTTACATATGAAAGAGTACTAGACATCAAGATGTTTCTCTGACATTTCAGGGCAAATTTGGCCTAAGTTTTACTCAGAATACAAATATAAATTTTCAAAATGAAGACAATATACCCGGGAAAACAAAAATATTCTGGTGCATCAAGAAATCCAGATACGTGTGAAAACCTTTGTATATCTGTTGCAGACAAACAATAGGAGAAATGCCAAAATGTGCATTGCAGGATGATAAAAGCTGACATGTGGTAAGAAATTCTGACCTCCTCTTGTGTAGTTCTGCATTGCACTAAGGTACTCTCCCTGTGTTCACAAGAACAGGGTTGATTGGCCTACATTTTGAAAATAATTAAATTTTCTCTCATTTACAAATAAATGCATTCTTTTAAACAGTAATTCTGAAACTGAATGCCTTTATGTTCTATTTTGCTTGTGCCTTTTCAATTTAGTGACCATTTGGGGTGGCATGAGGTCCTACACCTTTCCTTATTTTTTTTTTTATTTTACAAAAAGAATATCTTAATAGTGAAAAATGAAATGGAAAAAACCTGCCCCTTTCTGATAGCTTTGGATCTGCAAATATAGCATTCTCTACCTTCGCCACATTTCCTATACATTTTTATTTTAATTGTCATTACTGAAGAAGTCTAGTAAAAAATTCATCACCTGAATTAACTTAAGTCCTCGTTAGCCAATGTTACTGTACTGGTGACATCTGTATTTACATAGATCCCTGATGAAAATCCAGTATTTTTTACAAGCTTCCTATGCTCATTTTATCTACTCAAATTATAATCCTCCTCTGTCCTACCACAAAAGTAGTTTTAGTAGCACTCATCACCAGCATGCTTTAATCCCATATGCCAGGGCCACTAGCAATAACATTCAATAAAATTATTCTCAAATTCAAGCATCCAGACTTTCTAATAACAACTGCCTTTCAGACTGCTCCTTCCCCTTCCAACATTATCTACTTTGCCTTCCTTTTCGTAGTCCATTATCCATGCCACATTTTTTCTTTACCTTCTCATGTTGAAATAATAATTGTCCTTGAGACACTAAATCAAATTCTTTGCTGAACTCCAGGTAGATTAGCCCTATTGTATTTTTCTTGTCTATAAAATCAATTACGTTACCAAGGAAAGACACCACGTCATTGTGATATGCATTCCCCTCTTACAAATCCATATTGTCTTTTTGCCATTTTCCATTTAACTCAACATCTTTAGTTAATCCATCTCCAAAATGTGTCTCAAAGTCTTCAAGTGGTTGAACTGTTGTGGTCAATAGTTGCCCATGTCACTTTTCTCCTGCTCTCTTCAACAATACCTTCTTATCCCATATAACTCTCTCTCTGATTGCAATTCTCAGCTTCATATTTAGACAATCAGGGGGACTGTGCCCAAAAAACCATAAAGCTAAAATAAATGTACCAGTTTCTTAATCTGTGAAAAGAGTGCAGAGATCTCATGGAGAAAGAGGTAGAATAAAAGAGAAAAAAAAAATTTTCTTACCACAATACCAACAATACACACAGAGCTATACAAATTCCAGTTGAAGTTAGCTGTTAAAATAGAAAAAAAAAATTGAGCTTTTGTGGAATTTTAAATAAATACTGTTCTTGAAAAGTCATGGTAATTATTACATAGACTTTAATGGCTCCTTCCAAACTGCTACACTCTATCTGTACATTAAATCTGTCCTTTGGTAGCTTTTACCTATGGATTTTTTGACCCAAGCAACAATGCATAGATGTAAACAACATTGTAAAACACACTATAAGAACATTGTTTTGGACAACAAACAATACCCTGTCTTGAAATAGTTGAAGTCTAGGAGGCTTTAGTTTATTTGGTTAAAAATGAGCAGTCAATACAAAACCAGTCATTATTGATACCCTATTTTCGGGGAAGTGCCTCTGTTCAAAAGCAATGCATAGTTTTAAGCAAGTGGGTCTTAAAGGTCTGATTAGATGCAGGTGCCAAAGAGTCCTCCTGAAATGGACTTGTTTAAATGCAAGTTGCAGTTAATAGGCAATAGCTCATCATTGTAAACCTATCAGACTTAGGACATAGTCTTTGTCTTTATCTATGTAAACAGCGAAATTGAACAAGCTTTTCTAACAAATCTGCCTCACTGAAAATGCAATGCAATGCTGTAAAAATAAATTCAGACGAAACAATAAATCTACCCTTTCACAAGGCTTATATCATTCTGTTAAGTTCAATTATAACTGAAATTGTTAATATAATTAGAGTTAAATGAATGCTATGATTAAAGGAATAAAAAAAATACCTGCTTATTAAAGTTCTTTACACACACATGAAGTGGCAAGATCCCATAGCCTGAGTGTAAATTTGGCTGTCCTCTAATCAGAAAAAAAATATCTGCACAATTCACTAGGAGAAAAAGAGAAAACAGGAAAAAAAAGGCACAAAAGAATCCATATTATCTGTGCTATCTGTTACTGGGACAAACAAAAATGGAATTATAGTCAGTTTGCAAACAAGGTAAGTCCTTCAGATATCACAACTACAAGATCTTACTAGACAGGGTCTGGAATCCTGATTTTGGCATAGATATAGGAAAAAAGAATTACAAAGAGAATTGCAAATATCTCTGACTCTAAAAATACTGCATGTGGTGGTAGCTGGGAGGGAAGGATGCAGAGTTACTCAATATTTTAACTTTTCATTAGCCCTTCTTCTGAGCATCTCCTTTAAGAGTTATAGTCTTGAACGGGGTACTGAGAATAAAGGAAAGTCAACTTCCTCTTTGAGTAGCCATGGGGCAGGGATTGCTGCAGAAAGTGGGCAGTAGGCAAAACACCAGTTTTTCGTCCTTAGGTCACTAGCTTGTTGCCCACACAGACCATATGAAAGATTGACATAAGCAGCAGTGCTCTTTGGCATCAGGAACCCAAGAAGGTTAGCTTTCTCTAATTGCTCCCTAAGCATCACCAGAAGAAGGATAGCTTTTCATTACCTCCACTGTAGCTCTGTGGTTAAATGCCACAGATAAGACCTTTATTTGTCATTGCATTCCCCTTTCATCCTAGCAGTCTTTAACATCCATCCTTTCCTGATCTGTTCTTTCTCTTACTTGTGAAATATGTGGGGTAGGAGAGATTCCTGTAACCAGTATGCCTTTCAGAATATATTAGATGGACATGGGTCACCACAGAATGACTAGGTTTTACTTTTTTCTTAGAACTCCTGGGAGACTTCATAGTTACCTGTAGGTTCCTGTTCTTTACAGATGTGCTTTTATTTTCTACGCTAATCATATTGTTCATTCAGAAAGCAGAAAATATCTGCATTTCCTGTCTACTACTACAAAAAAAAAAAAAATCTTAAGAACTCAGATATTGAAAGGAAAACACAAAATACTAGCATATTGTTGCCTTTAAAAAATGAGAATATGAGAGGCTACATTTAAACCTTAATGGCTTGCTGGTACTGCAGTGTCTGTTTTGAATTGTCTTGGACATAACTTCCTAAAGCAATAAACATTTAAAAAGTCTTCATACATGACTATTATGTCATTTGCATTGTAGATTCCACTGCAGTTTACAAAGATTTGAATGTATAAATGAACTTACATGCGTAGGTGGTCTTGCTGCAGACATTTTCAGAATCGAGCCTTTAATCCTAAAACAACAGCTCAAGAAAAGAGATTTCTCAAAAAATGAATATATTTTCGCTTCATTTATTTTACAGTCTGTATATTGAGTAAGCTTTATGGATGCAGGAAACCAATGTCTCCAAACAGGAGTTGCAAGCCTCCTCTTTTTTCCTATAATTGCTGCATATACTGTAAGGATAACTTAATACTGTGGGGCTTGGGAATTTTGTTTTTAGTAAAGTAACCTTCACTGAGTATCAGGAAAGTTAGGTTTCATGCAATCTAAACAGATTATAATTCACAAATGGTTATAGTCAATGTTTGTCACTTTTACTGTTTGTATAAGGCAGATATAAGGACCAGATGAATAGCAACAGGCTGGTGAAACAGTGCTGTTATCTATTCTTTCTAAATTCTATCTCCTTCCATATGATTTGTCTTTTTAATTCTTTTCACCTTTGTGTTTGGTCAGTGATGACTTCAGTAAGTCTCCAGAAGCACACACTCCAGTTCCTCTTTAAAGTCATAAAACTGTATTTCTACCACATAAATAACTAACTATATGGTGGAATTTATTGCTGCAGACATCCTTCCAGAGGGTCAGTAGGATTAAAAATAATAATAATTAAAAAGCACATTTTTATGAAGAAAAAAACCTAAAGCTTTATAAAACAAAAATATTTGGAAGGAATATTAATTCTTATGCCTCAGGACATAAACAAAACTCTAACTGAGGAGTTGCAGGAAAAAACTTTTTCCTCAGGGCAGATTTTATAATTGCTTACCACATGTATTCTTCAAGCTTTCTTTAAAACATGTTATAGCTCTGTGAGTCACTGCTGAAAACAGAATACTAGAGTAAATGGAAGACTGGATGGTTTTTGCATTTCTTATATTTCTCCCACATAACTTTAGCACTGCTTTCATTTAGGGTTACTGGGTCACAGGTTTCAATAAACAGATTCTAAGATGACCCTTTTCTCAGGTAACTTTTTTCCATTTCATATTTTGCTGTACTGTTTATGCAGAATATACAGTACTTACAGCCTCAGCTGTGTCTTTCAATTTACAGCCTCATTCACACATTCTGTTTCCAGCTACTAAGCTCTGCTGTGTTTTGTCTGACAGTCTTCTGTCCTTTCTGGTTTGGTTTCTATTTTTCTTGTGGCTTTTGAAGTCTTACCACAAGCTATTGGTTGCAAACTTGCACTGTTATACTAAAAAAAAAAAATCCAGAATATAAATTGGTAGAGGATCTTGGTTTTCCTTCTAGGAGCTGTGTTTTCATCATACTGTTTTTGTAGTGACAAACTCTTTTAGTCCACACCACATTGGCAACACTAGTTTTAGCTAATACAGATGAAGTCTGTTAACACTCAAATCACCAGTTTTAAGCATGTGAGCCAGTTAAAACAAAAACTATAAGGAAACATAAGCTTCTCAAGAATTCTGTGATCTGAAGGGAGGAAAAGCAGGACAGCATAGCCAAAATAAATCAAATATATTTACAGGCTGAAACGGATGGTCCAGTTCTGATAATCAGAAGGCTTTTATTCTTATGAATTGTTACTGTGATAAATAAAACTGAATTTGTCTGTAGAAAATAAAATGGTGAACAAAGTAAATTGACCCACATAACAATAAATGGATTTTCTTTGTTAATGATATTAATTTTGCATGCATTATTCTCATCCAGGTGTGGATCAATTGTTTATGTGTCATAAAGTATGCAGCTTAAATTAGTAGGAAAAATATCAGAACAGATGTAGATAATTTGGGTTTACATTGTGGGTTTACTTGCCATGATTACAAGGTTTCCTTTAAATGCTACACACACAGAGTTTCACAGAATCATAGAGTGGTTTGGGTTGGAAAGCACCCCAAAAATCACCTAGTGCCAAATCTACTGCCACAGGCCCAGACACCTCCCCCTAGAGCAGGTTGCTCAAAGCCCCATCCAGCCTGCCCTTGAACACTTCCATGGATGGGGCAGTCACAGCTTCTCTGGGCAACCTCTTCAAGTACCTCACCATCTTCACAGTAAAAAATTTCTTCCTCATATCTCATCTAAATCTACCCTCTTCCAGTTAAGAGCCACTACTCCTTGTTCTGTTGCTACATGCCCTTGTTACATGTCTGTCTCCAGCTTTCTTACAGGCCCCTTTTAAGTTCTGGAAGGTCTTCCCAGAGCCCTCTATTCTCCAGGCTGAACAACACCAATTCTCTCAGCCTGTCTTCATAGGAGAGGTGCTCCATCCTTCTGATCATCTTCATGTTCCACTTTGAGGCTCACTCTGATAGGTTCATGTCCTTCTTATGCTGGGGGCCTCAGAGCTGGATGCAGTATTCCAAGTGGGGGTCTCACTGGAGAAGAGTAAAAGGACAGAATCCTCTCCCTTGACCTGTCAGCCATGCTTTTTTCATGCAGCCCAGGATGCAGTTGGCTTTCTGGTCTGCGAGCGCACTTTGCCAGCTAATGTTGAGCTCCTCATCCATCAACGCTCACACCCCTTTCTCCTCAGGGCTGCTCTCAACCCATTCTCTGCCCAGCTCATATTTGTGCTAGGGATTGGCTCAACCCATCTCCAGGTATTTGCGCTTTGAAATGTTGAACTTGATGAGGTTCACATGGGGACACTTCTCAAGCCTGTCAGGGTCCCTCTGAATGGCGTCCCTGCCCTCTAGCATGTTGTCTGCTCCACACAGCTTCATCTCATTGGCAAACTTGCTGTGCGTGCATTCGGTCGCACTGACCGTGTCACCAACAAAGACGTTAAACAACATTGGTCCCAGCACCAATTCCTGAGAACAGTACTCATCACTGGTCTCCACTTGGACATTGAGTCATTGACTGCAAATCTTTAAGTGCATTCATCTGGCCAGTTCCTTTTTCAGTCAGTTGTCCATCCACCAAATCCATGTCTCTGTGACAAGGATGTCATGTGGGACAGTGTCAAATGCTATGCACAAGTCCAGGTGGATGATGTCAGTTCTCTTCCATTATTCATCAACTCTGTAACTCCATCATAGAAGGCCACCAAATTTGTCTGGCACAATTTGCCTTTAGTGAAACCATGTTGGATGTCAACATTCACCTCCTTATTTTCTATGTGCCTTAACAGAATTTCAAGGGAGATCTGCTCTATGACCTTGCTGGGCACAGAGGTGAGAATGACTGGCATGTAGTTCTCCAGCACTTTATTTTTTTTTAAAATGGAGGTTATGTTTCACCTCTTCCAGTCACTCAGAATTTCACTGGGCTGCCATGACTTCTCAAATATGATGGATAGTGGTTTAGCAACCTCATCCGCCAGTTCCCTCAGGACCTGCAGATGCATCTTATCAGGTGCCATGGATTTTTGCACCTTCAAGTTCCTCATGTGAACTTGAACCTGATCTCTTACATTGGGCAATTCTTCATTCTCCTAATTCCTGCCTTTGACTTCTGCAATTAATCTGTTTATTCTTCTGTTTATTATGGAAGTGTCCTCCCATACTTTATTTTATCTATGGTTTTAATTCAACCAAATATGCACAGAACTGCTCAAAAGGGGTTATATTTACTGTCTTTCTGTGATTGTATCCTTTTTGGTGGGTGCTGTGAATAGTAAACCCCCCCATACATAAAAGAACAAGTGCAAAAGAGCCAGGGTGAGGATACCAGTAATAAAGTAGTTTAAAGTTAAATTGAGTGAGAACATTGGACTCACATTTTGAAAAAGAATCTTCTATTCATCTCTAGCATTTGTATTCTATTTCTTTTATTCAAAGTAATAGGAAATTACAATTAAACCTTAAAGGATTCAGATCAGAGCCTCAGGGAGGATAAGTATTCTTCTAGTTCAGAAACTTATCCAGATATTCTTTGCACTTAACTAAAATATGGATGCATGAAAAATTGCTTTTTCGGTTCACCAGTTAAAAGGAAAAAATCACTTATGATTATATCAGGGTTATTACTTTTTAAATCTTTCCCTGGAATTTTTGTTTCGTTTCTAACTCACTTGTAGGCAAAGCGATGGAAATAAAAGGCTAAATTTCATAAAGTTACCAAAAGGAGAACAGTTGCTGCAGGATCTCAAGAGTTAGACCATTCATGCAAAGGGAAAGTATCTGAGTTCAGGCCTTCTCCAATACAGGGCACTCAGAGGAAGATGATGTTCTCAGGCTCTTCTTATTGCATTATACATATAATTAAAATTATGCTAGAATCCCAGTCTCTTAATGAATATCCTAATTGTGAAATTAGACATGAGCCTCAATTACATTTCTGTAGAGTGAGCACTATTGGGAAGTCTCAGGGCATTCTTTCACATATCTCAAACTCGCTCAGACCCAGTCACAAACTCTGATAAATATCGTTAGTGAGAGATGGGACCCACATACCCCATTGTGCTGAGCTCATGCCTTTCAGTAGCGTTTGCAATGCAAGCTCAGCTCTCTGCTGGCCTTGCTTATGGGACTTCCTCTCAGCTCCGGCAGAAAGGGACCAGAAGACTAGAATCTCACTCTTCATCTCGATGAAAACCTGTATAGAAAATGGAACAGATTTCCCCTCTCCAGTTCCNCTGATCATCTTCATGTTCCACTTTGAGGCTCACTCTGATAGGTTCATGTCCTTCTTATGCTGGGGGCCTCAGAGCTGGATGCAGTATTCCAAGTGGGGGTCTCACTGGAGAAGAGTAAAAGGACAGAATCCTCTCCCTTGACCTGTCAGCCATGCTTTTTTCATGCAGCCCAGGATGCAGTTGGCTTTCTGGTCTGCGAGCGCACTTTGCCAGCTAATGTTGAGCTCCTCATCCATCAACGCTCACACCCCTTTCTCCTCAGGGCTGCTCTCAACCCATTCTCTGCCCAGCTCATATTTGTGCTAGGGATTGGCTCAACCCATCTCCAGGTATTTGCGCTTTGAAATGTTGAACTTGATGAGGTTCACATGGGGACACTTCTCAAGCCTGTCAGGGTCCCTCTGAATGGCGTCCCTGCCCTCTAGCATGTTGTCTGCTCCACACAGCTTCATCTCATTGGCAAACTTGCTGTGCGTGCATTCGGTCGCACTGACCGTGTCACCAACAAAGACGTTAAACAACATTGGTCCCAGCACCAATTCCTGAGAACAGTACTCATCACTGGTCTCCACTTGGACATTGAGTCATTGACTGCAAATCTTTAAGTGCATTCATCTGGCCAGTTCCTTTTTCAGTCAGTTGTCCATCCACCAAATCCATGTCTCTGTGACAAGGATGTCATGTGGGACAGTGTCAAATGCTATGCACAAGTCCAGGTGGATGATGTCAGTTCTCTTCCATTATTCATCAACTCTGTAACTCCATCATAGAAGGCCACCAAATTTGTCTGGCACAATTTGCCTTTAGTGAAACCATGTTGGATGTCAACATTCACCTCCTTATTTTCTATGTGCCTTAACAGAATTTCAAGGGAGATCTGCTCTATGATCTTGCTGGGCACAGAGGTGAGAATGACTGGCATGTAGTTCTCCAGCACTTTATTTTTTTTTAAAATGGAGGTTATGTTTCACCTCTTCCAGTCACTCAGAATTTCACTGGGCTGCCATGACTTCTCAAATATGATGGATAGTGGTTTAGCAACCTCATCCGCCAGTTCCCTCAGGACCTGCAGATGCATCTTATCAGGTGCCATGGATTTTTGCACCTTCAAGTTCCTCATGTGAACTTGAACCTGATCTCTTACATTGGGCAATTCTTCATTCTCCTAATTCCTGCCTTTGACTTCTGCAATTAATCTGTTTATTCTTCTGTTTATTATGGAAGTGTCCTCCCATACTTTATTTTATCTATGGTTTTAATTCAACCAAATATGCACAGAACTGCTCAAAAGGGGTTATATTTACTGTCTTTCTGTGATTGTATCCTTTTTGGTGGGTGCTGTGAATAGTAAACCCCCCCATACATAAAAGAACAAGTGCAAAAGAGCCAGGGTGAGGATACCAGTAATAAAGTAGTTTAAAGTTAAATTGAGTGAGAACATTGGACTCACATTTTGAAAAAGAATCTTCTATTCATCTCTAGCATTTGTATTCTATTTCTTTTATTCAAAGTAATAGGAAATTACGATTAAACCTTAAAGGATTCAGATCAGAGCCTCAGGGAGGATAAGTATTCTTCTAGTTCAGAAACTTATCCAGATATTCTTTGCACTTAACTAAAATATGGATGCATGAAAAATTGCTTTTTCGGTTCACCAGTTAAAAGGAAAAAATCACTTATGATTATATCAGGGTTATTACTTTTTAAATCTTTCCCTGGAATTTTTGTTTCGTTTCTAACTCACTTGTAGGCAAAGCAATGGAAATAAAAGGCTAAATTTCATAAAGTTACCAAAAGGAGAACAGTTGCTGCAGGATCTCAAGAGTTAGACCATTCATGCAAAGGGAAAGTATCTGAGTTCAGGCCTTCTCCAATACAGGGCACTCAGAGGAAGATGATGTTCTCAGGCTCTTCTTATTGCATTATACATATAATTAAAATTATGCTAGAATCCCAGTCTCTTAATGAATATCCTAATTGTGAAATTAGACATGAGCTTCAATTACATTTCTGTAGAGTGAGCACTATTGGGAAGTCTCAGGGCATTCTTTCACATATCTCAAACTCGCTCAGACCCAGTCACAAACTCTGATAAATATCGTTAGTGAGAGATGGGACCCACATACCCCATTGTGCTGAGCTCATGCCTCTCAGTAGCGTTTGCAATGCAAGCTCAGCTCTCTGCTGGCCTTGCTTACGGGACTTCCTCTCAGCTCAGGCAGAAAGGGACCAGAAGACTAGAATCTCACTCTTCATCTCGATGAAAACCTGTATAGAAAATGGAACAGATTTCCCCTCTCCAGTTCCAAATCTTTTATGACAAGTGTTTGAAACCTTTCTCCTATGCAGATAATGGTGCTAGTCCCAATCCTCTTTGATTCTCTCCACTTACACTTTTCCATCTGCTTTTTTTCTGAGCATAGGTGTCAAATTCTGATTCAGCTTAGTCTACCTCTGTCACACATACTGTGGAATTTGAGGAGAAATTTCATGCTTTTAGATTTGAACCCCAAGAGGCAGAAGGAAATAAACTTTTCCTTCTTTCATTCATCTACTTTAATTGTTATATATAGCTCAATAACCAAAAATTAATTGTTCCCCAAATTAAGTGTAATTCTTCTAATGGCTCCTTTTACTGACTATATCAACATCTCTGTTGTAACTCTGCCTTTTGAGTCAATAGTCTGAATGCTTGAGTAATTTACTATATGTTGCTTTTCTATAGTTCACAGCTAGGGAAATTAATTTAATTTTGTCCAGACTTAAACAAATGTTTGACTAAATGGAATTAGTTTACCGGTACATCAAAAAACCTAGGACAGGATTTAATTACATTTACAGAAATTAATCTAATGCATCAGGCTGATATTTTTTTCTGGTATTTAATGGACCTTGCAAGGATCAGTATAAGTAAACCACCCAAAATACTAGAACATTTTCTTCTACGTTCCTCTTCGAAGAAGCAAACTGTATAGCTAATCGATAGCTACACACTGTTTGTACAATCGTATGAAGGAAAACCTTCTTTTAATATTTTTTCCTGTTTTCCAGAATATCATCAAGACTAGCTGATATGTAACACAGATAATGTGCTTGTAGAAAATTGTTGTATAATGAGCACATCGAGGCAGGATTTGCCACACTGACTTTATAATTCAGTGTTCTGTCTCCAACAGTGGTCAGTACTGAAAGCAGGAAAAGAAAATACAAGAATTATTATAGCAGACACGCATATGATAACTTATTCAGACAATGTTTCATTGATATATTTGACTTACTGTTCTGAATCATAGGGAGTTCTTTCCAGTCTATCTAACAAGTAGAACTGTGCTTAACCTTACCACACAAACACATGTATTTAGTCTCTTCTCCCAAAATGAGATTGCAGTTTTACTAGTATTGCATAGCAATAAATTCATAATTCTAATTTTGAGAAAACAAATATTTTTACGGAGCTATGTATAAAGGGTTCCTGCACATCATACCTTGTGCAACTGACAAAATATATTGTCAAATGTATATTGTCTGTAGCGCTCACTGTTAACAAACCATGACCATCTTTTACTGATACCACATCACCACCTTTTTCTATTGAATTTTAAAAGTAAAATAAATTCAGATTCCTAGCAAAAAAAAAAAAAAAAAAAAAAAAAAAAAAAAAGACTGATTACAAGAAGGAATATGGCTCACAATGTGGTGAACTGCTACAAATCATGCTACAAGTTTTTTGCTTTGGTAGGTTTTTTGTCCTGGACTTTCCTCTGGATCAGGTACAATTTGTTATCTCTAAGGCAACATAAAACAAGCAAAAAACCCTGTCATTAATTTTAGCTAAATTGACCACCATGTGAATGTGGATTTAGTTGATCTAGATCAAATTTGTACATATAGAGCATCCAGCATTATTAGCAAGAAGAGAAATATGGCCTACCTTTACAATAACTTGGATAATTCTGTTTTTCTATTCAAAAGTTATTCTGAATTTCTTCTTGCCTTCAAATTATTTGAAGGCCCTTTCATTTTCTCAGTGAAGTTTTGTTCTGCAAGCAGTTATAAGAAGTAAAGGGCAAGAAGTCAATCTTTTGAAAGATTTGCAAGATGAGCAAGCAGGTGAGTGAGAGAAGAAAATGCATAAAATAATCTGAAAACATATGTCCTGGTTAAGAAAAAAGAAACTAGGGGAGGAAAAAAAAAATGGGGATCTTGATTTCTAGCATATTTAATACACATTCACACACACAAATCCATACTGTTTTCTACATATACATTCAACAGAGATAGAAAGGGAAAAACATACACAGATATTGCCAGAGCATAACAGAAAAATTATGCAGCTTGATGGGTATTAAATCTCTGCCAATTTCATATGTCTTTACCACTGTCTCAATTGCAATAATGGTACTATATTTTTACTTCGATCACATTCCTTTAATTAAGAATTCTCAATGCTTTAGGAAAAGCATTCATACACAATTATGTGTTATTTATGCAGATAAAAAAGGGAGATGAGGTTTTATAGATCCTTTCATTTCAGTGCTGTTTCCTGAGGAAAAAGAATCTCAGTTGAAAGCTGTGATCATTTTCATTTATAAGTAAAATCACAAGTGTAACCCTAAATAACATCAAATTCTTTGCTGGTTGTTTTGGAGGATGAAGATCCAAAGGTGTGTTGGCACAACAGCCGATAAACCAGATGCAGATCTGAGTATCCTCAAAAGACTACAAGAAAATAAAAACAATAAATGCAATATTTACTCTATACAGTGAATGCTCTGAGATGCGATAATGCTAAATTATGTAATTTCTGGTAGCTGCATGGATACCAGCTTTCATGTAACACCAAGCCCAAAGCAGCTATATAAAATACACTGAAAGTATATGTTAATTGGCTAAAACCAGCCTTAATCATGAATATTTGTCAGTTATGGCTAACTGTGCGCTTGCAGGTTGGCTCCCGCAGTAGGGAACTGTGGATTAACACCAGTTCCAGACTGCGTGAAATTTTTATGCATGAAATAGAATGTTCATGCCTCAGCTACAGGCACAGAGGAGAGGGAAGAGTCTCTCACTGCCAAACTAGCACGATCCATCCCACCAATGCCTATGCATGGAGGAGGCACAACCCTCACCAGGTGAAAAAATTACAGATACTCATATGTGGGAACAGAAAATGGTGCAGAGAACCCCAGAAGGACATGTGGCTAAACATGTGCTTCTTTTGGAAACAGAAAGGAAAAAGTAATTTTTAGTTGAAAAATTAGGGGTTTCTATGGTAGACTAATTGTCTTCATAGAAAGCTCAATTAGAAGCTCTTACAATTTTCTTCACCCTAAATAGTGCACAGACAGAAACTCTCTAACATGAGTTATCTTACAAGAATTAATATAATGACGACCAGGATCTCTGCCCTTTTATCTGCTAACTGCAGGGCCTCTTCCTGAATTATCTTGTATTGAAGTATTTGAAAACTCCATGGAAGAGTGATTAACTTCAGCGAAATTACTTCTCATTAACCTCTTTTGACATTAGAAAATAAAACACTTTAATGAATTAATACTGAAATTAAAGTTAATTGATACCTAGAAGAGATTATGTCTCCCTGAAAAAGATTTTGTACTTTCTTCTGACAGAAATCTTTTATTCTAGTTGTCAGATCTTTCTTCAGACTGCTTTTTGTCTGTGTAAATATGAAAGCAGTTTTTACAAGGAGTTGCTAAACAATTACTTTATGTGACCATAGCAACATCCCATGGAACATTTCTCTGGAAAACAGAATTAAATTGATTCACGCTACTGATGCTAAAGAGCAGTTGTTCAAAGAAATAGTCTTATTCAAGTCAAAGACATTACATTTGCGAAAACCTAATTTTGGTAAATATATACTTTAAGTTTTTTATGCTTTATACCAGAAGCACCATCTTGAATTCAGATCCTCTTAAATTAAACAGAATTTTAAGGTCAGAAAATGGGGAAAAACAGCAGCATGAAAGGTAATGAAAATTACAAAGAGTTAATGCAGTGAATCTTGACCCATTCATGCCAATTAGCTGAAGTAACTTGAGAGTAAAACTCATTTCCTTTTGTTGGAATGTAACAAATTCATGAATGAACTAATGAACTTCTTAGTATACAGGAAAAGCAGTAAGATGATCAGTGTGATTGTACATTATTTAATTATGTCAATTAACAGGCAATGCTAATCAATGTACTGAGATATAAGCGAAATATAGAAGACTGGAAAGACATTTTTCAAAATCCAAAACTGCACTATTAAATCACAAATTTATTCATAGCTAAGGAGTGCAGACTTCAAATCAATATATCTAACTACTACAGTTTATTTATGTGTGATATCGATGTGATTTAGACACCAAAATCCAGCAGCCATTCTGAACATACCAGCCTGAATTACAAGCTTTTGGGGCAACATAAGCCCTGAAGCAATGTAATGCAGACACATTGACAACATCTAGAATTTTACTGTATATAAGGCATGCCATACATCTGAGCTGAAAGAGAATCAGAACAGCCACCTATAAATAATAGTACTCAGACAAGGTTCAAGATGCTTAAGGTAGTATGTTGGGAATAAAACACTCAAAACGGCTTCCATTATTACCAAGTCTAATGCCTTGTTGCCTGAAACAATCAGTACAGCCCAGTCCCTTTCATAAGAACTCTCATCAAATTAGTTAGACAGCATAGCCAAAGACCTAAAGAAAGGCTACTTCAAAAAGTAATTCTTCTTATGGCTACCAGCTCCCTACTATTCCAATGTTAGCTGTATTTGGTTCTATTGTCCTTGATCCTTTGTCTTGTGTGCATTTGCTCTTTGACCAGCACTGTTTCTCCTTTTGGTAAATTTCTAGCAAGCATTTATACAATCATACAATCTATGAGTTAGCTAGATGGAAACAGACAGTGTCTTTCAGCACTTTGGTAAAATGTGCTCCCTACTTTTCCGGTTACTCCAGCAGCATGTCACTAGGCTTCTTCTAGATGACTAGAATTGAACAAAGTATTCAAGTAGGGGGCATAAGAATGACTTTGGGCTTTTCTAATGCTTTCAGTATTTCAGTAGTTCAAAGGAACATTTCCTTTCTATTTCCACAAACTCTTGGGATATATCACATTTTTAAAAGTGCAAAATTATGCAAAACAGCAGAATTTTTGGTGGAAACATGTCAGTAAGCAGAAAAAATTAGGCTACCAGACTGGAAGTACACCTTTCTCAAGACACTTTCCTCTAATTTCTGTTGCAGTTTCACAGAGGGAATGAGAGTGTTAACATAACTCAGATATCATTGTAGCATAGCCAGTGTGGCCTGGCAGCTTGCTTCAGTTTACCCATTTCTCCCCCCACCTCATCTGCTGAGTTCTGCTGCTCATACCAGTTGTTTAATTGTAAGAATCCCAGAGCTACTTTGATCTCTCATGCTTTCACCAAAAAAAACCCCAACCAACCAAAGAAAAAGCTTTGAATTTCACCAATGCAATCATTTGTAACTGGATTAAGGGATCTATTTTATGTTCAGATACTGCAGAACTTGGCAGATTCTTAAAACAATGCATTAAATGTGTACGACACATAGAAAATAGTTGAGGCTTTGTACAGAATAGAGCCATAGAACCTAAAACATCTAACTGAAGCAAAGCAAATTACTATACTGTGTGTTATAAATTACAGCCAGAACAGACTTGTTCCTTAATTTTGCCAAAACTATTGGCTCACAGGGAGCGATGGAGTCCTACTATTTTTGGAGGAAATAGTGGTGTGACCACTGATGCCACAGAAAGAAAAATTATTGATACCAATAGTATAGTACTTTGTCTTGTATCTACTGAGTTCTTTACATTTACGAATTAGTTCTCAAGACTGACTTGGAAAATTTTCTCCCTATAAATTTATTCAAAGCAAGGTTGACTCTATGCAGCTGAGTGCCCCAAGTAGTTAAAAAGGAAAAAATATTTTCTTTTCATTATGCTGCATGGAAATTATGAGAATACCTGACATTCTAATGCAGAACTTCCTCTGCAAAAAAAAGGAAAGAAGTAACTAAAATTCGTGAACAGCTCCTCTTCACACCTCCGGAATTATTAAAACCAAAGATAGCTGTCCCCACTCAATCTATATTACTTATGTTATGTACTCTATTGCTTTCTCTTTGAAAATTAAATAATTTACTCTTTGGATTTCTTTTAATATCATCTGAGGGATATTTTTATTATTCTTACCTTGAACTTAAAATCTTTCATTTAGCTGTATTCTCAAATGCTCATTCTTATACCCTACTGTAAAATTCAAATGCATTGTCTCAGAATGGAAACGTGTGCTACATGCCATAAAAAACTCACCTACGTACACTAGATTGGAAATATTTGTCTCTCAGGCTTCTCTCCAATAAGGCAATGAAAAAGGGGGGAAAAAAAATCCTTTTTCCTTTGTGTGATAACATCATGTATTAAGGACAGATTAATAATTTAATAATTTAAAAAAAAAAAAAGCCAAAATTTGGAATTCTGTCCAATTCAAGTATTATTTGGGGTAAAATAGTCTCATTTAATACTGTAGAATAGTCTCAGAAAGGGTTGGTGTAAAAGGCATTAACGAACACTTTATTTTTCCTTTCACTGATAATTTGTTCATTACAACTTAATTTTTTAAATGTTATCTTTCTATCCTCAAATAGGACTCTCAATATGTTCAAATATAAGAAAAGGAAAGAATCTACTTTGAACAAAAAGTTTTCTTAGTCAAAACATTGTGATTTAATCTGGCAGAAATACACATAAAAATATATATAAGAAAAAGTAAAGAGAAAGTTACCAAGCAACCACTGTTTAATGCTAAGTAAGAATAATAGTCAGAAAAATACCTAAGTTAAATCATAATATGCTATCAGACTTAAAAAAAACCACTACAAATTTAAGTTTTAATTGCAACTATCACCAAATGAAGCTACAAAATAACAGCAAAGTCATGGCATGCTTACTGAAGACACTGAAAGCAGATAATTTTATTGAACAGTCTTTTCCAGAGACTACTAATGCAACCAGTAAGAAATATTGCTGGCCTTGCAGTGTCTATAACATTCAATTAATATCTAGTACAATCTACTAGCAGTTTCTTGAAATTAGTCTGTAACAAAACCATATTTTCTAGTAAAATGAACACATCTGATATGACCAGCAATGTCACTACTCTCAAATTTACAAATGAGAATCCTAAGATAGCCAGTTTTACAGTTCCGTGCATGTACTATTGGTCAATTAGCATAGAAACAGTGCCAGTGTAATTACTTTGTGTAAGACCTTAAAAAAATACTAGCAATATCAGCACACTCTCTGGTGTTGCTACAGTAACACCAAAGTAAAAACATTTTATTGTTATTCACTTCTGTAAACATATAAGGAAGGAATACACATACACCAGGTGCAAGATTTTACATTTTTAAGGACAGCAGATTTAAACCAGTAGAATAAAAATCAGATTAAAAACTTATTTTGTTTTTAATTGAACAGCTTCCTTCCAGAACAATCATTAGAGCAAAATTTTACTTACAGGAAAAAAAAAAACAAACCAAACCCAAAACACAAACAGAGAAATCAACAAACAGGGGTGAGAGAGGGCTCCACTTAAAAAGTTCTATATACCCTAGCATTTGTGTGGCTAAGAATGTCTGAAACATGACAAGTGATATTTATGCTGTTATTTGCAGGATTCTGCATTCTAGCTTTACAAGAACACATTCAGATATGTTTACATAAGGCACATGACTTCAGAGGAAAATTTTGCAATCTTTCTTACAGTAGCAAAGAAGCATGTGTTAATGAGAAAGAATAAGTTGTTTACAGGCTGCAGAAACAGTCTGACTGCAAAATACATATTAGTATTAATAATAATAGCCAAGAGATCAGCTCTGTGATTGCAGACAAAGTATGATTTGTCTCCCATTTTACTATTGTGCATAACAATCAGGCATTTATTCCATTCATATTACCAGCTTTGACTTTTTCTCCCTTTGTTTTCTGTTGTTATTGTTCGGTAATACATAATTCTGAAAACATTCCTTGCAATGACTATAAGAATATAATTTAACCATCACTCAAACTCAATTAATTTTGATCATTCTATAGAGCTGGTTTAATTGAATGTACAATTATTCATATGATAATTTAAGTAACAAAAATGTTAACATTTGCAAATCTCTGCAAAGAAACGCGTCAGTTCTCTTGTTGCTGCAAATATTCATTATGACAACAGGTAACGTAACTCAACTTTCACAAGGCTTCTGCAGAAGAATAGCTAACTGTGTTTTCACTTTCATTTTCATAACTTGGATTTAAAGAACAACAAATATGTAAAGGCAGCATTCATCTTTCACAGAGTAGATAAAGCCCAAAAATCTTTTGGTAAAACAGGGCTTATTTTCTTGAGTTACAAACGCGTTTATGCTCTTTCAACTTAATATTGCTTCTTGCTTGTACTGGCAGCACCTCTTCTATGTTTTATATTATTCCTTGAATAAATTGCAGACAATATCAGTACACCCAGAGAGCTAGACTACTCCAGCAAACAGGCTCTTAAAAACACCACTCATCAGAGATCTATTTATTCTTTACAGATTGACACTAAAATTTTCCTTGTAAAAGTCACTGTTCCCTTCATCACTGTTGTAGAATCTATGTTACATTTCTAGTCTATTGTGAAAGCTGTATCACTGTTGCCACCATTTTTCTCTGGTGGTCTGTTTGGTGGTTTTTTTGCATTATCTCATCAAAAATTCTTTATATACATGCTTCTGAAATCATATGATTAAATAAGACTACCAGACTCACCTTTCTTCTTTTTCTTTTTAATTTTTCTCCTTTTTGTTTTTCTTTTTTTTTTTTTTTCAGCAAGGTAAATCCTGAAAATAGAAAACCAGAATTATTTATGAACTGAAACGAACCATGTTTTTACTTACCTTAAATTTCAGCATATTCATGGCAGCATCACAACTGAAGTGCCTAGATTTAGGCCTAGGAGATAGTTGGGTTTTGGGGATGAGGGTGGGCTGGCACTTGGAGTTGACAGTAGTAGGGTAATATGTAATTTTTTTTTAATAATACTGAATATTTCCTGTTCAGCTATGCATGGAAAATGTTATTCTTCTCCCATAAATTTAAGAACCAAACTGTTGTAATTCCAGCGAATTCAGCGAGCTACTCTTGTCTACACAATCAAGATGGGTGCTTTTAGATTCACTAGATTTTTTTATTTTATGGTTGAGCTGGGATCCACGACTTGTTGGCATTGTTCACCTCTTCTGTAGGGTCTGTCTCACTGTCTAAAATCAACACCAATCTAGATTATTTTCTGTCATCCCTGTTAAATAAGTCTTTTAGCAGGTTTTCCTTTGTGGTACATTTAATGTTCAAATTATGCAAAAATGCTTTTCAGATTTTGAGTCCTATTTACTTCTATTGTCCTTTTCTTCATGACTGAAACAAATCATTAATAATGACTCCTCAGAACAAATTTTCCTATCAGTGGCATATATATATGATGCCTCAGGGACTTGGGTAAAATTGTTCATAAGTGAACAAGGTAAGTGTGTGATAGACACAAAGATATGTGTATTTCTGTATGGATTTAGACCATGTATGAAGCCAATAAAGACCAGATCTGCCCAAATTCATTAGTGTATTAACTTTCTAAATTTTTAGCTCAACTACAAAGGGAATTTAACTGAAAAGTTTTACTTCATGTGGCAGTTAATAGCAATAGCCCTTTAAAAAGCAGTTTATTTAGTCACAAAAAAAGTGATATGATGGTTGAAGTGGTTCAGAAGTGCAAAGAGAATTGATCAACTGCATTTACATAATAAGTTTGACTTTCTTTGTTAGAGGTACAGCTCTTCTATTTGTCATCCAAGGTAAATTGCACCATTTGCAGAAAGGCACTATCTTTTAACTCTTTTTTTTTTTTTAACAAAAAACCTGTTTTCTTAAATCTCAGACCCCAGTGGAAGTTCCTTACCTTCCACAGTTCATAATGTTTCTCCTCAAAAATTTTAAACTTCTTGTTTAGTTAAAGGTGGGGAAGCAAAATATCAAACCTTCTTGGGAAGAGAACAACCTTTCCCAAGTAAGTGAATAATCTTTTATTCCCTCTCCCCTCAGAAAAATCCTTCCATAGAGGTATTTATTTGTCTCTTTATCTGACACATGTTTTTGACTGCAAAAAGACCTTATTGGAGGTCTCAAGCCCTGCACTGAAAACCACTGAAGGCCACACCTTCAACTAAACATGTCAGCTGAAGTCATTGTGAGAGGAGGTAAACAAAATGTCTCAAGATTATTTGAGGACAAAATGATAAGAGTAAAGAGTGGGAAATTGCTCTCATCAATACTAATGGCACACAACATACTGAAAACTGAGCTGCTTGCATATTCTGAGTAAAACATTGAACTGCATGGAGGTGACTAACATCAATTACACCAGTTCTCTTTTATGCAAGCAAAAGCACTTTAGTAGACATGCAAGGCTGACACTACTCAGCAGCAATCTCAGCAGCTGAGATTGTTAAAGTTACCTTTCCCCAGGAGCTGGAATGTCAATGGGCAATCAGGAAACAAGGCTTTCAGCATCACAGATCTTGACTAGCAGGTAACAGAACCACCTGTTTCTGCTGCCAGTTCACCACTATTTTCAGGAGACAATATTTACCTCTGCTGCAGGCAAACTAAAACCCAAGCAAAGCCTCCACTCGCAAATACCTGGAGCTCTAAGCAGCAGGCTGCAGATTCAATCTCTATGAAATGTGCACATTTAGAAACTGGTTACTGCTGCTTTAACCAGAACCAGTTGGGTCCATTGGGTTCATCAGGTCATAGTACCACCGAAAAATTTCAGTTGACAATGTATTTTTGTCTGTCCTAATAAAAGTACTGGAATGAGGAACAAGAAAAAATGAAACAAAGTTCTACCAATCCTCATGTTGATTTAAATTTTAAGTCAGAACCTTGGTATGATGCCAGCAGGGCAAGTGAATGGACTGCTCATTTTTCAAACCAGGAAAATAGGTGAGTATGAGCAGTGAAGTCAATATTTTAGGGGAACCAAGCTTAGGCTGCAGGTGAACTCTCTGGAGCAGGGTTCCAGGAACCATGCTTCACCACACAGCACGGCAGCTGCCCACACATCCACAGCCAGGTACAGAGAGGTTGCCTCAGACATGGCAAGAGGTTGCAAATGGTTTTCTTGTCCCAGTAGTCAAGGTCATAAGCACATGTCACTATTTATTAACCTATAGGGCAATACTGAAAAGGAGTTCCTGCAGCAATGGTATCTCATTCTCAGAGAGAAATGTTTTAAAAATTAGTTTTTTGCTGATACACTGAACATTGAAATTCAGTCCATTCTTTCAACAGAACATTCTTCTGAAGACCTCTTCAGTACCTGACTTGCTATTGTTGCTCATGGAGTAAAGCACAGCTGTATGTGGAGAGCTCAACAACAGTCACTCACCTTTATTAATGCAATTAATTTTTAGCATGACATCCTAGGGAAGAAGGGCTTGTGCAGTCAACAAACTCCACAGCCATGTCTACCTCTTACCTCTGCATGTATATCTCTCTCTTAGCTCACCTCAAAATAATTATTTAATCTGTTAATCAATTTTAAAAGATTTTAAAATAGGGGTGTGGTCTCAGATGAGTATCGAAGAAGAGTCTTCTGGGGCCCCCACTACAAGAAGGACTTTGAAATACTGAAGCATGTCCAGAGGAGAGCTGCCAAGCTGGTGAGGGGTTTAGAGAACAAGTCATGAACTGTGCATGTTTAGTTTGGGAAAGAGGAGGATGAGGGAAGACCTCATTGACCTCTACAACTACTTGAAAGGAGGCTGTAGAGAAGTGGATGTTGGCCTCTTCTCCCTAGTGAATAATGACAGGACCAGAGGTAATGGTCTGAAGTTCCAGCTGGGAGGGTTTAGATTAGATGTAAGGAAGAATGACTTTACTGAGATGGTAGTCAGGCACTGGAACAGCCTGCCCAGGGAGCTGGTTGTCACCATCTCTGGTGGTATTTAAGAAACGAGTAGATGTGGCACTTCAGTGCATGGTCTAGTGGACGAGATAGTAGGGTATGGGATATGTTTTTGTGTATGGATGGACTTGGTCGACTCAGAGGTCCTTTCGAACCGTAAGAATTCTGTTATTCTTCATATGCTTTGATCACTTTGAAAGGATGTCATGAGCCACTGCTCATAACTAAAAATATCAGCGGACAACAACATGCACTGTCATTAATAAGGCACTGAACACACCTGCTAGGGAAACAACAAGAGCTTACAGCATAACCTGCTTTTTTTTTTTTTTTACTGCTATTCAGGTATACTGTCAGTTTCAGGTGTTGGGATAAATAAGAGCATTGCTTGAGTTTTGAACGTATTGATCATGAAGAATCATTTACAGGGAATGAATGAATGGTTTGGGTTGGAAGTGAACGAGCAAAAATATCCAACCTTAGTGACAGTGCAAAATTAAGGAGAGAGATAGGTTCTACTGTACATAAGTTTTATTCATACCAACGCCACAAAACTTCATTGAATGTATTTACTAGGTAGAGGGGCAAACATACTGTGTCAGTAACTTATACGAAGAGAAGCTTCTATGTCCTAACAAAATTCTCTCTCCTATCAATTTAAGGAATAAAGTATGATCAAAACATTAAATGTGAAGATTGCCATCCAGTGATGAAGATGCAAGAGAGAAATGGAGATAAAAATGGGGGGAGGGGGGGGGATGATGTGACCAAATCTTTCATATTCATATTCTCAACTGGGAAAATGATATTCAAACATAGTTAGAGCAGCATGAATTTAAAAGACCATAAAAATCAATGGGGTAAGTAAAGAACAAGAGTGATTCTACAAGCTTTAAATATTCTTACTAATGGATGATGTTATCTACTTCACTAATGATAAGCCACTTTAACTCCCAAATGGTAATGTTAACTTTATTTAAGACTTTCTGAACAAACAACAAATATATATATATATGAAAAATTCAGGGAAATTAATATATCTCCTTCATTTAACAAAAACAGACCCAAAAAAATCCTTTTGGAAATTCTTTATTTCCCAACTGGAAATTTTCTCCTGGAAAATTTCTACCTTCCAGGAAGTTGTATTTCTAAAACAAAAAAAAAGTAAATTTGTCATGGAAACAAATCATTAGCCTTAGCCCACCCTTGAACATGGATCTAATATTACTAGGTGCGGTTAGAGAGGAAAAACACAAAACAGACAATAATCCATAAAGTTTTGGACCTTAGAAAGAATTTATGCAGCTTCCATATAATTCAAGGGTAGCCCCAGGGAGGATGCAACTAATGAAAAGGTGAGGTGAGTGCTAACTACAAAGCCTGAAAGAAGGAAGTAGCAGGCTTCCAGCCATCCACAGGCTGAGCAGAAGACTGTGTACTAGTTATGGCTGTTAAATTAGTTCAAAATAGTTCAAAACCAAAATTTAAAACATTTCATTTTACCTTCTTTTTACTCATCTTTTTCCAGATTAAGCCATTCATTTCAGACTTCAGACTACAAATTAAAAGATCATAAATTATATCCATCCTTTTTTCTATCAGCTTTTACCAAAAAACAGCATCATTTCAATTTGTTGGAACCTGTCCCATAAGCTAACTTTCATAAATGTTTCATTCTTCTCTTGCTTCTAATCTAAGATCACAGTGGGAGGCAGAGGTAAAAAGCTTTGTGTCATCAGTGTACCAGGAATGCTGAAGCAAATATGTTATCACATAAATATTAGTGTCACAACACAACAAGTGTTCTTTTTCCAAAGGAACCCAAGTGGCAATTTCCATTGTCTCCTAATTAATTTAAGCAAATGAAAGAACGTGTTTGTCCTTTGAATAGTACACATACGTACCTCTGATGTTTTTATTACGTTTTACTTAAAGCTATGTTTGAAAGAAAGATTATTTGAATTTATACTTAAATTAATATTTATTTAAATGTATTTGAATGTATATATATAGATATATACTTTTAAAAGTAGGAAATGTTCAGTATTACCTTCTGCTAGAAAGGTTGGATTAGAAGACACATCTTTACCAAAGAATTAAAATGCCAAATCTAACACAAGGAAGTGGTAGGAAAATACAGGCATTCCTATTTCAACTGACCTTTAGATCAATGACCACATTCTTTTGCCCTAAGCAAATCTGTCAGACAGGCACTGCCACAAAACACCATTTCTAACTGTCAGCCTTCAGTTCTTCTCTCATACTATGCACTACAGTTCAGGTGCCTACTATCCCTTGAGTCATTAAAAATCTCCCGGATTCTGCCTGCGGGGCACTTACTGTAGCTCTAACTTTCTTTTCTCTTCAGGATTTAAAAAGCCAGATGATCACTTTTTCAGATGTAAGTTTCTTGGATAAGAATAGCTGTCAGTCTGCATCTTTTTTAACAGTAAATAATGAATTTATTCAGTGCTACAGACTAGCCAGACTGATCTTTAGATAGAATCAACAATTCCAAAACCTGCTCAGTTATAAAACACTTGCAGTTCTGCTTGTCAGCAATGAACTACAGATTGCCAACCTGTCTTTTCAAATCAAAAACATCTCTGACATTAATGTTAATTTAATCGCATCCCAACCAGCGACCAGGCAGCTACATACAGTTAGTGAATAAAATAAAAAGTTTTAGATTAGTGTTGTATCAAATTGCTTTACAAGCAAGGGGAGTCAGTCGGCTTTGAGCTTTTCTCACATAGGAGCATCAAAAGACACATAACAAAACAAAGATGTAGATTCAGACAAAGACTTGTCATAAAGAAGACACCATTTTTTTATTATTTGTGGCATCATATTGCAAAGAGATCTGATACAGAATTTCAAATGACAAAATTGAAGTGGCTTGGACCTAAAAAGGGCAAGGCATGTTAAACCAGCCATGATCTATAAGCAGAGCAGTATTCTAAAACTTCGGGACAGTAATTATGTTGAAAAACTGAATGTTTTCACTTTGCTGCATAGCTTTTATCCAGGGACCTATGTTTTCCTTGTCACTTGGCAACTTTGTGTCAAACAACTTACCCTCTATAGAGATTAATTGCTAGGCCATTCTGAGGTACATTTATTTGAATAAAGAAAATTGTTAAATTTATTGGATGTCTAAAAGCAAAAGCACACAAAGTGAAAGCCATGCAGCTGGGGAAGAAAAAAAAGTTGCACAAAAATTAAGCATATTTTTCACACTGCCTGCACAATCCCCCTGTATATCTCCCTAATATTACTTAACTAAAACAAACCATATAAAGGTAAATACGTAGGAAATTATTTATCCTCATCTTGCTGTAACTTTAGCAAACTGGACAGCTGGAATGCAGAGAAATGAAGAAAACTTGTGAAGCTGTATAAGCTGTGGTAAAATTTCCAGGCTGACTGACCAGTTATCCATTATCATTTCTTTGGGGGAAGGACTATGGGAATCTGCATTTCATACTAAAATAAAAGAGCAGGTGTCCTTTGTGCAGTTGATATAGCCTATGTGTGACAAGTTAGTTTTCTTCTGCTAGTGTATGAGGGTACATTGTCACTACTAAATCAAAGTGTTTTGCTTAGAAAAGGCAATTTTAAGCTGTAGTTGTGTACCAGTAAACCAAGTGGTAGCCTGCTAACTCTCTATAAGAGCTGCCATGTTCATTTGAGGCCCTGGGCATGCATCTTCCCATTAACATGGCTCACTACAGATGCCTTTGTTGGACATCTCTGGCTGTCAAAGGGTAAGGGCATCGTTATCTCAGGGTCTGTAAGATAAAAGTTAATCACAGTACTTCCTAGGGGCTCCAAGTTCAGTAACGGTAGATAAAGACCGTAAGGGAACCACTGAAGAACTAGGCAGTGATGACTAAGCTTGTTCTCTTGTGCTTTGATTATTCCTTGCTTCGAGCCCAAATTTTTAGCAGAGCTGTTTCACCCTGTACTTTCGATTAAGGGAGGTACTCTGCACATTGTCCCTGAAAGACTTCATTGATAAGCCTAATACAGGAATAAGACTTCCAGACTTTTAAAAAGGTTTACAAGAAAAAAAGAAAAACCTTTAAAAAGTTTTATTAAAAGTCTAACCTACAGGACTGTGAAAGCACAGCTTCAGTACAGAGAACACCAGAATAACAGGTTGGAAGGGAATTTCTCAGTCATTGTGTGAAGACTGTTTCCCTATTGCGCACTGAAGTTCACTTGATTTTAAACAGAACAAAATGTGATGGTTATTGCAAATGCTTCCTAAATGGAAGTTTAAGATAAACAAGAAATGGAGTTGAGAGGAGAGGAGTTCTCTCCCTTTCAGAGAAAACAAAAGCAGCCAAATTGCACAGCATCTAGGATGCCACTTGGTTCTCTTTTGGGGTTTTGGGGGGTTTTGTTTTGTATGTGAAAAAGAGCTCAGGTTTGTGTGAACCAACAAAGTATATAAAGAATAATACAAAATCATCATGGTTAGAAAGTACCTCTGAGATCACCAAGTCCAACCATACACAAAAACATATCCCACACCCTACCATCTTGGCCACTAAAGTGTGTCCTGAAGTGCACATCTCCACGTTTCTTAAATATCACCAGGGATGGTGACTCAACCACTGCCCTGGGCAGGCTGTTCCACTACTTCACCAGTCTTTCAGTCAATTAATTCTTCCTAATATCCAGTCTAAACCTCCCCTGCTGCAACTTCAGACCATTTCCTCTGGTCCTGTCATTATTCATTTGGGAGAAGAGCCAGTACCCACTTCTCTACAGCCTCCTTTCAAGTAGCTGTAGAGGTCAATGATGTCTTCCCTCAGTCTCCTCTTCTCCAAACTAAGCATGCCCAGTTCCCCCAGCCTCTCCTCATATGACTTGTTCTCTAGACCCCTCACCAGCTTGGCAGCTCTCCTCTGGACATGCTCCTTGTAGTGAGAGGCCCAGAATTGAACACAGTACTTGACGTGAGACCTCACCAGAACCAAGTACAGACACATGATCACTTCCTTACTCTTGCTGGCTACACTATTCCTGATACAAGCCAGGGTGCTGTTGACCTTCTTGGCCACGTGGACACACTGCTAGTTTATGTTAAGCCAGCTGCCCACCAGCACCCCTGGGTCCTTTTCTGCTGGGCAGTTTTCCAGCCACTTTTCCACAAGCCTGTAGCATTGCCTGGGATTGCTGTGACCAAAATGCAGGACCCAACACGTGACCTTATTGAATCTCATACAACTGGCCTTGGGTGTTTTGTAAGGATAGTTCATCCAACTGTTATCATTTACTCTAAAGTCTTTGGAATAGTTTCTTCTGTATGTCTCACTTTCCAGCTCGGAAATGGCTGTATTTTTCTTTCTCTAAGAAGAGTACAGTGACTTTCTAATTATCTGAGAGACAGGTGAAAGTTATCGTTAACTGGACAAGTCCACAATTTCATGTCCTAAAAATGTTATTTATCAATTAAAAAAAAAAGTAGATTAAGTAGATTTTAGAAACCTGGACATTAACAATACATCTATAACTCTTTATCTTCTGTGACGTAACATTAACATAGTTTTGCAGGCACAGTTACACTTTAAACAATGAAGAATGCTTACAAAAGTCATACTTTGCATTTCCTTTAGAAGCGTGTTAGAATTACAACTCCAGCTGTTTGCAGAATAAAAACTTTAAAATATCCATCAAGCATGTAAAGCAAGGCAAATTACTTCCTGTTTTGATTATATTTTTGAATATTATAATCAGTCTTAGTCACAACACTTAGAATTACTTCTAGAACATCTTACAGAATCTCAGTTTCCTGTGTTACAAAACTTTACATTCAGACAGAAAAACAGATGCTTTTCTGGAGCAGCTCTGAATTTTGTCACATTATAGTGAAAGTGATGGCTATGGTCTTGCATTACCCTCCAAAAAAGAGACAAAGGTCAACCATGATTACAGTCAAATAAGCAGATTTATATCTTTTTAAGTAAGTTAGTGTAATTCTTAAGTATATGTCAGTAACATCAGGACAATATCTTCATAAAAAGAATGAAGACACTTTAATTTTTTTTCACATAGCAATATGTTCTGTAGTTTCAGAGTGTAATTTTTAGGAGTGAAAAATACAACTAAGCTACACATAAAATACATTTTAAAACAAACAACTTCGAAAACCACTCTAAACTTCATATAGAAGAACAAAACAAGACAGTATCTACATAATGGTAGTGTAAAAATGTTACCTCTATGAAAATAGGTATACATGGTAAGGTTAACCACATCTTTTTTACTTTTATTTATAAATAATTTTTAGTAGGAAAACCCTAGTCTTCCCCTCTTTCTCATAGTCAAGAGAGAGGGTGAGGTTACGAGTTATTTCAGAGCCCAGCTGGAGGTTGCCCTCTATAAACATGTTATATTAGAGACAATAGAGAGTACCTTGGGTGATTATCTTTCCTCAGCTGAAGTAGCCTTTGTTTCTAGATAGCCTCATGCTTCCAGTGCCAAATTTCCTCCAGAATATCAATTTCTGTTGAGCAGGAATAAAACATATGTTGAAGGAAATAAAGGTGATGAAGCTTTTAGAATGAATCATCCACTATATACTGATGGCAAGTTTAAATCTTTATGCTCAGATATAACCGCATAGCTCAAACGAAAATGTGCACTTGTCTCACAGTTATAACAATGATATGCAGCATTTTTTTTTTTTACCCAAAGAATTTTTAAGAATTTCTAAATCATGTAAAATTAGACCTGGCTAGGGAAGTTTCAAAGCAAAATAAAAATGTTGAAAACAGAAACTTCTTGTCTAAACCAGGAATAGAAAGAAGAGCAACACACTATGTGATACTAATGTTCAGGGTACTTTCAGATCATGAGACTAAAACTGATGGCCCAAGCGAATGATACTATAGACTCCTATAAAGCATGTCTGGATCGATAATTTCTGTTAAAGAACTTGCATCTTGCATAGAAGAATGACAGGTAAATTCAGCCAGACAGGGGGATTAGACTAGTCCTCTGTTTCATGCATGCAGACTCTGAGAAACTGGAGCTCTTCCAAGAATTTTTTCTGTAGTTTACATTAGAAAAAAATGGCAGAATTACATAAAATCTTCTCTGATCAAGAACAATAAACCAGCTCTTCCACAATTTCCACATAAGTATCCTAAACAGAGAGCATTAGCACCAGCTTCCTTCACTTTTATTGCAAAGATTCTTTTAAACACACTGCAAACACTTCATCAAATTCCTTGGCTTGGGCGCAAAATTAAAAGAAGACGAAACCAAAAGTCTTTTGTTTATATATAATATTTAGTTTATATATATATTTAGTTTATATATGTTTGTATGCAAATTTCTTAGAAAGTTTAACTATATTACAGAAAACTCTATGTTCTTCATGAAAAGTTCTTGAGATGCTTTACTGAAATATTTGGCCAGTTCCAGACACCAAACAGGAAAAAGAAGATAATATCAGCAAATATTTAGCTGGCAATTGCAATAATGGAGCTAATACTGAAACCAATCAGCAGCATCCTTCCTGTCTTCTCATGCTCTGTTATCTTCAACAACAGAAAAGTTCAAGATTTCTGTTTCCCTGCTCATTTTGTACCAATCAAATATAATACAACTCTCATGATTGTTTTCTAACTTCTGAAGTTTACATTTCAAATAAAGTTTATGCTGCAAACAGACAAAGCAAGTGAGCAGCAGAAAGAAAACCAGAAAAATTACTGACCAGTAGACCTGTCTGAACCAGTTTTTAGTTGAAATTTCAATGAATTATAAAAATCTCTGGAATGATAATTCTGATGATGAGCAGAAGAAAGACTGTAGGAAAAAGCAAGATTCAAGAGTACAAACTAGACTGAGAAGCAGAAGATGTTTATTGAAATTCATGAAAAATGAAAACATTTTCCTATGTAACTGTGACATTTGATGTAAAATCTGCTAAATAGACATGAATTATTCCCATGCAGCATGTAAGGATTAGGAGCAATACTCAGAGATGCCTCATTAGTTGAAGCCCCTAGAAAGATGAAAACTTTGCAGGATAATAAGAATATAAACACATAAATTGTCCAAATAGAGAAATGAAAGATCCATATGACTAATCTGGATAAGATAACTGCCAAAAATGCCTTAGACAATACTGCCCCCCCTCCCTTCCCCCCGCAAAGCTGTAGATATGCAATCTTAGTTGTACTGATGTACAAAATTATTTTAATAGCTCAGCTATCGATATCTACATGTTTTCTCCCTAAACCCCAACTACCGTACCTGATTTCTGGAGAGAGGATTATTGTACTAATCCAGACCTGATTTCTTAGCAATAAATGTGAATTTAACAACTTGCATTGAATTCAACAACCTGCCCAGAGCCCAGCCCAGATAGGCTCAGGCACAGCCTCGCAGTGAGGGCAGCTTGCAAGAATGGACCCTGCCTTCTCTTGCAAGTATTTTGTCATCAACTAAAGTAATGAATAAATGAAGTAAGGCGGGGGGGGGGGCGGGGAAGCAAACACAAACCCAAAAATACTCAGGCGAGCCTACAACCTACTACTAATTGACACAAATACAAAAGGAAACAAAAATTTGCTAACTGTGCATTTCTAAATTCAATCAAGGCTGAGAAAAGTCATTACTTCAAGAAATAGACTTTAAGTACACTTATGCATGCACCATTTCTTTCTGGAAAGGTCAATTAAATGTCAATAGAGTAACTAAAAAATAACACATTATTTAACATTCAGCAGTTACAGTTTGCCTGTTGGTATACTTTACATCTAATTATGTACTTCACAATCATTTCAGAAAAGAAATTCATAAAACATTTACAAAATATGTTCAGCAGATTAGTCATGACTAGATTTTAAAAAATACTTACAGAAATACAAGGAATTGGAAATTGACTCATCTTATTTAAAGGGGTTTGATTTAAAGGAATAAAGTGTCAGCAGACAAAGTATCTGCCAAATCCCTGGAATACATATTATACCTTGTTACATATCACCATCAATGAATAAAACAGTCCACACACATTTATGGTATTCTTTTTCATCCTTGACTAGCTGTTATCTACTATTAAAGGATTTTAAAATTAGTAAATACATTCCTGTGAAATCTGCTTTGTAAAAAGAAAAAACTCATATTTTGAAAATTGTGATGCAGGCAAGCTGGACCTAATTGCTACAAAGGAAATCCCAGACCACCAGATGTTTGCTGTACAGTAGTCAGTAATGCTATTGGTATTCAAAAAAGATATTTCCTGTGTTTTTCTACTAGGAAATATTCCAGTGAATCATATATAAGATTATTTTTTTGTCTTTCATCAACTGTCATTTTTAAAGTTACACTGTGTACAAAACATATTACTAAGGTCCAGGGTCTCATATTCTCAGCAACATTCTCTTTTTGGTCAGTCATGCAACAAGGTGACATTAAAACAAGAGAAAGGATATTGAAACCTTGCCCCAAAGTTATTAAAGCAGTGCGGCATGAAGACAGCCATAAAAGAGTCTAGTAGGAAGCTAATAAGAAAAGAGATACTTATCAGTCAGCAAAAGAAGTCACACCTGCATTCATTTTACTAATTGTAATTTAGTATCCCTGGATTTTTCAGAAGACCAATGTTTCTTTTCTAGCCCTTGAGAAGACAGTTTGTTCATCTTTTTGGGTTTGTGCTTCCGGAAGCAATCTAACCTTACCCTAGAGAAAAAAGACTATTATTTTATAGATATCTATAGGCAACAAAATGCCTTTAGGTTATCAACAGGTGGACGCTTGAACCTCCAAAGCAATGTCAGTTCCTGCAAGGTGGCCAAGAGAACAATGGTCCCCAGCAGCTTCTGAATTCCCAAGGATCGTGACCAGCAGCTCTATGAATCTTATGAAGAGCGATTGAAGGAGCTGGGACTGTTTAGTTTGTGGAAGAGGAGGCTGAGGGGAGACCTCATCACTCTCTACAACTACTTGAAAGAACATTGTAGAGAGGTTGGTACTGGTCTCTCCTCACAGGTGATTAGTGATAGTACAAGAGGGATGGGCTTCAAGCTTCAACAGGGTAGGTTTATGCTGAACATTAGGAAATAATTTTTCACAGAAAGGGTGGTCAGACACTGGAATAGGCTGCCCAGGGAGGTGGTTGAGTCCCCATCCCTGAATGTATTTAAGAGTCATTTAGATGTGGTGTTGGGAGATTTGGCGCAGAGGAGGACTTTGTAGAGTAGGGCTGATGGTTGGACTCGATGATCCCAAGGGTCTCTTCCAACCTGAATAATTGTATGATTCCATGAATTCATCTAACCATTTCAGAAGGGTCATCAACAGGCCCTCTGGACTTGCTGAGGGCAATTCCTAATTCCCTGGAGCACAATATTAATTACAATGGGGGGGTCTAGTTCTGACTAACAATCCTACCACCCATTTCAGTTACTGTGCACATGCAAAGTTTTTGATTTCTCATGTTTTATTGTTCCACCATCGCCTCTACTTCTTCATTCGCATCAGGTCTATTTCACTGCACTTTTTAATTCCTCTCTTTTTTTCGTTCTCTAGTCCTTCATGCTTCCAATATCTGTTTCCACAGCCCTTTTCATACAAAAACTGCTACTTCTTTGTGACTTCTTCCCTCACGAAAATATATACATCAATATACAAAAAAGACAAAACTTGATGATGCTCACATCTGTGTATACTTTCACTCTTCTTCCTCACTTGTTTTCATCTTAGAAGAATCAATACATTGGTTTTAGATCATCATTCAGGATGGTTCAAAGTGCAGATCCACGTTATTTTCACAGAGGTATTGAAGACCATGCAGTTGTCTATGGGCACTATAATAGCAACAAGGATACTCCTGTTTGTGTGACAACCTTACACCTGAGGGAAGATGTTTCCTGGTAATTTAGGGCTGGCTGTGTAATTCTCCTATGCAAAACCATCCCCTAGTTCACTTTATATTAGGGAAGCAGAGCAGTGTAAAGCATTCAAAGCCAGAAACAAGAATCAAGAACACCTGGGGAAGCATTTCTTAGTGAAGGAAGCGAGAACAGCAATCATGAATTCCTAATTTCCATTATGCATACAGTTGAAGTCCATATTCTTCCATATTTTCATTTTTCAATATTTTATTAACCTACCCACCAGTCAAATCCAAGCACATAAGTCACTCAATGCAGGCTTGGTAGTACTGGGTGCCTGTAGCTTTGAGTTGACAAACTATCACTGCCATTTTTCTATCTTACTGACCATAGCTGCAAAGGAAGGGTTACTTTCGGTGAAGCCTTTAATTTGTCTGTTTGTTCATTTGACTTGAGTAAAATAAGGCTTGCTATGAAAGTTCAGTATGCATTTAAAGGTTTAAAGTTGAGACATCATGGAAATAAGTATTCTAGCAGCACACCTTAGTGAATAGGTATACCCACAGTTGGCTGATAACTTGCATACCAGCTAGTGAAATTAGGACTATATTGATTGCACTTTAATTGAGACAAAAAGAGAAGGTCTTTGAAGAATGCAGAGTCTACTATCTTTATATTGATGGATTTTCCTGGTGCACCTAAATGTAAGGGCAATTAACTGTTAATTTTATCGAGTTTGAAGTTGTTTGGTATCCAAGGAGAAAATTCTGCATTCATTTCACCAAGCAGAAGTAAATTTCCAAGACACCTGAGACGTTCCCACACCAACAAGCAGGCGAGAGGGGTGTAGCAGACATCCATTGTCTTTTTCCCATCTGTATTTTTCTAGTGACCAACTATGTCAGCTTGACAGCAACTTTGCCATATTTTGAGCTTCAGAATGTTACTACATATACCAAAATCAGATTAACTGACTTTTGACAATGTATAAATGGGGTATTTAATGTTAAAAAATCATCAAGACACCATTGGTGAACTTCCACAACTGCCAGTATGCACTGAATTTGTCAACTGTTAAGATGTCTAACCTTTTGAGATAACAAAGATGAGTGTTATCATGAGTGCATCAGTGTAGTGTTATGTGAGGCAGACAAACTTAGTCCTCCAAATCATCACATAAACAGGATTCTACACACACCTGTTAGCTGTATAAGTGTAAAAGTTATCTTAATTTTAAAAGTCTTAATGAAAATTTTATAAAGCCCCTCAAACTTTCACTGACATTTTCAGATACACTGTGACATCAGGCTTCCCAGATATAAAGGCAAACTTCCTATATTTTCTATGTTTTTGCACATCAAAAACATTTTGACCCAGAAAACAAGTGTTTCTTTGTGTCTCGCGTTATTCAGCTCTAAGACAACCTATAACTATTTAAATGCAAAGTGGACTCTTACTATGAAAGGAGCATAAAAGGGAGACAAAGACAGTATGCAATTAGGTATCTTCCTGTAGCAAAAAAAAAAAAAAAAAAGAAAAAAATAAGAGAAAAAGAATTGATGAAAACAGCTTTCAAAGATGGGCACAACCCCCTAAAAACATTTGTCCAAATTTCTTGAAGAAAATGGCCTGGTGCTGACACATTTTATCTGTATGAATAAGAAACTCCACATGCCAAGATAAGGATGTTATCAAAGTATATATAACTCTAAGTGAGAACAGACACTAACAAAAAGTAAAATACTGAAGAATGTTCTGTTTATATGATGCACAAAAATATTAATGAACTTAAAGAGAATGAAAACAAGGATTTTTTGAAAATAACAAGTTCCTGTTATTGTCTACTACAAGTTTCATTAATTAGAATTATTTCTAAGGACAGTAATTCCTAAAATAAAAGTTATTTGTACGTCCTTGTCCTTAATCAAGACTTTTTCCTCAGTGCAAAAGAAAAGAATGATCTGATGACTCCTAGAAAGAAAAACATCTCAACAAATAAAACAGTCAGCAATTAAGAGGCTGATAATGGAAGAGAGGAAACATCATCAGAAATTGCATATCTCTCATTGTGGAATTTCTTTAGAATTGCACAACATAAAAATAAAAATAAAAAAAAACTTCAGGTGCAAATACAGCTCTACAGCTAGATAAAGAAGACTTATTTGACAGTTCATTCACATAGGTGAAGGGATGCTAAAAATTCCATGACATTTACTGAGACACTGGTTCTTATTTTAGTGTGAGGTATATCTAAAAGAACCTGCAATAAAATGTACTTTTTAGGTGCACTTGGTGTTCTACAGTTTTCCTCAATATATCATCATACATACACTCATCAGCAAGTGCATGCTCTGGAGTATCAGTGTGGCTTTTAAGTTTCTTCTGATATAAACCCACCTTTTAATCTGTGTTTTGAAACATCTGCACCAAGTCCATTTCCTCATTCTTCCTAGGGCAATCTCAAGATGCAGCAAGCCCAAGGTTCTTTCTGTTCCTTAGACTGATAAAAATCATTCTGTGTCTCAAGTTTTACTGTGCAGAGTTTCTACACATGAATACAGAGTATTTTTTACCTTTAGGAAATTCACTGCTATCCTTAAAGATGGAAACAGTTATAAGAAGAAATAAATTATTAAGGAGCAGTAATGAATTTCAGGTGCAGGCAATAGGTTTACTACGTGATTTCTTCAGCTGTTAACTCAAAGATGCTCTGTGTTGGAAGCAGCTGGGAGCTGTTCTTTCCAAGCCCTAAAAATGGTGCAAGATTGCAATAATTATTGCTCTTTTAGTTTGGCATCTACAGTTAGTCCTTCATGATCAAAGATAATCTTATCTAGTCATTACTTTTGGAAAATATTGTAAATGAAAACACTATACACAGAAGCTTAGAAGCACATTTTGGATACACAGTGTTCTTTACCTGAGGAACTTTACAGTTAGGTTGTTATAATGCCTTGTCAGCTAATAGTCATAATACTCTCCAACCACTTGGTGACATTATCACATGGATGGGTAGCTAGGTAGATTAATGTGTCTTCAAACTACGCATGATTTGACAAATTTGTCTACTGTATTTTCAAAATATTGTATAAAAAAACCTTGTACCCTCACATGTATTTTTAATTCAACAACCAGGTTTTTTTTCCAGTATGGTTTGGGTTTAAGCAGTTAACCTTACTTCAGGCTCCCAACTACATGACCAGTTACATTGCGTAGTCTATGTTCCCTGACTGAGTGGCTGTCATTATATTTGTGAGAACAGCTTAAAACAACATCTGGCTAGTGCACCTATATTATTTACAGAGTTTTGTTAAAGATTTTAACTTTTTCAAGCAAGCCTAAGATGACATGAAATTATAGTTATGTTTCCAGTCAAAGAATTCAGAATAAGAATGTCCAACTTCTGTAAGTACCTGTCATTTACTGCCATTATAATCATCTTCATACTGCCACCATTTTCTGGTATTACCATGATTATCCTATTACAAATTTGCCACTATTTTGTAGGTAACACTCAAATGTATTGATGCCACAAGCACATACATAGTTAATGTGCTCAAAAGGGGAGGGATGAGACCAACCCAAGCTCCTAAGCCATATGAAAAGGCGTGAGCATAATGATTTGCTGGATAAGCAACAAAATTCACTCAGATACAACTGCAGTACCAAACAAGGAATTCATCTGAGATGTTTTTTTTTGTGCAGAACTGTCTCTGAAATGAGTCATGCATATCCCCAGCCCCTAGTATCAGCTACCTGCCAACACCATCAATTCCCAGGGGTATCAGAAATTTGAATTCTAGAAACAGATGCCATATTCATTAAAAAAAAAAAAAAAAGCATTGTTCCAGGTGGTTTTATAACCCCATGGTATATTAAAGCAGCACAGACAAGTTCAGAAAAAAAAAAAAAAGAAAAACCTGCTAAATCTTGTCCACTACTGTTATATTGTCTGGTGTTTGACTGAATTTTACTTCATTGTTTACAATTTCCAGTTGTTTATTAAATGTATACTGTGCACAAATTTCAACCTGTGGATTGTTTATAAAAGGCTGACTGCAACAATTTTGGTTTAAATAGACTGTATTCTCATGAATATTCAATCATCCTTTTTTTCGCATCACATTGTTTTCTTTCCCTGCCTGGGTGACATAATCATTTGAAATGGTTCTGCTTTCTTTCACATCCAATGCTATTTTACCCTTTCAACTTGGATATATGCCCAAAAATGCATTTTGTTGAATAAATTTCCCTGTGTAAACATATGTGTATGTGTGTGAAGAAACTAATTAAAAAGCCCATGGACACAGTCAAACCCAGACTGTATTGGGTAGGCAATGAAATTGCTCCTTTGCTACATACTGCGAAGTGAACTAAAAAGGGAAACTGCTGTGCTGCTCAGTTAATGGAACAGTTTACAGTACGATTCAAGACCTTCTCATTCAGAAATTACTATGGACTGACTTTGTGACAAGGATCTTTCTCCTGAAATGCAGACGTAGAATGTGATTTATTTTGTGCTCTCTATTACAAATGTGCATGGTTCCCACTTAAATCTGCCAGAACCCGAGATAATTACAATGGAAAATACCAAGATGGCTGGTTCAGAGCCCATCATGTTTTATGCAAAGCCAAGGCTTTTTCCTACTGGATCACTTTACATTTATCTATATTAAATTTTGCTTACCTGGCAAATCATTGTTACCTGGTTCTTGTAAAGTCCTTCTGTGAGTCTATGCTGCCTGGCCCTGCATTCTTTACTACCTTGAATAACACAATATCATCTGCATACTTTGTCACTTTTTGTCTTTAACCAAGACACTCATCTGTTTGTCTTTCAGCCAACTACTAATCCATGCTACAATCTTTCCTCTTGCCCTACTGATGCTTTAAAAGCCCTTGGAGAGGGTTTTCCTTTTGGAAACTTCAGTACTTTGTTTTAGCAGACTCAATCATCCCATTGATCTGCTTGCTGCTGCCTTGAAAGCAGTTACAAAGGCATGACCTCTGCTACCAGAGCTGTGCTGAATTCTCCCCACCCCAGAGTTTGTCGAAGTCTGCCCTTCACCAGAGCTTCTGTTGACCTGTCCAGTACAGGAGTCAGAATAGCCAGCCTGCACTTCCCCACGTTGTTCCTGCCTTTTTTTTTTTTTCTTTTTCAGATGATAGAGTTGCCAGTCTCCTTTCTCTGGATACCAGGGCTTTATTAACATCAGTAAGCCAGCTACTTAACCCTTAAGCTGTCTTCGAACTTGTATTTGATTACCCAATCCTGATGGCTTTTTGAGGTTCCTTACACTTAGTCGTACCAGAGAGTCTTCTGCAATCAGTGTATTTTTAAGTAGACCCTATGCTGAGCCCTGCCCTCCTCTGTTAGAATGCTCTGATAGAGCGTTCCAGGGTGCAAATCTCCCCAATTTCTTCCACAATGAACATCAATGCATAAAATTCATGTAATTTCCCTGAAATGGCCTTATCCTCTCTGTTCCTTTTATAACCTTGTTGTCATTGTACAGTCCTCTCAGAGGCCTCTTTTCCAAACATACTGGAAAAACTATTTTGTTCTTGCCTTGTTCTTTTAGCTACTTTTTTTCTCACTCCTCTTTTGGCTTGCAGAATAATATTTTATATTTAAGCTGCCAGAGTTTATGATATTTACTTTTTCTTATTTACCTTATTTATATTTGTATTTATTTTATTCCTTTTTATCCTATTTCAAGGTTGTCAGGCACAACCATTTATGGAGTCCTTGTCAGTCATCATAATGATAATCAATATAAGGGTCTGTGATAAACTGTGCTATAGGAAATCAACTTCCTCACATGTAGAATAAGTAATATTCTTGGTAACTGAGACAGTTACTGTCATTGTCTCAGATAATCAACATAAGGAGCATCTCTAAGCTTTTTCTTTTTTCTGCCAGCAGAAACATTTTCATCTCTCTGCCTAGTCTTTCCTCCTATTCAGTCATGGGAGAAGAATTTGCCACCCTGCAGAGAATTCTAGGTCGACTCACAAAGGGGAGGAAAGGGTTACGAAAAGGGCTATGACAGCTGGGTCTGCAGTTTGATAGCATACTTCCTCTTCTCTGTAGTCTATTAAATTTCCTTTATTCATAAACCTTCAAACAGCTTTGTCAAACAACAACTTCCTTTTCCCCATCTTCCAAACGCTGCAGCAAAGCTCTCCGGTGAGTCTTACCCATCCAAATCCAGGTCATGTACTCCGTGGCAAGAAGCCATAGTGATGTAGACAGCCACATATAGATATATGATTCATACCAACACAAGCTACCAGAAGCATGACAATTTCTTTAACTAGATTGCCAAAGTTTTGGTATATTCAGGATTAACCAGTTTTAGCAGCAGTGCAACTCTCAGCAAAGTCAAGTCATTTATGTAGAGTATGAAGAGAGGGTACTAGGTCAAAATGTGTCTCTGGAAGTATGAAAACCCTTTTTTGACATGCTTTAAAAACAAGCAATGGAAAACAAGTATATTTTTCCCACACAAAGAAAATATTTTTTTTTTTTGTATGAAAAAGAGTAAAAGTACCAGTTTCTTTCCATATGACTGTCTCTATAAACATTTCGGGGATACATCTGAGGCATACTTGGAAATGCAGTAGCTATATGTTTATGTAGTCACTCCAGGAAAGGTTCAATATTGTCAGCTTTAGCATTGCATATAATAGCAACTGGCGTGATGTCACTACTCTGTTGGTTAAAACATTACAAAAAGGAAAAGGCTGTTCTTATTCATTGGCAAATGTGTCCTCTAATGATAATGCTTTTTATCTCCCAGTTTTGTGTAGTATCTTGTGATTTTGTGGTAACTATGGCAACTATTCATTTTTGTTCTGAGTAGAACTGTGTTGTAAATCCATGCGACTTGCTGGCATATAAATTAAGGCTGCCTGCTGGAACTAGTGTGCCAGAGTTCAGTTTTCCCACTTAGCTTTAAATTGACATGTTCACTGTTGAAGAAAGTGTCCGTCTCTGCCAAGGAAAAAAAAGATTTGTCCTGAGTAGGTAGAAAAGGTCATTTAGTTCAGTGCACAAAATACAGGTGCTGATGACTACAGACCTAGGATTGAGTCAGTCAGGCTGAGCGAAGAAAATATTGGAATTACCTTTTAAAAAGTGATGACATCAATACCAGTGAAGAGGAAAGAAGCAGGGAAAGAAAGAAGGATGAGAGGTGAAACTGCAGCTGAAACTCACCTGCCTCCTAGAGAGAGTAGCCTAACTCCTGGCTGTGAGAGCACATTTTGGCAGTGCTACACAGGCTGCAGTGTGCAGAATCACTGACACAACATCCCCGAGCTCCTTGTTGCTGACTGCCCTGTTGCCATTCTCCAGGCCATTGTAACCTTGTCCCTTACAAAACACCTGCTAGTATTTAATTCATCTTAAAATAATGTCACTGAACTTTTATACTGTGCTTTCAGCACCACATAATTCAATGGAGTAAAACATCTCACCATCTTCCTAACTCACTCTCATCTGTTTATCCTCTTTTACTTCTTTAGGAAAGTAGGTGATTTTCATTCAAGTCAGTTAATGCTAAAAGTACAATTATACTTGTGTCTGTATTGCAGCAGCTGCCTGAATTTCTAGTGTACCTGAAATTTCAAATATATTCCCTGTTACATGGGCCCTGATCTGGTCTGTCACCATTATAACACAGAATCATAGAGTAATTCAGGTTGGAAAGGATTTCAGGAGGCCCTCTACTCTAACCTTTCAGAGTGCAGAGTCAGAACTGATCTCAGACCCGGTTGCTCTGATTTCAGCAGAGTTCTTCCTGAAACATCCAGCTGTAGACATAAGAAGAAACTGCCTGCACCAAAAGTAATAATATGATAATTTGATGAAGGGCATTGCAAACAAGGTCAACATAATAGGCATATTTCTTTCTAATCCAAACAGTAGTTTATCTTGAAATATTATCTCCAGAATTACTTTCAGAATTCCCAGTCCAACCTCAGTATCAAGTTTCATGGCATTACATCTCCAGATAAAGTTCAGGGTGTGTATAAATTTTATGTGAATTGAAACCTGGAAGATATATGCCTTTTGATCTTTGCAAGCCATTATTACACCATTATCTTCCAAAGCATTAATTAATAATGATTCATTCATCATGAAGCTAGGTTAAGCATGGTTTCTCACAACCTCCCAGCTCTAGGATCCTAATTCTATTAAAAAAAGCTTAGCACTAGAACATCTTAATTTGCAGATGCTTAAGTCTCTTAACTACAGAATTGATGCAACAGCATGTTTTAGTATTATTACTTCTCAGATTAAGCTAAAACAAGTATCTGGGTTTGCTTTCTTTTTCCCGTCTGCAGGACTACTCTACACTAGCTCTATATTTTGGAAAAAAAACAAGTATTGATGTTTTAAGTAAATGATTTTGACACAGCTAGACAAAGCATTAGATCTCACAAATACTATCAGCAGTTTCCTCTCTGCTACATTCCCATGATGAGGCTCTAGAAGATTTTATAGATATATATAATTGTTCAGTGGAGATGCACTTATAATAGGTCAATGAAAGGTAAATAACACACATGTGAATTTTAAGAAGACCAGTGTTGAACTAAAGCCAGTTTTGACAGATCTGGCAATCTACATATCATGCACAGGGAGACCTCCAATTTGAACGGGTTTTCTTCAGAGTCGGAGATCACTGCTCCAGTGATTTTATCTTAAATCTGACCAAGCTTAATGGAAATAATATCAAATCAGAAGTAGCGTCCCTTGCTCCATTTCACAGGAAAATGCCAAAGCAAGGAGAATTTTGCCCACCAAGCACCTAGGTGAAGGCTGAAAACTCTCCCCTACTTCCCTTCAGTGGGGCACTGACAAAATGTAGTTTCCTATCCACCAGATTCCTTTATGGAGTAAAAGAGGCAACATTTCACATCTAAAGTATAAGTATCCCCTTCTGGAAATAGCAAAAGTCCCTCTCCATCATGTATTTTTGCAGATTCAATTTGCCCATTGGAATTTATGCTCATGCATAATTTATGCACAGTAAGTATAGGGTTATTTTAGGGTTTTATGTTAGTGCTCTGAATACCTCCTTTCACCTCAACATACACGCCTCACACAGGCTATACTCAACTGTAATATCAGTTGTTTCCTTTGCCCAACAAAGTAAAGAGGAATAGGAGCCAAATGTGACAGTTATCTGTGTCATTAGCCAGGACACAGCAACATTACCAGCAGCGTGGCTTTTAAATTTGGAAAAAACCTATAAGATGCCATCTTAACTGCAGTGATGTCATCTTAACTGCAGTAGAGGAAAGCATGATTCAAACCCCAAAACAGGTACAGGGAAACAAGACGAATAAAGAGAAAGACTGGTTAATAGCTGGTGCAGGGAGGAGTCCCTAGAAGACAAGATTAAGCAGGCTTTGAAAATCTTTCTAGGATTCAAAGCTGAAAACTGCAAGCATGCACTGAATCAATTAGGCACATCATTAATTTAGCAATCTAATTTTATCCACTTAGAACATTGGATTTACATACTTTACTCAATACATTTCTTTCTGAATCTCAATTTCTTCACTGAACATGACTCTACAGGACAAGAAATAAAGTGAGCACATTTGGAACTTCGGGATTGCAATCTCAATTTACACTAAGATTCCCCCTAATGTAAGCAAAGATAAGATGAAACACAGCTGTCAGCACATTTCAACCGCTAGCGGTAGGACTTACAATTTAGGGGGAGAGGAGCTGAAGCTAAAACACAATTTAACTAGAAAAGAAAAGCCCAAACTGCAAAATCTATTATTGACTCATGTCTCAGTAAAAATGCTCCAAGATCTTCTGCATCAATATGGGATTGGATCAGTCATTTTATTATTCTGAACACAGTAAAGATCTATAGGTCAAGAATCAGAATATTTGCTTTATATTTTCTTGAGAGGTGAAACTTCTTAACTGAATCTTACACTTAATCATTTCCAAATCCCAGGCTATATCTGCTGATCCCTGTTTCGATTTAAAATAAAATTCATTTTCTGGTTTGCTGCATGACTTTTATTTCAGATTTGACTTAGAGATTTATGAACAGGATATAGCTTTTCTTGCTGAACACTTGAACAATCTTGGTCCCTGTGGTGATTTCCACATTGCCGCAAGTGGGAAGAAACACTCACTACTGTAAAATGATACGACATCCCTACTTCAGAAGCCAAAACAAATTTTTGAAGGGTGAAGCATTCAGTTGCAGGAGGGATGAAAACCCAAGGGAATCTAGCCCTTGCGGTATTCTGAAAAGGTTTTCAATTCATTACTTCTTAATTAGGAAAAAGAGAAAATCTAGGTATACAATGAATGATCACTGGTATGTAAATGGAGAGACAAGGAGGCTATTGATTGATCTCAGAGTTTCCCCTGTAGTCACTAACACTGAAATTTTACTTTGACTCGGAGTAAAATGATTTCTCCTCAAGACAACTACTCTATACTGCACTGCACTGCACAATTTACCATGAGCAAATGGACCAGAGGGTTCTGATCACAGCAGTTGATCTCAGCACAGCACACAGACATAACACTTTGCAGTATAACATCTCTTGTGCCACACATTCTGGGGTAATGCCTTAAACAGCGCTGACTACTTGCACACTGAACTGCTTGGTACTTTTGCTTGCAACACGCTTCCCAGTGTAAGTTAAAAATACAGGAGAGCTGGTCTTTTTTGCTTACCCTAACACCCAAGTATAGGTTGAGGGCTGAGGTGTAAAATGGTCCGGAGCAAAGGCAAAATTCAAAGTGTTCAAAATCAAAAGTTCAATGCTGGGAACCCCCTCTAGGGATTTGCTTAATGTCTGGGAACGCTATCTTTTACAGAGCCAAATTTATTTAGTGTCCAGCTCACTGTGACTGTGAGTTTCAGTAGTGTGGAATAAACACACTCAGTACACCCATAGGCCTGTTTTCTTTGATATCCACACCAAGATTCCCATGGGGGCACACCACAGTTCCATTCCTATTAACATACTTGAGTGTTCTTTCAGAGGAAAGTCTCCACAAAAAATATATGTTCTATGCATAATGTATATCACAGAGTCATAGAATGGTTTATGTTGGAAGGAACCTTAAAGATCACCTTGTTTCAAGCCCCCCTGCCATGGGCAGAGACACATTCCACTAGACCAGTCCCATTCAACCTGATCTTGAACATTTCCAGGGAAGGAGTATCCACAACTTCTGTGCGCAACCTGTTCCCTTGTCTCACCACCCTCACATTAAAAAATTTCTTTCTAGTATCTAATTTAAACCTCCCCTCTTTCAGATTAAAACCATTACCCCTCATCCTATCGTAATACTCCTTGATAAAGAGTCCCTTCCAATCTCTCCTGTAGGCCTCCTTTAGGTACCAGAAGACTGCTATAAGGTCTCCCTAGAGCCTTCTCTTCTCCAGGCTGAATAACAAAAACTTTCTCGGCCTGTCTTCTGCTCATCTTCGCGGTCCTCCTCTGGACCCATTCTAACAGGTGCACGTCCTTCCTGTGCTAAGGACTCCAAAGCTGGACACAGTACTCCAGGTGGGATCTCACTAGAGCAGAGTAGAAGGACAGAATCACCTCCCACTACCTGCTAGCCACGATTCTTTTGATGCAGTCCAGGATGTGGCTGGTTTTCCAGGCTGTGAGTGCACATTGCCAGCTCATGTTGAGCTTCTTATCCACCACCCATTTGTTTAATATATACCAAAGTGTAGAAGCTATGTAGGCATTTGGAGTATAATAAAATGCCAATGGCTTTAAGGACAGATCCCCTTTTTAAATGGGATTTGGTGCCTATATCATGAGGTCAGTGAGGTAACAGGTGGGGTTTTGTTTGACTTGGCATTTTGGTATGTAGTTCTTGAGATCACTGAGGGATCCAGGTGACTGTTCTTTTTAAAGCGATGCACTAGCAATACTATCCCAAAATTCAGGCATGCTATTAGAGATCTTACCTCTGTGCATTCATTCTTTTAACCTGGGACTCAGGTATCTAGAAAAGTGACAGAAGGAGCAAATTAACTGAGAAGAACTGAAAATTATTCTGTACTAATCCATGTGAGGGAAAATCTTTAAATAGAGAATAAAAATCTGTGGGATTCAGATCTAAGTTTAGCTGGAAAACACTCAACTTTCAGAATACCAGGCAGCTCAAAACAATGAAATCAATGTTCAAAGTAAAAAAACAAAACAAAAAAAAAAATCCAGATGAAAATCATAAAAAATTAGTAATCAAACTACACTTTCACAGATTAAGGTGTGAAGGCTATGTATCTTGGAGATACATTAGTTTTTAGATATTGTACTTTACATGAAAATAAAATGGGACATTAATCACTAATTCGCTGATGAATATAACGCACTAACATTTTAATGAGCCAGCTGAAAATTTTACGTCCGTTACAGTTCTGCTTTGCAAAGCATTTCCCAAATAATTAATTCCAAGCAAGTTACTTCATTCTACCAGTATCTTCCTGACTATCTAGCATTACTCATATACTCAATTTCCAAATTCAAAATGAGATGAACAGAAGTGTGATTCTATACACCTAGGAGCACTGAACCATTTGGCACTTCCTTCATCACAGAGCACAATCACTGTACTGGAGACCTCTCCTGTATTATTTCACCTGATTTAAAGGATAGCAAATTCTTTCCCTTTTCCACAAAACAAAAGTAACAAAACATAATGGAAAGTATCATTTATTCAGTGTTTTACATCTTCAAATATTCTACAAACATGAATCTTCACAAAATCCTTTACAGTTAGAAAGTACCTACTTCCAGCACTTGATCTAAAGTTGAAGAAAATAGCCCTATCAATCTTAGATATGTGTATGCTTCTGCAACTTTTAAAGTATTTGCTTCGCTTTGTGTGTGAGGAAGGAATATTATATTAGTCTGGTTTTTTACTGCAAAGCACTGAGACATGAGGTCTTGAATTGAACACATTTTAGATTAGGAACCAAGTCAGTCTGGGATCCCTGTTTAAAATGGAGATAAAATGAGCAGTCCAGATGAGTTCACATCTTCAGTTAACTGAGATGTGTCTGGAACTGTTATCAACCTCTGTTGATTTTAGCACCAACCTATGGTAACTAGGGTACTTAGGATAAGTGTTTAAGATCATAGTGGATGAATCAAAACCTATAATGGCATACCAGAAAAAGTTTGTCAGAAGAGGAAAAGATGGTTCATCATCTTTCAAGACCTAGCAGAGCCCACACCACCTCCAAAGATGAACTTTACAAAAGCATCACAGAACGTGGTCTCTTATATTTCTTTTGAAAACCTCTCCCAGCACAAGTGAATTATTCACTAAAGCACACAGAGGAAATGACCTGCAGCCAGGAAAGGACTGCTGAGCAGCCTTGCCCTCACAGCTTGCCTGTGCCTCAGACATCAAACAAAATTAAACCAGAGTACTCAACATTAAGGAACTTCTTTCACATACCATCCTGCTTTGCAAAGGCTTCTGGCTTCTGTTCAGTGTATTTTTGAAATGGAAATGTTAACAAGGATGGGATGTGATGAATATAGGTACCGATATCTGAATGGGTTAGATCAAAATATTCTGATATGTCTCTCACTTTCTAAGACCGTCACTCATTCAAAAAGTTTTAAGGTAAGTTACAGTAACGAACAGGGTAGGCCCAGAAAGACTGATACCAAAATGGCCTATACAACTTGACCAAAGAGAGACATGTACCTAATAGGTTTTATAAAAGACATCAGGGCCAATCTTTGCAATGCCTACGTAAAGAAAATCTCAGGGAACAGACCAGCTGGAAAGGATCAGATAATGTTCTCAATTACATGGATATGAATCTGAGATAAGTGCCACTGACATCAGTTTCAACACAAGTTTTGAGATAAAAATCTGGCCAGTGCCTCAACTTTTGGTAGATCTGGTATTTTGTCTGTGCTATATTCCCAGGCAATTTGAACAACTAGCTGTTTCAGGCAGGCATGCATCTCAGTCTGACCACATGTAAAATATTTTGACAAGACAACTAAGTGTCACATGCAAGCCATATTAAATTCTATTGAGCTGAAATTTGAGGTGCAGTCAAAAAAATAAAAATATACTCAGAAAACAAAAAAGAATGAAAACCTGTAACAGTGGTAATCAAAAACTGTAGCTACTCCAACACTTTTTATCACTGCAAGAAAGCTCTCTTACTTGAAGGGGCTGATCAGTACAGAAGCATAGGATAGCAGTACTTTTCCCAAGCCTTAGTTTGCAGCCCCTAGCAATGTATAGCTGAAGAAAACAGAACTGAAGATGAATTTTTAAAGCTTATCACCAAAGGCACCTTGTAAATACAAAAAAAGTGCAAACTCTACAAAAGCTGTAGTTCTGCTGCTAATGCTGTTGTTCCTGAGGTGGCCTCATTATTTTTCTCTTATACTGTATAAAACGATTAAGCATCATCAAAGACAAGGTACCAAAGTTGGGTATTGGTGTTTGTTTTTTTTTTAATGACAAAGAACAAAGCTCATACAAGAGCATTTCTCAAGGACAGGATAGAGTTGTATAGTCCTATTTACACCCATACTTTGAGTAAATTATGTTATATAATGCTCAATATGTTTCTTAAGAAAAAGATTTTTAGCAATTCTGAAGACAAAGCACAACTCCAAACCAAGATCCAAGAACCAGATAGCATCTACCTTCAGCAACGATCATGGGGCATTCAGGCAACAAGCAGCGTCTGTCAGATGCCATTTGCATTTCATTGGTATTGCTGGTCCTATCACTGCAAAAACACATACATTTGTCTGAAAGATTATGAACAGCTCACTCAATAATTTTGCTACATATTGTCAGATAATGCAGGTAAATGAACATAGAGTTTAAGAGATTCTTAGGTCCCAGTAGCAAAAATGCAAAGCACAACACACCTGAACAGTACATCTAGGGCCTGTCCCTTTTCTTACAGGTTTGCACAAGAAGGGACTGTGCCTTTTCTTACAGGTTTGTACTTGGCCTGGCACAAAGAGGGCCAGTGTCTCCCATCTGTACTTGGATCACAACACAGCTCTTCAGTAAAAACAAAGAGCCATGCAACACACTCCCACAACACCAGGACCATGTTTCATGTTTAACATTTATATTTTATGGAGTTTTATTTCTGGCTCCACTGTTAAGGGTAAGCTGTGTTTTGTGCTTAAAACAGCAATTCAAGATCTTTGCAATGCATCAAGGCATTCTTTTATCTAGTTTTAAAGCACTTATGCTGAGTATCTCTGAATATAAAATGGAAAGTCTGAGAATATGAAGTAACAGTTACTTGGAATTAAAATGAGTTTGGAAATGGTTCGTTTAAGATGTTAACATATTTCTTACATAATTTGTATTTATCTTAAATTATCCAAATGCAAGGATTTATATTCTCCCTGTCATGTATCAAAACCAGCTCCGGTAGTGTAGGTTGGCATTTAAATAGCCAGGCTTCTGACAACCTAAGAAAAGGAAATTGATTTAGAAATCACTGAGACATTTAACTCATATGATCATCTCAACAATCATAGTGGTTACAAGCTACTTGTACTTCACTTTTTGGTGCGTAAAAGGTAATCCTGGGCTAAAATTACAGAAAATGTAAGTTCTCAGAGGTGAAGAGGTGAAATACTGAAGATTTGTTTCTAATACTGATTAGAACAGCACAATACAATTTCTTTCCCAATTAAAATGATTTGGTTAAGAGTCACTGAAATAACTTGAACAATCCATCTACATTTTTAGTTTATTATGATTTTGCACAAGTGCTTTTTTTTCTCCTATCAGTCTCAGTGACTACTTACCAAAGTTATTTATTGTTTCTATATTCTACTCCTCATTACCTAGGTATAGGATAGCTACTGTCCTCTTTCATCCCACTGAGACTAATATGAATTAATGTTCATGGGGAAGAAGGGCCAACACTTTGCAAAGTTTCTTCTAAGGAGATGATTGTATTCCTCCCTCCACTGAGACAAAAGATCTCAGTTTTGAAGAAGAACAGCAAAAGGAATTGTCAATCATATATATTTCTTTGCTCAAACTATTATTTTTATCAGATCTAGTCTCCAGAGACTATAGGAAGCAAAGGGCAACAAGGGGTGCGCAAGCATGCTGGGAAACATACAAGAAGGAAGGTGAAGCAAAGGAAACCCTTCTTACATTCCAGCATCCTCACATTTCTCTGATGAGGTTAAAAAGAAGCAAACACAGCTTAACTGCCGTTCTCTTGAACAGCAGAAAACAGACAGCAGAGTAAATTTCAGACAAATCTGTTGACCTGCAAATTATTAGATACATCACATGTTAGCATTTTCCTGATTTTGCATTGATTAATGTAATATCCTTCACTTAAAAATAAAAAGCAAGTGACAGGTGATTCCCAATAGGAGATTTCTTTTCTTTTTTTTTTTTTTTTTAATTCAATCTGCTTGTGAGAGGTCCACAAAAGACACAATTCAAGAAACTACAGGACAGGAGATACAGTACTTTTTTTTTTTTTTTTTTTTTTTTTAATTCAATCTGCTTGTGAGAGGTCCACAAAAGACACAATTCAAGAAACTACAGGACAGGAGATACAGTACTTTTTTTTTCAGTGGACATATAAAAAAAAAAAAAAAAGAAGAGACAAAAAAAGGATACATTCACTATAACCACAGAGGAGAGACTAGAACAATCCCTATGGCCTCCTTCCCCACTTTCTTTGTCACTGAAAATAAACTGCTTTATTTCTGCAACAATCTCTCATTCGCTATTTAGTGATTCGGAGGAAACAAACACACAACAATTTCAATCGAGATGCTTGTCTGAGATTTGAGTGCACCAGAACACAGGGTTTGCACACATTTTTGAGTCTCCGAGGTACTGTTTCTTGTACTGATTAATCCATAAAGTTTGCATTAATCAGCATTTCTCCAGCTGTATGTTGGCACCAGCTAACACTGAAAAGCCACACTATAATTCAAGAAAGCTCTAATAAGCAGCACTTCACGTGGAATTCACGTGAGGTCTTTACCCCAACCAGCCAGCTGATTTCAAATTCTGCTTGCAGATATGTAAACCAAATTCTGTATCAGGAGTGATGGGAAATTTCTTTTAATGATGGTCGGGAAAAAAATCTCCAAAAGAAGAGAGAACAAAACATTTCCTTTTCAAACATTTTTATTGTCACTTGCTTCTAATTAGAGTGCATGTTCTGTTATGAAAAATGCACTACAATAGTAGCTTGTGATCAGATGTAATCATTACTGTAGGGAGACATAGTCATCAACTCAAGGATGTTTAGACTTCTCTTCTCTGCTCATTCTAGGGAACACAGGGACCCTGCCTGAAGCGAGCTAATCCATTACTGTACCATAAAGTGGAGGATCTTGCACTGCACAGCTAATGTCTGAATATCCTTTAGTGGGTCCCTCAATAAAACCAACTTCTGCTTCTGATCAACACCTTCACCTTTTGTTTCTGCACAGTTGATCATGATGACATCCAACATCTGTATCACAGAAGTTGTCTATTTAACTTACTACGTTCAAAACACACAAGGTAGGACACTCTCTCCAGTTACAGTCATGGACAGGGTTCATGCTTAATAAATAGATAAACAAACAAAACTATCTTCTGGAATTTGGGGAATTTTTAGAAATATGAAAAATAGAAAAATAAATGTTTTTGATCAAGCCAAATATGTATCTTTACATCTGCCAAGGCAAAATGTCCCATCAGTTTAGGGCTTTTAGCTTGGCCTTTGGCTGATGTGCTAGAAAAGCATGTGTCTCCTGTTGCTCTTGTGTCATTATTTGCCAGTTCTGCACAGATGTCTTGGATACCCTGAGGGGATCTCAAGTAGCCCTAGACACTTCCACATAGTCAATGAATTGCAGCCAGTGTGTCAGATCCTGCAGTGTCATGGGACAGTCTGATTCTGCGCACATGGTCTATTTGCCAAGGTGACCCAAATGAGTCTATATAATCTGCCCTTGGGAGCCAAGACTTGTGACCTGCTCTGTTAATTGTTCTCTCAGTGACTGGAATAAATCAAATGTTCTTATTTCTCATGCTGAATCCTTTGACTGAAAACCATAAAAACTATTACATTTTGCCGTAGGCAAGCCTGAGTCTGCTAAAATCTTCCTAGGAGTCTTCAAATTCTTGAAATACAGCAATAAGACTCAAACACTTTGTTGTTTAATTTCAATAAAAAAGGTTTTTTTCTAAAATCAGATTGTGTGCTTTTAAAAGTCTAGTGAGAAGTAACTTCGGAAAATCAATATTGATCAATGCTATAGAAATTCACAATAGTCATAAATTAAGAGATTTATTTGGGTAGTAGAGATGGATTTATTGCACGTGGATTCTGAGGAGGCTGTCAAATGGAAATGATAAAACTTTATTATCTCACTGGTGGAAAAACATAGTGCACTGTAAACTTAAAAACAAACAAAAAAAAAAAGCTGTCTCAGGAATTTAATTTTTGTAGTATGAAGGCTTCCCTTCCTAACATCACACACACACACAAAAAAATAAAAACCAACCAAAAAAAAAAAACCAAACACAAACAAACAAACAAAAAAAATAACCTAGAACAATGACCCAGCCTGCTGCTGACACTTTCCTGTTGACACTACCTCAAGATATGATTACACAGCTTCCTCTTAGGCAACAGGGGAACATACATCACTTTGTCTGCACTTCTAAATGCTGTTCCTCTTCAGCATGGACTCTGGGTTTCTCTTTAATTCAATGACCTTTTCCATGGGCTTCTGCAAAGAGGTCATTTACAAAGCAGGGAACTTGACTGATTATGAATTTTCTTGCTGTAGATTGGAATAAGTTCACTTTTCCCTTTTGCAAAGTGTTTTGAAATCTACCAGTCATGAGACAAGCTTTTTGAAGAGCTTTCTCCTTTCAGGAATGCTGAAGGTGGTCAGCCCCGGCAGAAATAGTGCAATAGCTTGAACACACTCAACCTTGTGCACCTCTCTGTAACTTCTAAATTTTCTTCATTAACACAAAATTCCAAGTAGCTGTCAACAAACCATACATATTGTTTATATTGGATACTTTATAAAAACTAGCTTGGTTTTGATCAATGTCTGAATATTCACTCTGTTCAGATTTCAAAAATAACGAGCACAGAACTCCATACCTATCATTGAGGTACAGATTCTATTCATACTAATACTACTAGTACTAATGAAGGATGCTGGAAGAGTCTGTAAGCCAGTTTTTATCCTGTAAAAAACCATGCACCAGAAAAAGAAAACCTTTTTCAATTTTAGAAGCTAGTTTGACACATTGTATGAAGTTATAATGGCTCTGCTACCTCCAGTCTTTCCTCCTACGCATTTTGGCACAAGTAAATAAAAGACAAAATCAGTGGCAAGGACTGAATAAAACTATGTATTTAGCAGGTGCAAACTAAATTCTCAAATGAGAATTTTAAAAGTTAGGGCCCCTGTGCTGCTGTATGTGCTGCTTTTCCATTTAAAAAATATGAAAATTGGATGATGAAAATAAATTGCATAAATTTTGTTCTGTTAAAAGCAACAACTAAACAGTATACATTACCTAAGTCAGCCCTATGCTAACTGAAAATAATCGAGAGAAAAATCATATGTATTCTAAAATGAAAGCAACCACAGTTTCATATGAGACATTAGAAATACAAGCAGAAGGGCTGCACTTTCCAGCTAAATACTATTTTAACATACAGTATATGTCCACATTATGAAACAGAAATCCTTATTCTGGTGTAAGGAGGCAGAAAAATATGGCATGTTTAAAAGTATAAAACAATTCCAACTAACAAAACATGTGACAAGTATGCCCTACTAAAGAGATATTTAGGGTTAAATTATATGAAATAGAGAGAAACCATTGCATATGCACAGGTAGACTTTACTTGACATGTCATGGCTGTCAGTTACGAGACTGCAGAGAAATATAGAATTGTCTGTCAGAGACTGCAAAGAATTGTTTATTTTGCTCAATAAACCATTTTATATGCACGGTATCACACACTACAGAGTATGCATTCATCAGCCAGCACATTCCCAGCTCTCACAAAGCAATTTAACAGGATGCTGCCAACTTGAAATATGAAGATTCTGAAGTCCAGCCCCCATCCCCACAAACAAACAAACAAACAAAAAAATCAAATGATAACTTAGTTCTAAAAAAATATTTTCAGGTGTGAAACCTGCTCCTGCCAACTTTTTTATGATTTTGTAATCATATTTTCCAACCAAACAAAAATGTTTCACATACCTGTTGCTGTGTGAAAGATTCACCCATTAAAAAACTGATTGCATTAGTAAGGGGCAACTAGAAAGAATTAGCCTCTTTTATGTTATATTCGTTACTTAGAATCATAGAACAGTTAGAGTTGGAAGGCACCTTAAAGATCATCAAGTTCCAACCCCCCTGCTATTGGCAGGGACACCTCCCACTAGACCAGGTTGTTCAAAGCCCCATCCAGCCTGGCCTTAAACATTTCCAGGGATGGGCATCGACATCTTCCCCGGGCAACCTGTTCTAGTGCCTCACCACCCTCACAGGAAAGAATTTCTTTCTAGTGTCTAATCTAAAACTCCTCTCTTGTAATTAAAAGCCCTTGTCCTGTCCCTACACTTCCTGACAAAGAGTCCCTCTCCAGCTCTCCTGTAGGCTCCCTTCAGATACTGGGAGGCTGCTATAAGGTCCCCCCAGAGCCTTCTTATTTCCAGGCTGAACAAGCCCAGCTCCCTCAGCAGGTCTTCATAGAAGAGGTGCTCCAGCCCTCTGATCATCTTCGTCGCTCTCTTCTGGACCTGTTCCAACAGTTCCATGTCCTTTCTATGTTGAGGACTCCAAAGCTGGACACAGTACTCCTGGTGAGGTCTCACAAGTGCAGAGTGGAGGGGTAGAATCACCTCCCATGACCCACTGGCCATGCTTCTTTTGATGCAGCCCAAGATGCAGCTGGCATTCTGGGCTGCCAGTGCGCACTGCCAGCTCATGCTGAGCTTCTCATCCACCATCGCTCCCAAGTCCTTCTCCTCAGGGCTGCTCTCCAGCCATTCTCTGCCCAGCCTGTGTTTGTTCTTGGGATTGCCACATCCAGATGCAGGACCCTGCACTTGGCTTGGTTGAACTTCATGCAGTTTGCACTAACCCACCTCTCAAGCCTGTCCAGGTCCCTCTGGATGGCATCCCAAGCTTGTAATATAAAGCTTGTTATGCATAGAAAATACAGCTAAATATTTAGAATTAAGTTTGGCTTTTTGCTATTTGTAACTGTTTAAGCAACGTAGTCTGTAGGTCCAAGAGGCAGAAATAAGCATGGGTTTGCCAAGTTCTAGAATGCTATAAAATATCAGTAATGCTATCAATTCAGGTGCCATTCCTTCTGCTGAATGTACCTAACAAAATTATTCTACAAGCATTTTTTTTTAAATAGGGTTTGCTAATCAAATGATGTTCACTACTTCAGAAATTCAAGCAGTGGTTGGACAACATAGAAACAGTTACCTGGTTGTTTAACCTGAGCATAGGAAAAAAACCACCAATTCCATGAAATTTTAACATCCTATAGGAGCTAAAGTCAGGTGAGCTCTGACATTCAAGGTAATTGCATTCTGTATACAAAGGACCTTTAAAATTTACCAGCCAAATCCCCATGAGCAGGTTCTGTGGGATTTTATAAGAATTTCTTGCCTATCTATATTCCCTGCAAGATCTGCTCTGCTAGAAATGAAGGAAAGAAGAATCTTTGCATGCAATTTCTTCACTATACAACAAAATATAGCAATTATAAATTTAAAAAAAATAAATATAACAAGTATTTGACTTGAAAATTAACAGAATTGAACACATACATGCCTGGTTCAATGCACAGATAAATCCAGGTAGCTCTGAAACCATCTTTCGATTTCTGTTTGACTCCTTTTAGTAATAGTTGGCAATGAAATTGGAACAATGTGTAGCATACTACAAAATTTCCATTTTTATTCCATTAGCCTAATAACAGGCATAGATTTGAGAAGAAAAAAATTCAAGGTTACAATGAAATAATTTATTTCTTTCAGTATCTTAAAAATATTCAAAATTAATTGTTCTGAAAAATTACAGTTGAAAACCACATACAAGACAATTATGGTTTTATAAGAACTTCTTTTTGGGTTGAGTTCTGCTTTTAACAACCACTTTGTAACTTTCTTTCTTGCTATTATTACCATTTTATTGGTCATTTTTTGCTGCAGTCCACAAAATTTTAATCACCTCAGAACCGTATTTCTCACTCAGCTAATTTGGAATATCTTCTAAAAATTTCATGGCTGTGAGCAGCAGCCATTTTTATAGGTGTTCTCAGGCTTTCCACCAGCCAGCCATCAGGTCAGCCACTCCATCACCACCCATCATGTGAGACGGGTGAGTGGCACATCTATGAAGACATGGAAGTTGTGAACTTAGACAAACATACCCCTATAGTATTTTTCTTTTTTGGTCTATTAATGCCATCTACAGCTAGAAACACTGTGCAGAGTCAGCAGGGCAGGGGAAAGGCTGCAGCCTCTAGATTTGCTCTCAAGACCCTGGTGTTCATTGCCAAAACCAGTGATCTAAGCAATGCTAACTGCACCCATGGTGCTGTTCCTTGCTCCCTGTCTCCTCTCTCCCCTGTAGGACAACTCTCTTCTCCTGCTCCCAAGATGAAATCTGCAGCAGAATATATCACCACTACATATAACGAACTCAAACACAATTTTTTGGTAATGATTTTGACTGTAAACCTAAGAGGGTATATTCTGTAAATACAAAATGATCAGAGTTTAGCTTTCATAGCCTCAAAAGGAGCTACCATTCACAAAGCCAGATCTCCCTGCTAATTTACTATTGGATAGTGCAATTGTTATTAATATGTGATCTTATCATCTCTAAAATTGCCTAAAATACAAATAAGATTGCAGGAGAAGCCAGAACATATATTTCAGAGACACCTTAAGACACCTGAAAATTAAATTATTGATCTTTATATTCATCTTGGTTTAGTGTAATTTAAAAGCATAATTTATTCTTTACTTAATATAATAACTGTAGCCAGAGCAAATTTGGTTAAGTCCAGCTAAATAAAAATTCATAGAGAAAAATGGAGCTATAGTTAACAAGTACCTTCAATTCATGAGATAATGAACAATAAAAAAATACTTTTCTGTTTACTAAACTATTGTCAAAACTGTCTCCTGTACACTCATTACAATCATTCAATCAGAAAATCACAGTGTACCGTCCTCTCACATTTAATGGTTAAATGAGTTCTTTATGGTTTTACATCTCAATCATCTCAAAAATGTCACCACACTGAAACTCTGAAGACAAAGGAAAGACAGGAAAAATTAACATATAAGAGGTTTCTCTGGCTTCTATCAAGTAGCTCTACCCTCTAACATCTTTGTGTATTTTATTAGGATAAAAAATGAAACCTTTACTTGAACAGAGAAATCTTCAATTTCTGAATTTGATAGTCAGGTTAACCATAGATCCTGTGATTTACCACATGCACCATCTGCTTTTTCCTTCCCCTGAGTTTCTTTACTGAGCTTTCCCCATGCTCCTCAGAAACTTCCCATATGTAGCCTTTCTCCAGTTCCCAGCCTGCTGCCTCCAGGGGGATCTAAGATGTTCGTCGTTACAATCAATATCATCTGCACCACCCTGGGGGAGTGCATGGAGGGGATGGGGAGGACAAGAGGGGAGGGGAAGAGTACTCAAGAGAGATCTGTGTTGAACATTACGCGATTTCCTATCACCTGCTTTCTGATAAACTTTTTGTTTGCCAGGGTTTTGTCAGATATTCTGTTTTTATGGTCACAAGGGACATCTATCCTAACTTAAGGCAAATTTAGAAGAAAACATATGTCTGACATTTATTTATACATAATGCTAACATTTATTCCCTATCATTACTGTATTCTTTTTGGGCTGCTTTCTATTAAATCAGCATTACAAAATGCAGAGTTAGGAGTTCTTTTAACCTAATTTACTTCATGTGCTTTTCCTCTAAATTGAATATATGTGACTGCAGACAATTTTGCAGAATGGAAGTAAAGATTATACAATATAATTCATACTGCAGTAGCAAGTGCTGAAATCTAAAGATAAACTCTCCCTTCACGTTGTGATTTGTGAAAACACTGTATCATTTCAGACATATATCATGTCATCATCACAACGTTTCTTGCATAGAGTCTGTGTTATCATCACTCTAACCAGATCTAGCAAACAGAAAAATCTTTAGGTAATCTGATTTTATTCCCCAACATCAGAACTATATTAATAAAAACACCTGTCAGACCAGGATGCTCTGGCATAATTCAAATAGAAAGTCCTCAAGTTTCTCCTGAAATAATATATTACCTTTATATATTGGGGTAGAGGGAGAATTTAACTTATTCCTAGCACTTTTCTAAACCGCAATCATAGGCAATCTTTTTATGTTCAGAAACATCTTAGGATAAAGTCCTATGTGATAATTTCTCCAACACTAAAGCAATTTTAAGAAAACACCTGCTCTCTCTAGGCCTGAGTCATGCACCTGCCATTATGCAGTAAGACAACTTAATGGTGTGGGTTGTTTGTTGTTGTTTAAATCAGATTGCTCTGGAGCGTGACTCCACGCAGAATTACAGCACCACTGTAGAGGGACCATGGAATTGAGGCAGGCAAGAAGCTGTTTGAATGGGAACACCTTTACCACTGGAGAAGTCTGATATGGGTTGCACCCTTTGTCAGTGAGAAACAGTCCTTCAGGGATCTGGTGACCACAGTATGCTGGGTGAGAGTATAAATGAGAGTGTGGGTGCAAAGTAGAGTGAAAGCTGGACATGCAACACTTTGAGCTACTCTGGGAACCCCAGCACTAGTGAGAAATATCTGCCCTAGGGTTATGAAGTAACTTGAGATTGAATTTATCTCATTCACCAAGCAAGGCATAAAAAAAAAAAAAAAAAAAAAAAAAAAAAAAAAAAAAAAAAAAAAAAAAAAAAAAAAACTATAAACAGTGAAAAATGAAAACAAGGAAATAATATCCAGGACTGAGACAGTCCAAGTCAGCTGCAGGCAGAGGAGAGGCAGGCAGGGACTGCAGTCAGAAGACTGAGTCAAATCTTCTGAAGCAGCTGTTGCCAATGAAGAGGAGGAGGAAAGGGGAATGACAGGCTTTAATTCCTTCTCAGCCAGCTTTGGCAATTTCGTTGCAAAATAGAAATGCCTAAACTATTTTTTAAATTATCAGTCTAGCTTGTCAGCACTATGGTCAGTAAGGGCTAATTTATCCTGCTTCTCAGCTGGTATGATAGTAGATGTACCTGAAAGGCATGAACACACACAATTTTAAATATATTTCAACTAAATGTGAGACACAACACAGTTTAAATAAAGCTTAACAGACTTATAAACCTCACCACCATGAAGCTATAGGAAAAAATCCTGCATGTCCAGTTATCACAGATCAACTAGTAACCAAAAATATCACTGGCGTAAAATATTTAAATTTTTAATATAAATTTACAATTTATATGCAATTTATATATTCTAGAGGTCTTTATGTGGTTTTTTGCATGTCCACATTGTCAACTGGATTCTTTGTAATTACGGAAGGAAATTATTGCTAATTAACCTGACTGTCACTCCAGGCTCTTACCTAGACTCTCATCCTGATTTTAGAATGGCTGTTTGAAAACTCACAGCCGAATATAAATGTTGAAGGAGAATGTAAGGGTTGTATTTTCCTTTCCATAATAATAATGTTTCTTGTAATTTATTCATTGGAGAATTTCCTTAAAGATAACCAGCTGTAGCATAGCTAGATGCTCAGGGTGGTAGCTGGGAAGCTAACAAGCACAGATACCTTTGAAGGAACATTACTGTGCAATTCAAATAGTGAAATCAAAATGCAACGTTCACTTGAGACAATCTTTGCAGAGATGCTCCTTTGTTAGCTACTAGTAGAAAGATAGATTTGCTTTAAGTGGAAAGCTGGTCTCTTTCACAAATCCAGAAGGGACCCATTTGAGTCTCAGCTGTAATACAAAGTGGGATACATCCAACAAAGCAATAACCAGATGCAAGCTTGTTGGTTGTCTGGGTGTGCATTAGTGATTGGCCACCAGTAGTAACCTCACATAACACAGATACAATACAGATGAATGAACTTGGAAACGCTACCATTATTTATTTATCACATAATACAAAATATTTTTTTTTTCATGTTAAGGTGATAAAATGGAGGATTACATAAATAATTACACTATTTCACTTATAATGAATTCACTATATAATAAACAGAAAAATGATGGAAAGACTTATAAAAGCATTGATTTTAGACTACATTTTAGGACTTGAGGGCATACCTGAGGTCCTGTTTTAGATAGGCATCAAAGTTTTACAGGTTCATCTGATCTCGTAAGATCTGGTCCACTTCGACTAATTTGAAAAAATGAATACTCCTTCAAGTAAAGTTGAACACAGGCTCTTTCTAGCTAAAAACAAAGTAAGAATATGTTTTGCCTGGAAAAATACAATGCTAATGCCACATTGCTCATTGCCAAAACCTAGATGGAATTTAAGTTGATCTCATTCGGGACTGTGTCACTTATTTTATTAAAAAAAAAAAAATGTAAATATCACATTTGGCAATTTGAGAAGTACCAAAAAAACCCTAAGACAAGTAGCAAAAAGCAGTTGATTTTGCTCACACACCTAGGCCTTGATAATTAGTAAGGAGCAACAAACAATGAAGGGTCAGGAACGCAGACCTGCAGTAGAGTCATTTGAATTGTTCATCACTGAATGTTTATCAAGGTAGGAAACTATTGACCATCAGTCATCAGTTTTGCTGAATTCTCAGAGAATAAAGAAGAAAAAAAAAGTACCTGGAATGCAAGCATTAAGCACCCAATTATTGACATTGATGGGAATATCATTGCATTATGTGTTAACTTAGATTTTGAAATATATTTTTGCTCTTTATTGGGACAAAACCAAAGCCTCTCAAATACTACTACCAAATGTCCTGTAGTCCATTGTCTAAATAGAATGATTCAGGCTGGTTTGGTTTAGTTTTTTTTTTTTTTTTTTTTCCTCTCATTCTCTTTGTCTGGTCAAAAGCAACAAGACAACTCTGAAATCTCAAAAATACTCAAATGCCAACAGAGTTAACCCACATCCTTGAAGAAGCATATTTTGAAGACAATACATGTAATTAAAAACTTTTTAACCAGCACTCCCATGTCTTAATTTTACATTTCTATCTACCTGATGATGTGCATGTAAGTGCATACGAGGAAGGATCAAAATAACTGAGGAGATCAACACATACTTAAATTTAAGCAGCATTGACAAGCATTTCATCAAATTTGGTTGACAATCCCATTGAGTGGAAAGGGATTTCTGAGAGGGTTCTCATTTAAATCCTCAGAAGCCTCAGCTTAAGTGTACAGGGGATTTTTTTTATTCTTTTTAAATCAGTTCACCTATCCTTAGAGAAGCATATAATAATTCAATATCACTTGCTATAGTAAATGCTACCACTCATTAAGTTGAGTGACAATGTTAAGAAGGTCCAAGCTCACAAGCAGATATGCTATTGAATGGGTTGGGCACAGGCAGGATAAAGTCACATTAAGAAAACACCCTTCAGTGTGAGCTAATGAAGAGTTTTGAGTGAGATTAGATTCTTGTTAGGAGTGTTTCTGTAAGGAAATTTTGTCTTCAGCCTGTAACTGAGCTTCATATAAAGGGACCTGAAGGACACTGTCTCTCACAGTAACATCAGCTGACAGTGAGCACAGAGCTTCCCTGGGAGATTCACAAAGCCACTGTCATCCTCTTCTGTATATCTGCCACACAGCAAACCAGCATTCTACTTTAAGGCAGAAATTTAACCTATTCTGAAAGGTGCAAAAGAATCTAATTCTAATCAAAACAAGCAGGTTTTACAGGAATTTCTTTAAGAACTTCAGAATCTGATTATAGAATCATATCTATCTCATTACAAAACCCTTCCTACCAAAAGGTGGAACATCTTCAAATCACAGTAGGTTTATAATGGAACCCAGCTTATGACCCAAGCTGTTCTGAAATTACTGTCTTTGTACATGTATCAAATTGATGGTCAGTATCTGCATATTTTCTCATTTTTCTGCATAAGTTAATGAGAAAAGGATAAAGGAGACCGCTATACTCGCTTGTGTTGGTAATTTCAGAGGGCTTGATTTGCAAATTTTCCATTTAGGAAAGGCAGCATTTGGGATACATCTCTAATAGTGTTTGCTCAGTCTTAGGAAATTCTGTCTAGCCAAAGACAACCTTATGAAATCAAAATGTGAATACAAGAATAGAGTATGTCCTGAAACAGGTAATTAATTTAAATTCCTTTCAAAGTGAAATTTCACTGGAACACTGGTTTCTATCAAAAACCTTTCATTAATAATATTTTGTACATCATCTCGGTAACAAAATTCTGTGCCAGCTCCTATTACTTTCCATTAGTATCAGGAGCAGGAATCATGGTGGTTCATTAAAATAATAGCAATTATGTAATCGTTTATTAAACCTGCCTCTGCAAATTCCTTGTCTGAGACTGTCAGAATCTACCAATACCCATATTTGTGATGTAGTGTGATGGTGCTGGGCTGAAGTAGGAGACAAAGACATATTATACAATATGCATTTATTCCCAGTACGTACTTTTAAATGTATAGCTGTATGATTTAACACTATGATAATCTCATTCTTATTAATGCAGCAATCCCAGCTGCAGTATCTCAGTTTATGAGACTTATTCATTCACATCCATCAAGCCGGTAAGTCTTTCATCACAATAGTTTTTTCTAAAAGAGATGTATTCAGAATAATTTTAAATTTTAATGCTGAAATATATTGTATCAGAAACCTCTACCAAATATATAATTTGCTTCTCAGTCAGTTTATAAATGTTTACTCATTCTACATTTTACTTTGTTTGGCACTATCCAGAAAACATTTCTACTGACACATTCAACTCTCAGGTTATTGCAACCCACCATGATCCTAACAGTATCCTTTTACTGATGAGCTATTAGAGATATTTGTTAACCCTAGAAACAAGGAACAGAAAGTTTAAAAGAGTCACATGTTTAAAAAGGAACTCATTTGCATTGTTATCCAGAACAGGAAACTGATGATATTCAGATGGATATGTGCTTTGCTCATGACAAGAATGTTTTTTAAATGTTTTACAAATGTTTTTCTGGTAAAAATTATGGAACTCCTACAACTAACTTTTTTTCTTCTTTCTCTTGACCTGCAGTATCAGAGCTGGTGATGTATATCTCAATTTGTAAAGCAGTAAAGGACATGCTTTCATTTCTGTATATACAAAAAGCCTTTGCTAGGTTGGAATTAAGGACGTTCATAAAAGTGAAAACATTCCCCAAGTGAGATGTAAGAAAGTTAGTGACTATGCTGCTAAAACACAGTCGACACAAACACACGATAGAAGTAATGGATTTAAACACATTGTTAAATCAGAGCCTGAAATACAATTGCAGAGTCAATCTCCATCCCCTCAACATCACAGTTAATACTGTCAGCCAGCAAGGGCTTACTAGAGGGTCCGTAATCTCTTTATTAGCAGCATTTAGTGTGGTCCAATTCACATACTCAAGTGATAGAACCTGTCATTGAGCTGAACAGAATATCACAGATACCATCATTGCACCAAGCCCAAACAGCTGCACAAACACCTTGAAAGCGGTTTGTGCTACTGTGTAGCCACATCAGAACACAAAAGATGCAGAAATGTGAGAAAACCCACAGTTTAAAGCCATTGGTTTCTGAGGAAAGGAAGTTCTACTATGGACCCACCAATGTTGCCAGTGACCAGAGTTCACACAAACCTACAGTCCACCACAATGTATATTCAGAGTATTTAAACTTATCCTGTGTATGCTACACAGCCCTTCAGCTGTGTGTGTGTGCACACGCAGAACAGTCACTGGACTGGCTGGCTCTCCTCAGGTCACAGAAATGCATGCACCAGAGACCTGTTGATTCGTGGCACTTAACGCCCAATAGTAAATGGGACTGTATTTCCAAGACTAACTCATTTGCAACCACATATATATACTGTAGTACAGTGTTTAGGATTTCAAGGAGTATCCAAAAACTGAACAAAGCTCAGACTAACTACGAAAGCCTCTTTTAGCAGGGACCCTGAAACAGCCAATTTAGTCAAGAAATAATGAATCACTGCCACCTAGAGGCAATTTAGATATTCCCTTTCTTATCCTCCAGTTCACCTGCTCAAAACGTAGATATCCTGTATTGAGTTTTTGGAAAAGTAGATTAATCTCAAGTTTGTTAAGCAGGAAATGGAGTAAATCAACACTTTATGGAAAATGGATAGGAGTTAACTGTGAGTTAAATATCCAGATGCTTGTACTACTGAGAACGTTGTGACTGAGCCTAAAGGCTGTGACTTCCTGAAATATAGGGATCTTTCTGTCAAAAGCAATACAAATCTGTGGTAAATATTACTACATATATTTTAGTACAGAAGAATAAAAACTTTATTTAAAAAAATAAACCATAAAACTACATGTATGATGTACAGTTGGACAGTACAAAACCAGTATAAACACAGCTCTCATCTTTGCTTTCAGTCACACAAAATCCTTCAGATTTACAGAATTATTATTTATAACAGAGTTACTTTTTTTTCCACTATTTCTCCACTTAAATGCTTGCTGGTATTTTGAGTGTTGAAATGTTACATTAAAAAACAATTTAAACACACAGCTAAGAAGCCACTCTAGACATATTTAAATATCGGTGTCATTACCACTCATTCTGAATGCAACAATTATTTCCCATCTTTGCCTATGGCGTTTTACACAAAGTTAAATTTGTTTTACACCATTTTAAAATAATTGCCATTGAGAGTATTTCTTACAGTAGAAATTCCCAAAGTGCTTATGCAGGCCATCAATCTAAAGTACTTGCAAGTTCGTCCTGGAAACAGTGCCTTATGTCCCTATGAGGTGACTCACCCCACCTGCAGAGGTGATGCCTCTGCACATCTGGAGCCACCTGTGAGTATGGCTTTCTCCACTGTGAAGGCAAGCAGGAGAGACAGAAGGGCTAAAGGGATAGAAGTAAAGATGACAGGTTTTGTGGCATAAAGGATGTGAGACTAGGATTTTCAGTTTGTGAATAGTGTGGTAATCAGGGATAATAAAGGTTTCAAAACCTGATTTTAGATCTATATAAGGAGGAAAAGGAGTGAACTTGTAGTCTCATACTCTTGGACTGGTACAGAGCTGCTAATGCGGCCAAAATCCTCACAGCTGTTACTGCCACTACTTGTGGTATGTGAGCAAATGGGCAGAGCTTGGGATCTCCTGGGTTGGATAGCTGGATCTTATCAACATTACTTAATTACAGCCAAAGGTAATGGAGAGAAGACAGAACAATTTCAGTGAGAAGGAATATCTGGAAGAAAATCTTCCCTCAGTTCTCTGCCATCGGTAATAAAAATTTCTTGTAATAAATGTTGTATTCTTGAAACTATCTGAAAGTTGCACACATTTGGAAATAACATTATTCAATATCTAGAGTACTTAGGGTGTAGCTCCCTGAGTTTTTTGTTTATGCATCTCAAAAGCAAATTATTTGGCAATATAACAAAGTTTGCTGAGAGTTGTGACAGAAGAAGGGACCAGGCTGAAAGCAGTTGCTTCCACCATCTATATGCATCAGTTCCAATTTGTACTGGTTCCTGCAACATGAAGCTCTGCACAGTTGGCACAGGATGTGTTAGGACAGTGAAGTTCCCTGTCTTCATTTATTTTCATAACTTTCACTGGCATTATCATTTTGGATGAAAATTTTCCATGCTGGGTGTCTGCACAGATTGATGGATTTGGGGGAGTTTTTTTAATATTCAGCAATTCTGTTTATATGTAACTAAACAAACAACTTCATAAACACTTGAGACCTTAGGGGACAAGAGGGGAGGTCCACCTACAAATGTATTCATTTGGCTGCTGCACCAAGAAATCTAGTGCTTCTTAAATTTCAAGGCGGAGCTCCAAATTTGCAAGAGGCACCATTCACCACTGTTTACCTTTTGAAAGACTTGACTCCCTTTATCTGGCCAGGTTCTACAGCCATGAAAAAGCCTGTACCTTGCATGTGTCTAACAGAGATTTTCAAAGATCTTAGTTAAATTCTCTGAAGAGCCTATCTAGAATGAGCATGATCCTCAAAGCTCCTACAAACAGAAAACACAAATGACTGGATTGTTACATTATTAAGCATGCTCCAACTGACTTACACAGGATTTTCCCTTAAACCGTCATAGAGGCTTCTCAGAGTAAAACCAATCAAGAGTAGAATTTCGAGGAAGGACATTCTGAAATGTCTCAGCTACTCTATTCATCCCCAACCTATTTTCCCTACTTATAAAGTCTCAAGAGAGTCAATAGAATTCTCTTCAACATTTTCATCCCACCTACAGGATGTCAGGAAGGGGAGAGAACTTGCGCGCAATTTTCAGAGACCAACTTGTTTTTTCCAGGACATATTAATTATACTGGGACAAGTAGAAGAGAGCTCAGTGATGTTACTGCACAGGAGCTGCACCCATTCTGCACGTGACATTAAGCTTATTTATTAGTCACACAGTTTGTTCCTTTTTAGAGCTCATGAAAAATGGAAATCGTGGGTGCAATTCAGCTCAAGTTGTGTCCTAGAGAGAAGAGGAAATACAAAGCAAACTGAACAGGGAGGAAAACAACTCCATGAGAAGGTGGCTGTTCCTTCACAAGGCAGGAAAGATGGCTGTGATTGAACTGTGACAGCATTCTTGAATGCTATCCAACTTTATTGCTGGCTAGGAACACCCAATCTGCATGATAACTTTGATAAAAAAATATCATCTTCATGAAGTCTGTGTTTTTCACAGCCTTAAAAATACCTGAGAAACTGTCATTTTTCCACTGGGAACTTGAAATGACAGACGCCTCACTGCTGTCAAGAGAACTGTATTCACATTTACTTAGAGACTTCAGGGAGGCGTCTGAGGACTTTGGATCTCTGCGTTCCTTATCAGATACTTACAATTCATATGTGCCTAAGCTACCAGCAAGTCTAAAACCAAGGCTTTACTCATCTCCTTACCCTCCCCAAAAGTGAACTGTGACTGTTTATTAGCTGGCTCTTCAGCTACTGAGCCAGAAGGCTGTTGCCAGTTTCACTTTCTGTCTGCAGAAGACAATTCAGCTGATAATAACTTTCTGTATGAACAGTTCAGAAAACAAAGGAGTCCTCTCTGGGACCTCTTAAAACATGAGACACAGAAAACAGACCAAAACAACAAGAAAGCCATAACATTCGAATACCAAACAGCTAGGAAAAATTTTGGATAAAGTACCTGCTGGAAAGATGCTCTGAACTGTGAGAAAGGAAATTATTTTTCACTGCTTGGTTCACACTGCGTTCAGGGGAACAGAGTTTTCTTTCTTTGAAGTTATCAGGATTATGTGAAAGAAATATGATTCCATTATCAGTTTATTCCCCTCTTGGGAAGAACTCGTAAGCCTCCCTAAAATTGACTGTTTGGGTCAAAAGTATGAGATCATTATATTCTCTGACATAGTATTGGTAGCGTTAAGAGGAATTTCAATTGCAGGATTATCTGTTTAGCAATATATCTTAATACTAAGCATTATCATCGACTTTTCCTTCTGGGGCTTACCTTCTACCTCAAAGTTAACAGACCTAATTGCACACCACCATATTATAAATTATTTTAAGGACTGAACTCAAGTGAAACTGTCTCAGGTGTAGTATCAGATACTTAGATAGTCACTGGAAAAGTTATTCTACTTTATAAGACTATTTCTCAAATTCATTTAGTGGTACCCTGAGCTGGTAAAAGTTCAGCACCTCTGGAACTAAGGAGTGAGAACAAAAATCCTGTCTTAAAGTATTTATACTTCTTCACTGACTTTGAAGGAATGGAACTGCTGCCAGCCATTAGATGTGTTTAGCTGTTCTTGGGCTACTGGAAACACTAAAAAGGAGGCTGTTTCTCACTCCTGATTCTCAAAAAAAACCCATACACTTGATGATCCAGCAGCTCACTATCTCCAGTTGGCACTGATCCCACTGCTTCATCCACCCCAGATGCTGTGCACTTGTATCAGCCTTGAACCACCCTGACATTTGCTCCATGTAAGAGAATTCAAGGCATTAATCTAGCAGAAAACTAACTCCAAAAAAACAAAGGGGGGGCAGGGAGTGTGTGCGTGTGTGGTTTTTGTTGGCTTATGGAACTCATTTGGCTCCCATAAAACGTCTGACAGGCACCAAAGCTGGCAAGAGGAAAGAGCAGAACTACAGAGCCAAGAATAAGTGAAAAGAAGAGAGAAGAAGGCAGTAGCAAAGTAGATTGGAAAATTACTTTTTGAATAAGACAAAGGTTGAGCTTTGCTAGATCTAGACCCTAAATTAACAGGACTCACATGACCCTTTTCCTACAGCAGCTTTTCCTAATCCAGCAGGAATGACAGTGTCCACTTACTTCACACTTGCATATCTGACGAACAAATATAGTTACTTGGCATGAAAGTTTTTCCTCATATTTCTGCCATTCACTCAAAATACGTGCTGGTATTTCAGAGTAAAGCTTTCTCTGTGACTCAGTGCACCTCGGAGAAAAGGAAGATTAACATGAATTCAGTTTGTTATCAATATGGATCATGAAATTGGTTCTGTTTCCATAGCTACAGAGAAACCAGTCAAGTTAACCTATATGCCATGAAGCTACTACATCAAAGGAAAATCTCCCAATAAACTTTTATAAAAAAGAACAGTGTTTACAGAATCGCAGAATTGTCAGAGCTGGAAGGGACCTCTACAGATCATCTAGTCCAACTCCCCTACTAAAGCAAGATTGCCTAGAGCACATCACTCAGGACTGCATCCAGGTGGGTCTTGAAGGTCTCCAGAGAAGGGGACTCCACAACCTCCCTGGACAGCCTGTTCCAGTGCTCTGTCACCCTCACCAGAAAGAAGTTTTTCCTCATACTCTATTGGAACTTCCTATGTTCCAGCTTGTGCCCATTGCCCCTCATTCTGTCACTGGGAATCACTGAAAAGAGTCCCAGCTCCATCCTCCTTCAACCCACCCTTCAGATATTTATATACATTAATAAGGTCTCCCCTCAGCCTTCTCCAGGCTAAAGAGTCCCAGCTCTCTGAGCCTCATAAGGGAGGTGCTCCAAACCCTTAATCATCTCTGTTGCCCTACACTGGATGCTCTTGAACTGGGGAGTCCAGAACTGGATGCACGCAGTATTCCAGTTGTGGCCTCACCAGTGCAGAGTACAGGGGGAGAATGACCTCCCTCAGCCCACTGACCACACTCTTCCCTATGCAGCTCAGGATTCCATTGGCCCTCTTAGTGACAAGGGCATATTGCTGGCTCATGAATAGTTTATTATCTACCACAACCCCGAGATCCTTCTCCTCAGAAGTGCTTTCCAGCAGGTCCGCCCCTAACCTATATCAGTGTCCAGAAATCTTCTTCCCTAGGTGCAGGATGCTACAATTGTTCTTGTTGAACCTCATTAGGTTCTTCTCTGCCCAGCTCTCCATCCTGTCCAGGTCATGCTGGATGGCAGCACAGACTTCTGGAGTATCAGCCAGCCCTCTTAGTCTGGAATCGTCAGCAAACTTGCTGAGGATACTCTCTGTCTCCTTGTCCAGGTCATTCATTAGTATGTTGAACAAGACTGGACCAAGTATTGACCCTTGGGGGACACCACTGGTTGCAGGCCTACAATTTGACCCTGTTCCATTAATTACAACCCTCTGAGTCCTGTCACCCAGCCAGTTCTCAATCCACCTCACTGCCCCCCTCATCTAGCCCACACTTCCTCAGTTTCTTAATGAGGATTTTATGGGAGACAGTGTCAAAAGCCTGGCTGAAAGTCAAGGTAGATGACATCTGTTGCTCTCCCCTCATCCAGCCATCCAATTATAATATAACAGAAGGCTATTGGATTGGTCAAGCATGATTTACCCTTGGTAAATCTGTGTTGACCACTTCCAGTGATTTCCTTTCTTTAAGATGTTCGGAGATGACATCTAAAAGAAGCTGCTCCATTACCTTCCAAGGGACAGAAGTGAGACTAATTGGCTTGTAGTACCCGTGGTCCTCCTTCTGCCCATGTCTAGTTTGGCCATTTAGTGATGGTAACTCAAATGCTAATGAAATTACTTGCTCTCAAACAAATACAATGTGTGAAAGCTAACAGTGACATTGAAATACAACTCCTACTCCTTGCAAGGTCCTTCTCATCGTAGTCAATCAGTTATTTACTATCAACCATCTTCCTAGTTATTTCAGGTCCAACATTATTTGCAACATGTTCTTGATACTCTTTTTCTTATTCAGACAAATTCCCCTTAGATTCCTATGATATTCAAAGGCAATTTTTGGACTAAAAGTAAAAGACAAGATATGAAGCTTCAAGACTGGTTTGCAAAGAGAAATGAACTCCTGGTGGCTGTTTAAGGAAACCATGACAGCAATATATAGGCAGAAAACCTGATTTATAAAATGTAGCTAGTCATTAGACAATAATGACTATCAAGATTAATGGTCATTTGTTTTTAATTCAGAGTATTTTCTCCATGACAAGGTACAGCTGTCAAGGCTTTAATGAATCTTGATTTTTTTTGGCAGAAGAAACAACAACAATCTCCAGTTCTCTGAATATTTTCCAAGTGTAATTCCCAGTTGCCATAGAGGTAGTAGACATTCTGGAGAAGCTCCAGCTGAACCAAAAATCAAGCAGCTCTTGGCACTGCAAAAGTTATTTTGAGGCTGTCACATGCTCCAGTAGAATCCAACAGTGAATTACAAAAATACTCTTTCAAAAGTTTCACAAAACCTTCTTTGGAGTTGGATTGAATCCTCCAAAATACACAAGTTTTCCAATATGAGCATACAATAACTTTAGAGCTATGTATGTCTGAGATCTGCCATCATCTATATCACACTACATATGGAGCAGTATCATAAGAAGCCAGAAACTCAGGCTACCTTGTAGCAGTCAAGAGTAAGAACGCTTTGAACATCCCTATACTTTGCAAAGAGTTTGCTGAATTAATTCATAGAATCATAGAATGCTTAGAGTTAGAAGGCACCTTAAAGATCACCTTGTTCCAACTCCCTGCCATGGGCAAGGACACCTCCCACTAGATCAGATTGCTCAAAGCCCCATCCAGCCCGGCTTTGAACACTTCCAGGGAAGGAGCATCCACAACTTCTTTGGGCAAACTGTCCTAGCGCCTCTCCACTCTCACAGTAAAGTGCGCCCCCCTCATCACCCTAAGAATCTCCACCAATTCATGGTCACTGCAACCAAGGCTGCCCTTGAGCATCACGTTCCCCACCAGTCCCTTCTTGTTGGTGAGATTGTTTATACCCTGCTGCACTCTCTCCAACAGTTATTGGAATGGTTGAAGTCCCCTGTGAGGACAAGAGCTTGAGAATGTAAGGTTGCTCCTAATTGTCTACAGATGGCCTCATCTGCTCAGTCCTCCTGAACAGAACAGTTGGTTCAGTGATACTGATACAGCGGGTGCTCAGGACAAACCACCAGCAGGTTACAATTTGTTTGAATTTAATACTCAAATTTGATTCTTATCTAATAAAATATTGATCTTGTTGTTGTTTAACTGGGTCAAAACCCAAGCTGTGTTTAGCTGCAGTTGGTCAGCTATGTTGCAGGATGTTTGCATACTCTCCCAACTGGATGAGTTTACAGGCATATCGGATGACTGTTGTGCAACTGAAAGTGAAATGTGACTCTTTCCCACAGCGCATGAAACCTTGGGCTTTGCATTCTGTGAACATTTGGGATTGTCAGAGCATCTGGAGAGCAAGGAGAGGTGAAAAGGAGGAGAAAGCGTGTTTGAAACAAATCAATTTAACAGTTCAAAACACTTCACCCTATTTACCCCAGTTTACGTTATAGTCGACTCTGAAGGACACATTTTTTATATAAGTATGCTGGAGATATTTAATCTCTTCCAACATGCATGGGCATAAAGCTCTCATCATGACATATCTGGGGAGAGATAGCAGTTGCTTAAACTAAAATTAGAATATATAGAAATGCTAGAAAAACTTCATTCCCTCCTCCTCCCAAAAATAAATTCAGGAGAAACACAAACTCTCTCATTAACATATTTCAGTCTCATTTAAGGGCTTATAAAATCCCACAGAAATGCAATACTCCTCCTGATACTGTGCAAAGATAGTTATTATAATCTGGAATGACAGTTCTATTTCTGACCACTTTTGAGACTTGAACTGAACCTTATATGAATGCCACTTCTTAAAATGTTTTCTTTAGAAGACGAGTTACTGAACTGTATTTCTCATCCTAGACATAATTTTTCCAGCAATGAATCATGTACATCAACACATAATTTTAGATGTAAAAAAAAAAAAAATAATACAGGATTGGAATATGTTTTCTTTAGAAGATGAGTTACTGAACTGTGTTTCTCATCCTAGACACAATTGTTCCAGCAATGAATCATGTACATCAACACATAATTTTGGATTAAAAAAAATAAATAATACAGTAAACACCACAGTAAGCTGTGCAGTAGTGAACTTATTAGCATGAAGTCTCCTGGTCCTCTTGATTAAACCAAATGGGCAATGAATTCATAGAAGAAAAAGTTTTCTGAAAGCCAGACAGGCATGTTAAATTATTTAATTAAGTAATTAATCAAATTATTTAATCTAACTTTCTCACACCTCAAAATCCACTAATATTTTCTAATAAATTATGTCTACTGGGGACCAATTCAACTGTCAAATCACAATAGATGAGCTCCCCTAGAACAGGTAAGCAATTTCAGAATAAATCTCTCATATTTATGAACTTCTTACAGCTAACACTAATATATAATATCGCAGTAGCTAATAGCTAGTGTTATCTTCAATGTCAACAATCATACTGTTCTTTTGAAAATTTCACCCACATATTTTAAATATTGCTTTGAAACCAGATATTCAACTTCATTTTTAAAGAAAGCTTTTAAATGTAGTCCTGTTTCCATACATTCATACTCTGATATCAATTCACAAATTCCTTGTGCAACCAGCGTATGCTTTTTACAGCTCTTACAATAGATTCTATAAGAACAGCACCTCAAAATTACTAGTCAGGACAAATAAGGAAATATTGTCACTTCGTCAGTACAGCAGGATAGAACATTCTATTTTGAGGTAGGATTCAAATCTATCATTTGGCAATTTATAAATTTTTGCTCATAATTTTCCCACCTGTAAACGATGTTATTTTCATTTTTACAAAAGATTAAATATGGATATCTCTTCCAAGCTTTGGCTTTCTATACTGGAAAGAACTCATAAAGCCAACGCATTAGTGCTGTGCATTAGTATTTCTGTTGATGTGGTACCTAAGACTAATGTTCGAGTTACACATACTACAACCTGTAAAGAAAAGAGGTGGAGTAACTCAATTGGGCACATGGTCATTAATGTTTCATTTCTTGACCAAATCTTTTGCAAAATACACTTAAGTCAATTATGGTTCCATACAGAAAAAGAGCAACTACAGAAAGTTGTCATCAGTCAAGAAGGTCTGATAGTGAACACTTGGATCCTACAACAGAAAGTAAGAGCTAGATCATAAGCAGTTAACCTGTGGTCCTAGAATAGTAGTGTATTTCATTTTAGCTTTAAAATTACACAAGTGAAGTCAGTTGCTCAAAAGGACTATTTGTAAATATTAACATCATAACATTAAAGTATTAGGATGAACATTGACTTTTAAAAATCTTCTGTTTCCTGAGAATCTTGTTTATTATTTTATGTCTAGGAATCTACTTGCAGATTGCATCAGACAGTAGAAAATTATCTTTTCCTCCTGGTTAATTTGGGGGTGACATTATTTGTTTGTCTTTGGGGAGAGCCACAAGGTGCCTTTGAAACATCGTGCGAAATTTTGAAAACAAGATACTTTATAGCATCTAGGGTAGCAAATCACATGGAAAGAAAATATTGAGTGAAACAGGCAGTTCTCTCTACTCAGCTGTTCATACTTGGATGCTGGCCGTAATTGCTGACCAGTGTACTGAGAGTTATTGCAGTACTGTCTGATGGCTCAGCAGCATTATACTCCCAATAATCCTAATAAAGTACGACAGGTGAAATTTTCTCTTTTTGTGGGGAAAAGAAGTGATATTTATTCTAAATCCAGCCTCTTCAATAAGAGGATTTTAAAATGTCTTCACTAATTAGTTCTTGCTGCTTGAAGGATCGTTGCTTCTTTTAATTTTTTTTTCTGTTAATTATTATAATTTTCTAATCTCACCTAGCTCTGCTATTGTTTCGTAAACTTTAAAAACACAGCTGTCACAGAGAAGATTTTGATGCTTTGCAGCCTTTTGCATTTTTGTGTAGTTTCATCTCCTCAAAAAGGACTTACATTAATGTCAAAAACATTTAATGTCAGTGTACTAGTTAGTGTTCAGGTAATGAAGCAAAGCACAACTTCTGAAAAAGAATTTGTTCAGGAGCTACTTCAGAAATGTATTACCAACTCAAAAATGTTTACATTAGAACTCCTTTCATTTCAAATAGAATATTTTATGCTTCTGGTGAAAAAAATAAAAATTAGGAAGCACTAAAGTTTTCATATTATAATATCTTGGAATATTTTAGGCTTCTGGTGAAAAAATCGAAATTAGAAAGCACTTAAGTTTTCATATTATAATATCTTGGTTCCAACGTGCATTTTGGAGGGTTGGACAAAATGCTGAAAGCTTACAAAAAAATCCAAACATTTCCTAATTTGATTTCAAAAGGAAAAAAATGTCCATTATCCAATGAATTACTTTTTTATAGTAAAACATGTTCAAGTAGTTCTAACAAGCCTTAATCAAGCGTAAAACATAACTGAATATTGCATGAATGGAAAGAGGCAGAAAATGTATTTGTGATGTGTGTAAAAGAGCTAAACCTTCTAGTTATTCAAGAAGGACAGAAAAAAGACTGTGGGTGTTTGGGCAGCTCTGCAAGTTATAGAAATGTATGACAATTAATAGGAGCCATGAAGCTGTCTAGAGAGAATATGGGTAATTTAGGCCTATTGACACAATACTTGACTTTCTTAATTACCTTCTACTCACCCTAAAGGAGTAGACGCTGAAATTCCCTGTAACTATGGACCATAGTTTGAAAACTAATCCTGTAGCGAAAACCCACTATCTCTTTAAAAGTTGAAAAGCCCTAGAAGAGAGAGGTTTGGAGTACTGTTACAGAATCACTTAGCTTGGGACAGAATATGAAGAGAAATCTCTCTAAGATTATGAGAAATAAAGAGTAGTGATTGTGTGAACGGGGGAGACTAATCTCTCAAACTTGGATGCAATATAAATGCCATCACTAAGAGCTGAAGGCTTAGGTAATCTTGAACTTGCTATAAAAAGGATTTCTTTAACCCAGTGAACCAATAAAAAGTAATGCTGCTTTGGACACAGGTTTAGCAAGAAACAACGTCTTACAGAGCAACTTTTCACAGAAAATAATCTTGGATTCAGTAATCATGAGCTGAATCAGCCTTTATCAAACTGCAAGACAAACAGGTCTGACTATGACATGTTTGGGATTTTAGAAAGAAGCTAAAGAAACCATACAGAGCGAATTCAGGAATGCAGAGCTTTTAAAACACAGAAAGTAAGGAATTACTTTAAATCAAAGGGGAGATACTATTTGGAGTTCGCATTGCAAACAAGAAAGAGTAAAGCTACTAGAAGAAGATTATGTGCTTCCTTCAGTGAATCAGCTGCTTTTGTACACATGCAAATTTACCAAGAACAAAGAGAGAACACTGTTCCTCAGAAATCAGAGGATGTAAAAAGAACAAAAATCCAGTTCAAGAACTGAGATTTCTTGAAGAATGAGGAACAAAAAAGAAGTTAGTGCTGTAAATATGGAATTTATGATTTAATAGAGATTTGATTTAGTTGAGATTAATCTACATTAATCTAGGTCTGATCCACATATTAAATGCATGTTTTTCCTCCATTTTCTATAAAGTTCATGATGAGGACGTTAGTGGAGTACAGGAGTAAAAATGAAGGCAGAGCATCAGAAATTATGACACCTGAGAGAGAAATAAATGTTAACATTCTTAATACCTCATAAAGCAAAAATAAGTCAGGCTGGACAATCTCCATGTTGGAATATAGAAATATGAAACTGTCAAATGAAATTGCAAATCCAGACACTAGGATTTTTGGAGGCAGTATCTTATGACTGGGGAACAGTAAATGTAGAAACTAAGTTCAAAAGAATGGAATCAAAGACCCGGTTCTGAACTTAATAAACTGGCTTAATGAAAAACAAACTAAAAAACAAAACAAACAAAAGAAGAAATCAAAATAAATGGAAGAAAAACAACCAGAAAAAAACTAGATTCAAAGGAAGATAAATGGTAAGCAGTATAAATTATAATATGGCTTTATCAACAGTAGATCTTCTCAAACCAATCTGTCTCTTTTCAAATGTTATCTGCGTTCTTAGACAGAGATTTAAAAAAGAAAAAAAAGGTGTTTGATGCAACATCACTGCAGAAAAGGTTTGCTAAAGGTGAAGACAGGTGCTAATACAAGGTTTCTAAAGCAGCTAAGGATGTGGCTAGAAGGATCGACACCAGCTTATACTGACTAGGTAGCTCATGGAATGAGGAGAGTTTACTAGGTGTCTTACCAGTCCTGTTTAATAAGTTATTTAAAGATCTTATGGAAAGATATTGATGAAATCAGCAGACAATGTTAAGTTTTGCAGTATTGTCATTATTACAAACACTGGATCGTCTTATAAAGGCATTAAATTACTGTATTGATTTCACTGATAGAATAAGATAGAATTCAATAGCAGAAAGAGCAGATTCATGCACTTGGGAACCATTGTTAAGAACTCCTGGATCATTACTTCTGGGTGATCATAGAGGTTGAAAGGTGAAAAAAACGTTTGTATACTGCAAGATTTAGTCTACTAAAAGTAGTCTATTGGAAGATATCTATGAACAGCGGTTTCTGAAGTTATGAAAAGGCTTATGAATTCACAAACAGATGAGGAAATATATTTGTTGTGAGAGGAACTGAAGGCCTAATTAGGAACATTGTGTACAGTCGTGGTCAACCAGTCTCAGTGAAGATTAACTTTAATTGGAATAACTGCTAAGAAAGATTATTAGAATGATTAAACAGAACTAAATGGAACACTATTATCAGCATAAGATCAAACAGTAATAAATCAGGTATAAATACATCTTTACAACAAGTTCAGGAAAAGGCTTCCAGTAGAGCAATGAAAGCAGCAAGAAAATTCTATTATTACAAGATGAAGACTAATAAATTTATATATAGAATTGTATAACTAGGTAAAATAGTTCCGTGTGATAAGAATTCTTTCTTCTCTTAGTTTTTCTAGATGGCTACATGTAACTAAGAGGTTATTTACACACATGAAGCTTATCCAGATCACATACCGAAGGGGACTGGTAATTATCACCAGACAGTCAGAAAGGAATTCGTTCCTTATGTTGGGTCTGCGGCCTTCACTCTTTGAGTTTTTGTGTTGTTTTTTCGTGTTTGCCACCATAGCGTGCACCATGGGTTACAGTCAGATTGGAGTTTCATTTAACTCACACATTAGTGCGGGGGGTGGGACACAGGTGAGTATTCGCATTGTCTTTTTGAGACTCGTTACGTTTGTGGCTTCACTCCTGTACTGCAAGCTTTAATGTTGTATGGTAATGGGAAACATTTTGTTGCTGGTCGAATACAGTAGCATGTTAGCAGACGTTTTCATATCTCACTGAATTGGCTGCATGTTTGTACACAGCTATTTCAAATTTAACACTAAACATTGCCTTCCTGAGTGATGGTGGAACATGAGGGAGAACATCATCCAACTCACCAACATTAGACAGATGTTCAAAAGCAACACCTGATTTCAATCTGGATACAAACTAAAGTAATCCATATATATACATATATAAATATTCCACATAAAATTAAGGCAAAAGAGGGGAACTGGCAGAAGACAAAATTATCTGGAATTTGAGGAGAAAATGAAAACCACTTTTGATATCTGAATTAACTAAAATTTTCTATCAATGAATGGTTTAAAAGCTGCCCCAATTCCTATTATTGCCTTTAGGAAAGGCAACAGAGGAAAAAAAAATCACCAAAGGATATAAAATGGATCTTTTGCCATTTTAAGTTGCCGTTTGTGGAGTTTATACAGTTTATTGTTCTTTATGATGTCCTTCCATCACATTTCTCACTCTATTTAAAAAAGCTTAATACCTAAGGGAACAGTTCTTATTTCACTTTTTTTCCTGACATGTAAGCAAACATCATAGTTGTTCTTAAAAGTCAATTGAAAAGATAATTTTTAGAGAGACATTTTGCTTCTGTTCCACACAGCTACAGCTCCTGCTTTTAATCCTGCAAGCACCCAAATCCCAATCAGTGCTCCTCTTGCCTTGCTTTTGTATCATCTGGAATTCACTAGCACCATGAACATATCTCTCACCACATGAGAATAAAAAACGAAGAAATATTTATTGCCATATAGATCACCCACCACTGTGTGAAGACCCACTGACCTTGTTGGAAGACCTCGGGTGATCAGGATTTGTTTATTTATGAGGAATAATCATCTAGACACCGGGTCAGCATGAGTGGAACCAGTTTGGTTCTGCTCAAATATTCAGTTGCTGTGGCATGTCTCTACCCTCAGGCCTTTATACCTCCCGGTGCTGAGATACATGGAATTCTGCAATTTGCTGAGGATCTATCAGTCTCCAGGTGGTTGCTTCCAGATACTTCCAATACTACTTGCAGACCCATTTGGCTCTAGACAGGGCAAAGGATTGTGTCCTGGGGTCTAATGCAGTAATGAAGTAACTCACACCTGAAAAGTCAAAGGCCAAATACAAGTAAACTTTACATATATTTTATCTTTCTTTCCTTGGTTCTCATAACATCCATGACATATAATGAGCTGCATATTTCTCAGAATCACATGAAATACCCTTCAGAACTTCCAGTGGGATTGACTTGCTGTAAGAGTAATTCTTGGTCATAGCCTTCCCTTGTTTCAATAATCTTCCTTTTCCGAGGATATTTCCAAAGCCTACCTTCTGGCATGCATATTGCTGCCTGCAGGCAGTCTGACTTTACCTGAGCTTCATGCTGCTTCCAAATGTCATCTGCGTTTGCGACACCATCATTTTACTGGCTTAGTATGGAACATCATAGATAACTTTCACTTAACTTTCTGCTTTCAGGCAAGCAGAAACACAAATCTAAATAAAGAAAAGTTGCACCAAAACGTTTGTGAAACCCACAATAGACATTGTCCCGGTTGTTCACACCTTGAATTATATCAGTACTCACCAAATGTTGCTCTTCATGTAGCAGATGTAAAGTCATTGAAATATTTCTATTGTTCTCCTTAGAGCAGAAATGCTCACGAGAGTGGCAGTACTTCTGATCCACAATAGTAGTTATCATGTTGATCTTAAGTCAAGGGCTCTAGAGCTCACGGCCCATAAGACAGAATGTAACCTATACTCACTTTACACTTTGGAATTCCTTCCTGTAAATTTCAGGAATTAACCTAGACAGCTTTGAAGGGAGAAGAGAGGATCACTTGTTTCAGACCATCTTTAAAAAATCTGCTTTCTGACTTCCCATTTTTTAGGTCCTAAGCATTGAACATCTTGTGCTTTGCTATTCGATTCCTCCTTGGATTTAAGTGATTGGTGGAATGTGTTGGCTTATTACTACACCTGTGAAAACACCCTGAAACAAATAATTTGAACATTTCAGCAGATTAACAACTCATTCTTATTTGTGAAAAGTTCTATATGTCACCATCAGCTTCTCAACTCCCACTTCAGTAGCATCAGTGTAAACCATGTAAGACTACTCACAACATGAGATGAAATATGGTGTTGATGTTACATGAAGCTTCCCTTATTCTGTACAAAGTTCATTGCCCATTAGCCACTAAAATAAAAAATAAGCAAAATAAGAACACCACCAAGGATGGTGACAAGATTATTACAAGCATTAAAAATGTATTACATAGTTATCAATACTGAAACTCACTGTTCTCTAACAGCACAAAATGTCAGAAAAAAGACAGCAGTCCAAATACGTTTTTAGAAAATTAAATTGAAATATTTAGGAGTTTCTCTAGCCTGCGGGGTGGGGAATTTTGAACCTGTGCTACGGTTTGTAACCTATGTAAATAGTGAATAAATACGAAGTCTTCTACAATTATTTCCTCCTTCCCTTACACCTTTAATTTAGTTAGCTCTGGAAATATTATTTACATTACAGTCTGTTTACACACTAGTTCAGTGTGCCGAGGCAGATAATATCAAATAAAGGCCATCCAGTCAAAAGTGATTTTGCTCTCTTTTAGGAAGACTTCATAGTCAACATTCTTCATGCCCTCCTGCCATCTCATAACCCTTCTCTAACCCCTATCCTGTTCAGATCTGCAGACCAACAGTAGCGTACGTTCTCCATTTTCCGCTTCACAGCCCCTCAGCATTGCCTCAGCAATCACTGACCTCACTGCACAGCAAAGCCAAGGGATGCCAGCACCAGGCACGAGCCATAGGGCAGTGTTACCCTCCTTCTCTGCAGAGCGAAGTGCAGATTCCCACTGTCCTGCTGCTGCCTCTCTGCATCTAAGCAATGCCACAATCCCCTTGTAACAACAAAGCTGGGGAGAGGCTGTGCTATTTCAACCTTCAGACCAGAGGCTAGACTGCAGGGAGGCCCCTCTCTTCCCTAGACCCAAAAGGCTGCCTCTCAGTAAAGAGAAGGTGAAGTAACGGCCACGAGGCAGCACTGCTCCCCTCCTGGTCTCCACATCCCATGCTTCTCCACTTTAGGAACATGCTGTTAAAGTACATCCCCCTGCACAACACACTAGATCTTTAGCTTGATTTTTTGTTACAGGTGACTCAAGAGTATTTCTTTGAACTCAGTGAAGTATATGTAACAACAAATTGGAAATGTCTTCATCACATCACTTAACCTCCAGACTTTTTCTAAAGTTTCTCCCTATCACTTACTTTGTAAGAACTCTAGGAGTGCTTCTTCTCCCCGCTTCTCTTGTTTTCCACACCTCTGTCTGGTACAGACAACTATAGTTAGACAAATCCTTCAACTCAAAACTCAAATGTTTGAAGGACCAAGTTGCCTTGAGTAGACCATTGGTGAGACTTGAAGACTACACCTTCAAATAAAGCACTTCCTTTTATTCTATTTTCCACGATAAAGAACTGCTGTTACATCCACCAGTTTTAAGGCTCGGTCTCACCCTGTCATTTGTAACTCAAGCATTTCAGCATACCTTACTTCTCTTTTTATTTCAAGAAAAAAATTAAAAAAAAGGCAAAGTAAGTCAGTTCATTCCACATAAAATGTAACAATGGCTGTTTTCACAGCTCTCTGTATAACTTCACCTAATCACCCTAGAAAATAATTTAGACTTTCTCATGGAGTTTGTAATCAGAGAGGATGTTTTGCTGCAAAAGAATGCTAATGTTATGTCTACGCATTTTCATAGTATACATTTGGTTTGTTTTATCACACAGTTCCTGCATTGACATATACTCCATACTCAGCTGTGCAGGGTACAGTCTGACATAAACACCAGGGTTAAAGTTTAATATACTAAAAAAGTGCATGTCAAATAAAAAGTTTAAGAACTTCTGAGCTGAACATTGAAATGTTCCTTTACTGAATAAAGAGCTTTAACTAGTAGTTTCTACTTTTGCCAGATGTTTAACTAAACATTATCGTGGATCATTGTCAAATTGCTGCTCATAAGTCAGCAGTAATCACCACAAGAAAAAAGATAACTCACACCAAGGGTATTAAAGGAAAAGAAAGCAATTTTTTCTTAGAGGAATTGAATGGGTAATTTATTTGGTGAAGGTGACACCTACCCTCCTGCTTACCTCCACCCATTCGCTAGAGGACAAAGCCATGAAAGATGGTGAGTCGTAAGACCTTTAGAATCTCTCTGTTACAATTTCAAATTGTCTCCTCACAATAAAAACACTTATTTCAGGAAAAGCCTAGCAAGTATGTTTATATTGTATTGTGTGCAAGCACTTTCTCCAGCTCTCTTTTAAATAAGGTGAAAGCAGAAAGAATTTGGTAGATGTCAAACCTTCACATGAAAAGGAACACAATTAATTTAAGCAGCCACTAGAAATGAAATAAAAAATCTTAGCAGTTCAGTAAGAAAAATCCTGTTAAGTACTGAAACTTTTTATTCATTCTTAGAATTTGTTACAGAAAAAAAGTAACTTTTAACACAAGGTATAACACAGTAAGGGTTTAACAGTGAAAAGAAGCAACACACTTTACAAGAGCTTAGTGGACATCATCAGTGATCTTGGCATTCCAAACTCAAACAAATCTATTCTGGATAAAAGAAAACAAGGCATATGACAAAACATTCCCTGACATTTCTGTGTGTGGAAAACATGAAAACCCCTTAACAATTAATTATGGGGTATTTTTCTTTTACAGGTAAGATCATAATACCTTGTAAGATATCTAAGTGTTAGAAATTAAATAGCGATTTATTTTCTGAGAGATAATTATATTGGGTGCTCTATAAACTGCAGAATAACTGACAATGAGGTGGGAAAAGACATACCAGAGAACATCAGCTTCCTTTATAGTAAACTCCTAAGTATTATCTAATACACTTTTAAATAATAATCCATTTTGAGTATGTCCACCAACTATTCATTCTTGCCAAATAGATCCAAACAAAGTTCTGAAGTGCACAGACCACTTTTTCTTTTTGTTCTAGGGATCTTCTAGGCATACAGTTTCTCCCAGATTTGTAAGCAACTCATATGTTTGTGAACTGCAGTATTGTTAAAAAGTTAACCATAAAGCAGCTTCTTAACTATGCTGGAAAGCTGAAGTACTATATTTAGAAATTTCATTTTCTAAATCTGCCTAAATCTTTCTAATTCTGTCTTTCTTTTCCAGCTGCTCTTTTTAGACACTTAAATCTGTCCTGCTTTTCTATCTCTCCCTCTCTCAGCATCCCATCAATATCCCTAACAGCAAAAGATTATTTTCCCACAACTTACACAGATCAGATCCTCACATTGTCTCTTTGGTTCCTCTGACATGTTTACACTCTCTCTGTAATAGTTTATGTGATCTCGAAAGATTTCATGTTCTAAACATAAGTGGGAGTAGTGGAGCTCCTTTTAAAATGACATGAAGGTTACTCAGTAATCACATAGCAGTCATCTGTCTTCCAAAGCTCTAATCAGAAAGCAACGTATAAAAGGCTAGCATTTGATGTTCTTTATTGACCTGATCAAATATTTAAGAAAAGGGTGTACTCCTCCTGAAGCCAAGAGGGCATCAGCTTAAATTAACTATGTGCTCAAGGACTCTGATTCATCAGACTTTCCAGTACTTCATTTGTAAGCCAAATTGCAGAGTGTACCTTTGCTCTGATGTCAGTCTACCAGCATTAGAAAAATTGGGGTGGTAATCTTGAAGTGATTAAATGCCAATGTAATGAATTTCATCCACTGAAAGGCAAAAATGCCAAGAACTCTAAGTTTTAATAACTGCTCCCCCTAATAGGAGAGAAGAAGCTTGGTAACAAAATTTATGCTGCAACAAATAAATTAAAATATGTCATACTAATGTGCCAGAGAAAACTCTACCAGGACAGCTTGGGTAGGCAAACACTTTTGATTCTATGATCTGTACAAATAGAAATTATAAAAGAAGCCAGCACTGATGTATTTCTTGTAGTAAATGGCATTCAAACCCTGTAAGGGCAAAGTGTAGAAGGTCTCTGCATGCGTCTTGCTCATGTATTTTCCCCACCTAAAGTATGAATTGTTTAATCTGGAACTTTGACTTGTCCTTCTGTTCAATAGGACTGTACACGTGCATATTGAATGCTTAGAATAAGTCATACAAATTTTCCTGCTGCTAACTCACTTCATTGTGAGGCAGGCTCTTACCTGCAGTCAATGACAGAAAGAACACGAGTCACTGGCACTTCTCAACAGCCTCTGCTGTCTGTGCCATTACCCAAATATAGTTACTACCTTACTAGTTTAACCAGTCTATGTTTTACCAGAGCTGATGGAGAGCTAAAAAAAAGAAGTATCTTAACAGAACCCTTTTTTCCTTTGTTCTTTCACTGTCCTTTTCACTGTCCTATTCATCCAGTTTAGGCAGTGGTGTCAATTTTATAGATATGCATGGCACAATCAGGAAAATGACAGAATGCTGTTCTTCATCTGCTATATATTTTGTACTTTTTCAATGATAAAAGTGTTATGTATGTGTGAGAATGTCACAGCTTATGCAAATTCAGGGATAAATTTTATCACTAACTTTCTCAGTATGAGATCTTCCCAGCCACAAGGCCAATCTTCCTTTCGTACAAGTTTTACATCAATATAATTTAACTGAGTACATACTGCAGTTACTCCTCTTTACATTTTGAGTGAGAGAGTTAAAGTGAGAGAATCAGACTCTGCTTATATTTTAATATGAATAAATCCAGAATATCTGAATAAATCTGGATAACAAACCTAGAAAAGAAAAAAATAAAAAGCAGGATGTCAAAAAATTAAGTGTTTATGGCCCATGGCCACTTCTTTGCTCAAAGATAAATGCAAAAGTTCTAATACCTTTCCTTCTTATGTTTTTTTTCTTCTTTTTAATCTCTCTTTGACTTAAGTCCCTTCACGAAGTCACTAGAAGGGTGTTTTTTTATAAGGCTTCTGCACCATTTTTACCAACAAAGTTGTGGAAACACTATATTAGAATAGATTGGGGTTTATTGTAAGTATTTATTTGCTATGTGACTGATTCTGCTTACTATTTCATGGAAATGAAAAAACAAATGACTAATAACACTATCAACTCCTCACAGTGTGTTAAGGATATACTTTCGTAACTGCTCCTTTAACTATTCCCTCCTCCTTTATTCAACTAGGTGTATGACTATCTGACAGTTGGTTATTAACTTCCACCAAATAGACACTGTAACGGAAGGCAGCACATGAACAAGATACCAAACAACATGCAGAAATCTCAGGAGTGAAAACTCTCCACTCCTCCTAACCTGCTCACACACTTTAGAACAGTTTCCCACCATTACAAGAGTAACTGACAGTTATATTGTAAATCATGCCTGACGTCACTATCTTTTTATTATAAAGTTTCTGTTGATCTCTATGCAGCTGCAATTCTTTTTTTTTATTTTTCTTTTTTTTTTATGCCGCCCTGCTTTGAAGAAGTCCAGATGTTTGGCAATGATAGTTCCACCTAGCAACTATGGATCTCCAGGACGGCAGAAAATACAGTCGCCTGAATTATGTCTGATCTCCAGAGTATCATTGGCAGCATTTCAACAAATTAAGCTTTCTCAGTCTCCATATGAGACTTTTAACTGTTGTAAATATTTCACTGTAGTGACATGGATCATGATTCACTAGTATCACACCATTAGTTAAAGGATTTAAGATTAGAAAACCTTATTTTTCACTTTAAAAACTGAGCAGCACTCAACGTCAAAAACACCTGAAGTATAGCAGTCACATCCAAAATAAACAGACTGAAACCAAAGTTCTTATCAGCTGCTTTATGGCTCTGGAATTTCTATATTACATCTGTGAGTATAAGGCAACCAGGTAACACCATCTTCTACAGGTCTTACATTAAGAAAACACCTCCACAATTTAGATTGCAAATGCCTTCCCCTTTAATTCCTTTGCCATTTTTTTTAAATCAAACTAACAAACAAGGAAGCAAAACAACCACTACAATTTAATGGGTTGACATAATCTATGTTGAAAAAATAGGAAGAACAGGAGTGAGAAACCAACAACAGCTAGGTGCATCCCTTTTGCCTCAGATTTTACTACTTGGCTCAAACATAATATTTTCCTCAGGGTTTACGGAAAAGATTTAACAAAGGAAACAATATCCCTAAATTTCAAATAGTGAGAGAAGATCAAAGAGAGTACAGGTACAATGATTAGACCAGAAGTATACAGCAGGTTGGTGAAGGCAACTCTGTTAAAGGCAAGTATTAAGTAAAAAACAGTGTGTACAGAGTTGCATTTGTTCTTTGGGTCATCTTCCTTCACAGAAATTAAAATTAGGCAGCAAAACCATGGGAGTTACTCCTAATCATTTAAAAATTTCCAAAAAAATGCAGTCCTGGGTTGAGATAAAGACAATTTCACAGAAGAGCAAAGGAAGAGAGAATAACAATAATAATGGAATATATAATGCAAGTGATGCGCAATGCAATTACTCACCTCCCAGTGACCCATAAATGCCCATCCCATCCCTGACCAGTGTTCACCATGCCCTGGCCAACTCCCCCCAGTTTATATACTGAGCATGATATCATATGCCTCCTTGCTGGCAGAGCACAGGAAGCTGAAAAGTCCTTGCCTTAGTATAAGCACTGAAATATAAGCAACAACTGAAATATCAGTGTGTTATCAACATTATTCCCCTTCCCATCCAAAACACAGCACTATACCAGCTACTAGGAAGAAAATGAACTCTATTTCAGCAGGAATCATTATATCATCATAAAGTGTTATCCTTGCTGCCTTTTTCATAACCAGGCTGATAAGTTGGAGAGAAAAGGGACAACCTTTCATGCACACAGCCATTAGAGAATGGGATTATTTAGGATTTTTAAATATCTTTAAAACTTTAAAAAGGCACTTTAAAAATATCTGGTTCAGAAATAGGCACTGTGCAAGGGTAAAGCACTGCATCAGGGAAACAAAATTCACAGAAAAAAACAACCTGACATGACCCAGGAGCACACATGGAACAGACTTAAACAAGTTGACGTTTAAGTACATTGGTAAAACCTCCCGGTTTAATACTGATGTGACCTTGGCCTGGAGTATCAGCATGGTCAAAATCTAGTCAGTATGACATCAGGTTTGAGATTTTAACAATTTAAAATGAAATTTGGATAAGAGTTTAAACTGCTTCTGATAAAATGTACATTACAAACACAAAGTTAGGCCACAGAATTCCACAACGTCAAAATCCATTTTATCAGCTTCAGCACCCTTGTTTCTTATCACAGCAATCACGTTCCAGCCAACTCCAAAGGGACGCTGGAGTTTTATCTTTCCTGGAAGCTACGTTGAATGACCTTTGTTAATCAAGTAGCACACTGTTTAGGTTTCTTGAATTCAAAGTGTAAGGACGCCCTGACATCGACATGCACTGGCGACCGTGCCTTCCCCTCTGGCCCAAAGTATTATTTCTTCTTTTCTATTGTGTTTAGGAGGGTCAGTTTTCCTCCACATGATGGTGGCTTTGCTTCAGGCTCTCTGTCTTTTTAAACAAGTGCTGATCAACCTTCTGCATCAGTCTCTAGTTGCCAACATTAAAGGATACATTCTGCTGCTGTAGTTCTAATGCAGCTGCAGTCAGACAATACTGACAGCCCTTGGCATTTTGAATCAATTTTTTCCTGGGACCATCACCACCTTTAAGTCCACATTTTTGTGAGGGTCTGTTTACAGAGAAGAGACTAAAAATGCTCAGTGAGAGGTCAACCACAGCCTTCCAGTGAGTTTTACAGAATACTGTATTCAGTGTCAGATCAGCTGGGAAACCAAACAAATACAAAATAATTGTAATTGAATAAATTATCATCTATTGAATAACGTATGTAAGTACTATCCAGACAGACATAATGATTGTTTACGTATGGAAAGAGAGGAGGGAGAAGAGCAGGCAAACGAAAAGATGGATTTGAGATGGAGAAGCCTTGAACCTGTTCCTTGTAAGTCTGCTGATCCTGAAAAAGTGACCCATTATTTCAGCAGAAGAGCAACAACGTAAGTCTTCACTTTGCAATAGCTACGCAACGATTGGTTTCAGATGGGGAGGTAAACTAATTCATAAGACACCTTGAGGCCCCAGTCATTTCCATCATTTCCTGTGCAGAAAGAAAGGAGAAAAGGTGTCAGGATTGTGTAGTTGATGTGAAGTCCTTCAGCAGGCTGAGAAGGGACTGCGCAGGGAAGGACCACACAGCAGCCAAGCCCAGGGCAGCTCCCTTTTGCAATCGTGCTTGTGTCAGCTGTATGTGAAACCACAACCACAGCCTGACATGATCACCAGCATCCTGGGGGCCTTAGCATAGGTTGTCAGAGACCAATTGTACAGAAACCTCTGTAAAGGGTTATGGAGTAGTGTTTATTGCTGCTGTGGCTAGAGGCAAAAAAAAAAATGCTGCTTTCATGTATACCTGCACTGATCAGAAGGTTTAAGCATTCACGTGCTGAACTTAGCTGGTCACCAGTCCTCCTGTGTTTTCACTATCCAAGCATTCCATGACAGTTCAGTGGGAGACACCAGTTCTCTGTCCACTGCTTTTTCCGTCAAACATATTTCAATACCAGAAATTCTATGCAAGAATCACTCCCACAGAAGGAATGAAAATCATAAATACTAATAAAATTGTCTTCCCCTCCTTCCCACACTTCTGAGGCAGTTAGAAGATGTTAACACCAGCACAATTTCTGTGTAGTTAGATGATGGGTAGCTTGATGATGTTTGCATATTTGTTGACATGCTTCTCCACCCTGCTTGGTTCTTGCAGACTCTGTTCTTTAGGATGTTAACATTAGTAAAAGATATCTCATGTCAAAGCCTCAGGACAAGTTATAGTTTGTTAACTCCTCTAACTTGTTTTTCACTAATATACTGGTAAATCCCTGTCAGATTTCAGATTAATTCCTTCCTTCTCTCTCTCTCTTTTTCGGTTTTTTATTTTTTGACAGAATGTCTTTTATAAGTAGAATCAAGTCATTTTCAGGGCTGAATCAATGCCAAAACTAGATGTATTTTTCTCCAGAGAACTGGAATAAATAGTTATTTACACTTCAGCTCTCCAACGAGTTGTTTTGAAGAATGACTTCTTATTTTAATGTTGAGTTGAACAAGAGATTAAGGCAGCTTTGTGGTTTAGACAGCATTTTTTTCAAAGCAAAATAGAAAGATCAACATACAATGCAGAACTCAGCTGGAGTATCACTTATTTCAAATTGGTTTTATTAAGAAAAAACAAAATATTAATTTGTTCTCAAATAGCATTTCATATCTAAGTTTTAAGTAAGCTAATAATGAACACGAATTGATTTCACTGTTGTTTTTTAATATATAGTCTGCTAGCTTACCTCATTCTAATAGCATACTCATTCACATTAATAAGAAACTCACTCAAATTTTTAGCATGCTTTTTCATTCATGCTTTTCCCAGTACATCTTTGTAGAAGACAAGGTACATAAAATCCCAGCCCAGCATTCATCCCAGAAGTCAATAAGACTCTTGCCATTAAGATTTAATTTGATCTTTTTTATTAAAAAAAGAGGTAAAGCTTAATTCTTATCTGTATCAAATATATTAAGGCTACAAATAAGAACTCCAAGACACTGGGATTGTCTGAAAATTGAGGTTTCTTCATAAATTCCTTGACATAGTCCATGTAGAACTATTCCACTTGCCCTCTGGTCCTTCAGCTAAACTGAACTCTATAATCATTCTTATGCCAAAATTGCTTATTATGCCACCCCCCCGGCTTCCACCATCAAGGCTGGAAATAAGCACTGATCAGCTGAAGGATCTGGTTTTTTTGCAGAGCTTCACTGTTTCCTTTGCTCTGCCGAACATACACGCATACAAATTTTTTCTGCATTCTAGATTTGATATGTAATCAAACACAATGAATTACTATATTTTGAAACCTAATGCAATATAGCATTTGAGTTTCCTTAGGTATTAAGCTTGTTTCTCCCATTAAAAATAATATAAAATTCTCAACTACTTCTACAAAATAGAATCTGGCAGTAACTTGCAAACTCCTTGAAGGAACTTGTTGAACACCCAAATAAAATCTTGTTAAAATGTTTTGGTTACATAAAACTGTCACAGAGCCATAACATTGAGTGAGATGAAAAGAGACACCGAAAGAGACAAACAATTCCCATTTCTAGGGAAAGCTATGGTTGCTGTCACCAAAAATAAGGGATTGCAAGTTCACAATGAGGGCTGAAATTCCTATCTGGCTGATAGAAAAAGCCTGAGGGGGTGGGCAAGGAAAAGGAAGAATTTTGTGGTTAAAAGGAGGAAACAGAATGAGGGAAAGATGTACAGTGGACAGAAAAAAGGTATTGCTATTCTTCTTTCCAGTAAAATATGTCTTACAATCATTTCAAGATTTGTTTTAATCCCCTACAGATTATATTGAGCTAGCAGAAGTATAACCTCAGCGTTTTAGGGAGCTTTCAGACTCACCTTTACATCTAAGTTTTTTCTTCTTGCAGGGATCATCAACAGCAGAGAAAAGTGGTGTTTATAAAATTGGATTGTTTATCAGAAGAGCACTCAGACTTCAGATGCTTTTTGGAATGTATTTATTTACTTGCAGACCTTTTAATTATGTATCGGTTTGAAATGCTATTTTTGTTTGGCCAAACTGTCAGGTTACATGCCAATGGTTAGACAGAAATAAGCCTTATATTAGTCTCTCAATTTCTGGAATCAGGGTTTACTTTTTCTGCTTCCACTGGAAAGATTCCAAAGTAAATATCCATTCTTTCTGCAATGCTTATTCAAAATGTGGTGAATGTTCTTTCGCAAACTATCCCACTGGAACCCAGTAGGACATCTGGCATTCAGGTGACTCTGTATGGATGCTCATTATTGCACTCTAAATTTAAAATCATCTGTCATTACCACTTTGTTATGAATTCCCCTCTTCAGTTGTATCATATAATTATAAAATATTTTAAGCTGGAAAGGATCTTTGGAGGTCATGTAATCCAACCTACAAACACACACACAATACCAAAGTAGGGTCACCTCCAAAGTTGGATTAGGTTGCTCAGGATCTTGTCCATCTGAATTCAGAATACCTCCAAGGATGGAGATTCCACCTCCTCTCAGGACATGTTTCAGCTTTTGACTACCTTCATTTCCTTAGACTTAATAAGAACTTCCTGTGCTGAAACTTTTGTCCTTTGGTTCTCAACCTTTCGCTTCTCACATCAGAGAAGACTCTGGTTTTGTCTTCACTGTAACCCGACCTTGAAGACAGAAATTTGATCATATCCTTTGCCTACTCTTCTCCGGGCTGGACAAATAGCTTACACAATTTGAAGGAAGGCATCATTGAACAAGTAGAAATAGCCAGATACCAATGATGCTTATTATTCACGTGGTTTTATAATTACCAAAATGGAGGAGGGCGGGAGCAAAGATGCATTTGTATCAGCTCTGCAGTTTATCTGGCCTCTTTTTACTCTGCAGTAAGAGATTTACTTCATCTGGTTTTGCCTTCCTTCATTTTGAAAGGAATGTATGCTACCAGTGGTGAGATACACAGAGTGGTCACCTTCCCCTGGCATTGAAGGATGTCTTTCAGTTCATCCTATTGTCTAATGAGGTAGACTGAATCAGCCAGTCAATAACATATTCACAATACAACACTAACTTGTGATGAAGTCCAGTTCCCAGTGTAAAAACCTGCAAATCAGAAGGCAGAATGAAAGCCAGGGGCTTCATGGTTGTTTAGGTTTTTAACCGAAGCTACGAAACTTTTAAAAATTATCATTCTTTTGTATTTATTTTCTTGTATCTGTACAGAATTTTGTTTCCTAAAAAAAAAAATTATATATATAGTTGGATGATTAAGATCTCGATTCATTAGATGAAATACTATCCTTCACCTTGCATTTGTAACCAAGATTACAAAAACACGTGAGGAAAAGAACTTCTGAGAACTTCTTCTTTTCAATGACTAAAAACTAACTTACCTCCTTCATAGCAGTTTAGCATTTTTTAATCAAACATTATTGAAGTGAGAATTCTTACTCTTAGATAGGATGGTGTTTATACTGTAATGCTTTATATCCAGGGCAATCATAATAAAGCACTGCTAACTACTTTTTTGTTCATAAACATAGCTGTTGTCTTAAAAAACAACATGGTAAAGAAGAGAAAAATTGAAAGAGAATTCATGCAGTGGTATACAGTAAGTCCCAAATACCTGATCTCATATATTTACTTCAGTCCTGAGTGAATCCGTTGCTCTGGAAAAATTCTGACGTTCTGAAGAAAGCTTTACCAAAGGGTTGAACATCAGAAAAAGCTGGGTGAGGGTGTTGCAAAAGGCAGTATTATGTAATACATGCTTGAGAAGTCTTGTAATAAGGTCTTCTTATCTTAGCTTTTTTAATTTTTTTTAATTTCTCTACAGTTCTAAGTCAACTTCTGTTTTTTTAACTACCTGTGGTTTTTACTTTTAGTTTTTATGTCCTACCCTACCTGTAATTCACCAGTAAAGAAAAAAAAAAAAATAAACCTGTGCAAATAGTGTTGGTAAATATTGATAACCCTAAAACAGAATAAAGTGAAACTTCACCTGCACCCATAAATAGCTCAAATTGCCTTTTTTTAAAAAGAGCTACCAAAAAGTAAACCGAAGCTTATAAATTGAATTGTACATATGACAGCATAAGAAACATATACTTGAGGAAAAAAATATACAACAACCAATAAAAAAATAATTTTGTTTGTGTAACATTTTAAACATTGTGGTGTGTCTTAGGTTTCTTGTGGTTCTCATTTCCATTTATGCAAGAAATGTGAGTCTATTGAAATACTCTGTTATTTGGGTACCAGAAATGTTTTTTTTCAATACATCATAGGAAAAAGTACTGAAGGAGAACAAAAACTGTCTGAATGAAGGAAGAAAAGATAGCAGTTTGCTTACATGCTTTTCATCGGCCAGTAATATTTTTAGTTAAGTCACTTTGGACTTAATTAAAGTTAAATTAGTTCTATTCATCAGACTGAATAGAATTGCTTAATTCTGATGTTTGGCTATACTGTGCCATAAAAAAGGAATTTTATCAATCCCAAAATAACATTATGAGCACCCAGGCTGTGGATCTGAATGTATAATTTTGGCATTACGTGCATTATGCAAACTGGTTTGCACGTTACTGTAGGAAACCAAATTCTGCGTAAACAAGATTCTCCCTACCCCCAAATTCTACCTCTTCCACCATCAGACAGAGGATAACTATCACCACATCAGTTATAGCTTTCTGAAGTCACACATAAAGAAAATATAATCAATAAAGAAAACACTATTTTACTGCTTTTAATTACAAAGTGATGCAAAAATGTCAATATGAATTTAACACGCCTTTGGCCAAGGCGGGTTTCATACATTTTTCTCCTGACCCTGTAGCCTTGGGTCTATCTGTCTACCATACATATTTCTCCCTACAATATAGAAAGGTTTCTTGTTGGTAGACCAAAAACTGAATTAAGTGTTAGAGCTATATGTTCTAAAATGTCTTTAATCAGGGGGAAACTCCCTGAAGGAGTCCGAGACTTTTACCATTTCCATAACTTGTCTTGAAATATGAACTCAGAAGTACTTGTATCAGCAGAAGACAAAATGCAACATGATAGTAGGACACAAAATACAGCATGATAGCAGAATGAATAGCAAGTGGGGTACAAGTGGAGTCTTCTCTGCCAGAGTAGGTGTAAAGTTCAATTTAAAAAAGTTTAGCTGTGTGCAAACCTTTGATCAGCAGACTCTCCCCATTAAAGGACAAAGATTTCTCCTGGGAATTACTGTCTTCTGAACTGACATAGGCACTGTATATTAGTGCTGTCAGCCATTCTCAAGCTGGACGTAGTTACATGTTACTAGGATCCTTTAGGCTACAATTCTTCCACAATTTTGACACAGTTTGACAGAGACTTTAAAAAAAATCTATGAACAAAGCTAATTTGCAAGGCAGAGAAACATTAAATGTTTTGAACTAAAGAAGTTGTGGATGCTTCAATGTCTGGAAGTATTCAAGGTCAGGCTGGACAGGGCTTTGAGCAACCATAGCAGGGGGTTGGACTCCATGCTTTTTAAGGTCCCTTCCAACTCTAACCATTCTATGATGATTCTAATTCTATTACTCTAAGACTGTATTTTCAGTTAGGCACAATATAATGGATCCATATGTGAAAATGAAAAATATTGGTGAAAACAGAAGCTAGGTTAATGAAGTATAAAGGACAAAGTGTGAAATTATATGCTCTAGTTAAACTCCGTAATTTAACAACCAAATTTTTCATTAGGGAAATATAACTCTTGGAAACAGGAATGAAACAATCTACTTCCAACTGTAAAGAGTTTTCTCTGCAACTGAATTTGTGTGACAGCATTTCATTTCAATAGAGATAAAATGGAAGAAGTAATAGAGCAATCTAGAAAGAGAGTATAAATTATAGCCTGAAAATGAAATCTCTTTTTGTGTATTGGCCCAGTGAAACTGCTATATTTTCTACTGTTTTCACTGAATAAGAGAAAAAAACAAGAAGAAAACTTTTTTGTTTAATTTGGGGGGCAATTAAATAAGGGAAACATAACTTGTGTGACTGCAGACTCCTCATTACTGTCTACCATGTGGGAGAGACCATATTTCAATAGTTAGATCAGATTACTTATAAATTTAACTTTGGACTTCAGTGTCACAGAGGGAATAGCAACTCAATGGAAATAACACTTTCTGTACTCAGTCAGTTTCTGCTTTTTAATACTTCAATATCTAAATAACAGCATTGCTTGAGCTTGCATTCAGAAATAAAGTGTTCCAGCCATTAGAACTTAGACTGTATCCTAAAACTTCTGATAAAATACATACATTAACTCATATCCCATTCCATCATACACCAGTAGCGGCAGAGGCTTTTTGTAAAAGATGTGTTCCAAATTCCCACTGGAAGACCTATCACTCAATCTCTTAGAAAGCACCATGAACACAACTCCATGGAGCACTACATAAGAGGAAATGAAGCTCCATTCAAAAAGGAACAGGCAAGATTACCCAAAAATGAGAATTTCCCTCTGTCTGGTCCTGATCCAATAAAACAACTCAACCCAAACTGATCATGACCTTTACATAGATATTGGAATTAAATTCTGTTCATCAGATTCATATGAATGTATATGGTATATGTATATGAATACTGCAAATCAACATCATTATGCATAGGTTTCAAAGGCTTTGTAGAACTGCAGTACGATTTTACTCTTTGAAAATAACTTGGATAAAATATAGACTATTCTGTGAAACTTTGAATGGCTTTTAATTTTTATTCCCTTAGGCAGAAAATATATTCTTTTAGATAGTACCAAGTGAGTTTGAGGTGAGTTGTAAGGGGAAGCTGGGAGAAGGCAGCTGAGAAAAAGTGACACAGAATAATAAAACTATTTTTAAAGGTCAGTGAAAATAAAATCTACATTAAAGTTACAGCAAAACGTTCTCCCACTTATCAGGTTACTGAAGCCTTCTAATGTTTTTGTCCCAAATGACAAGATCTTTGCAATCACTCAACCTTACACAGGAACACAACTGTTAAAATCTTTTAATACCTTAGTTCTCAGGGTAATTTTAAAGAGCTGGCAAGTTATTATGCACTTCATTCATTGTAAGCACACACAGATGAATATCACCATTTGACCTGTTTCCAGAGTAGATGAACATGCAAACACTGCTGGTGAGATGACTTCATACACATAAATTTGAAATCCATTCTTTTCATCATCATGCACATTACTTTGAAACTCACTTTTTGCAACTGCCATGCCAATAAATCCCTATCAGATAAGTGTGCATGGAAAGTGAACAAAAAGGGAACACAGGAAAATTGTATCATTTTAAACCTGCATGGTCATCCACCTCTGTTGCTTAACAGAAAAAAAAAAAAAAAAAAATCAGCAATTTGTGTTCTCTTTGAATTCATGCCCTTACAGGAAAACTTGAGATATTATCAGTGGGCTAGTCCATTGTTCCTAAAAATGGTGCTGTATTATACCTTGTAAACTGTATACCTTAATGCAGATGGTTTAAACTTCCATCACATTTAATGCTTTTAACACTATTCTTCTGATACATGGAAAAAAAAGAAAAAAAGTTTACTTTTTCTTCCCTACAGTTTTCATTGACACACTATATTCCTCAAGCATCTTTTAAACTTGCCATCACACTGCTCCTTATTTTGTCACTGCAATTGATATGCACACATATATAGGCAGCAGTAAATTTCTGCTTCTAAGGATTTTCTCCGGGAATCTGTATATTTGTCAATAGACATATTTTGAACCCAATTTTTTTCATATGCAAGGCTATATGCCCCAGAGTATAGCATACACAATTTTATACCTATTTTGTATGTAGAAGCATGAAATGCAGATTTACGGATAAAGCTAGTGTTTCACTCTAGCTATTCATGAATATAGTACACACACATCCACAAATTAATATATAAATCCTGGCTCCCTTGATGCTTATGACAAAATGTATGTGACTCCCACAAGGACAAGTTTTCACCTGTGATTACTGAACAGTAAACTATGTTTCTGCTATGTGAAATTATGAAAACACTGAGAAGACACAAAAATACCAACTTGATATTTTTGAGGAGTCTGTGTCTTCTTTCTGACTGCAAATTTGAAAAGTTATCTTTTATAACCCTGTTAAAAGTCTCTGGAGCCTCAGTGTTATGTGCAGCTCAGAATTCTTTTGGCTCCCAGTAAATAAAATATTCCCACTTATTTGCTCATCAGTGTTCAGGAAAACTTGAGAAAGATAGCCCAACTTCTAATATGTCCCAAAGAGCAAGTAATTACCTGGACTGCCCTTCCCAAGTCCTAATGTTACAGGGGTGTTAGTCCACTGGTAGCAGAGTAACTAATGATTAACATATGCATAAGCCACATTAGATTTTCACCAAATTACTCCTTTAGAGATGTACTCTGCTTCTTTGTTCATCAAATAAGCAGATACACCAATAAAACAAATTCTGATATCATTCACAGGAAAGTTTGAAGCCAGAGTCAAATACCCTTAGTTCTGACTTTTTGTTCAATCATTTCCACAGCATAATGGCTTCAAACACTGATTTCAGCTCCACGTTACAGCTCTTTCTACACTTTGGGGACATTCAAGAGATATGGGCTTCTTTCTAACACTGGGAATAATACTGGAGTAATACATGTTTTCCCATCCCTGGTATATGAGTTCTTATGTAGCCCATTACTTTCATCTGTGATGCTTCTGGGTTTGTGCTCTTTATAGTGCCAGACCTTGCTCCAACATGATAGTGGCCTGGAGTCAAGTTTAAATGATATCATACCTCATTCACAGTGAGAGAGAGATGTTTTTAGGTGAATGATCTCTTTGTATTATACTATTTCTTCGGCTATTCAAATTCATTTTCTATAGTTCTTCACTGTTCCTTGAGCACAACACTCTTACATTGATAACAATTTTTATTTCCACTTCTGCAAACATTCCTGAAAGAGAGTAAACATTTGAAAAGCATTACTGAACAGTCACTTAATCTAATTACTTTATCAGACCTGTGGAGATTAATCTGATTCTGTGCTATAACTTTTTTCTTTTTTTTTCCTAAAGAATACAAACATAAGGTAGATAAAAGCCAGTAGAGCACAAATCAGAGAGAGTTATGTCTTTGCTTGGTACTATTTACATCTATGTCTACAAATAATATCCTGGAATCTAAAAATATGCAAGTAAATGTTATGCCTCCCTTTCTGTCCCTCCACTGTTTGATGTAACACCAAATCTAATGATGTCATTATCTATGTTGATTCATTATTCCATGGGATGAGAAGAAATACCTGCTTTGAAATACATAAATGCAGATAAAAATACGGAAGAGAAACATAAAGCTGAGAGAAAGGCAAATAAAAGAAAATTTTAAAAATAATGCAGAAACTCTCAGCACTATATTTTCTATGTTCATGTCATTGAATATGACAATCAAATAATGCCATGCAGTCAACATCTCCCTGCATCTCCCTGTATCTCATTGATATTAATGCAAAACCTAATGTCAAACCAAATTAGGCTCTGGCTTTAATGGTCCATTGATCTTAAAAATATTAGTTGCTTTTTGCATAGACAAAGAGATTACTTTAGCTTCAGCTGAAATGCCATTCCACATAGTTTCGTCAATAACTTTCATCTCTTGTTATCCCCGTTCACCTTTCTTCTTCATTACCAGCCTTCATTGGGAGGTTATTCTCTCCCCCAACATCCCTTTCAAATTCTGCAGATTCTCCTCCCCTCTGTTAGCAAATCCAACAGATTCCCAAAGCTTCAGGATCCTCTGCTCCTCTCCAATCCAGTACATATAAAATCATTGTTTCTTTTTCTTTTATCCCTTTTTATAAAGAACCTCCAACTTGCATAGAGATTTCCTCAAAAGTCTACATTTGTGAAAATTATTCATTATATTCAATCTTTTACATTGCTTTTTCTATCTTCCTGCTGTTATTGAAAGTATTCAGTAAATCCTCTTCTAGAGATGTATCAGGGAGAGACACCACTACTTCACCTTACTTTTGTCTTCATCTATTTCTACTAAATAAGTTTCCAAATGCCTTTTGAAAATTTCCATTTTTCTTGTATCATTACAAGACAATGGTACATATGATGACAGGTACAATTGCTCTAATTTAGACAAGAAAGAGTTACTATCAGAATTGCAAATTTTTATAACTGCAGGACATACAGAACTCCGGATTTTATTTAACTGGACAACATAGGACAGTCACCTCACAAATACCGGTCTGATATTTCTTTAAAATTTACTTTCCTTGAGCCTACAATAACACTTCATGTCACTACAGGTAAAGACTGGAACAGAGCCTTTTCTGCTATTTCCTTTGTGCATTTAACTAAGAACATTAAGAAACAGCAAAGCAGACAGTCATATTTAGTATAAAGATATTATTCATCTTTTTTCCTTTTTTTTTCCCTTTTTTTTTTTTTTTATAATTTTGCCTGTGTAATATATTTTTACCAAGCAATCATAACAGATGAATTAACAAGGGAAAGAATCTTGTTGAAAAAACTGATTATCGACATGTCTAAATTTAAGAAACTTCAAACAGAGGATGTTAATTGATGTAACTGAAATGATTCAGCAATTGGAATTGGCCATTTCCAAATGTTGAAATTCATTTCCCTGTGGGATAGACGTGTCCTAGCCATTCAGGAAAACTTTCCAAGTTTGGAGAGGAGGTCTGGCCTCATACACATTTCAGTGAGGATACAATGACCCAATAAGACATAGACAATTTAATTTCATTTCTAAATTCAGAGCTAAATCTAGTTATGAAACATCTCAAAAGTTTGAAAGTGTTGAACTAAAAATTTTATAATTTGATCTGTGTTTATCTCTATTAAACCTTCTCATTCTGCCAGCTTTTATCTTGTGAAGTTCACATTTCTTAATAACTAAATAGCAAATGTTCATTTCAGCACAATTTGGAATGCTTTAATGGTAAACAAGAAAGGTTTTAACTTCACAATTGTTCAGGGATTTTTCAGTGAATAACTCTAAAATCCAATGCCTGAATTAAATACTTCTGAGCTCTAGTTTTTATTAATACATTACTACAACCTCCAGGGAGGATTTATTTTGTTCACTAGGGCTTGATTGTTTGGGTCGGCTTTGTTTTCTTTTGAAAATTAGCTTCCATTGTTCTTACATATGACATGACCCACAAAGGTCAACTCTTATTTAATTTTCTTCATCTTCCCCTTCTTCTCCAGACTTTTTCCTGTGGTCCAAACACTTTGCCTTCCAACTAATCTCTCTATTATTGCTATACCACTTCTGATAAAGTATAAACTGCGAGATAATGCATTTTTAGCTCAGTTTTCAACTCTCTAGATACCACACCTCCATCTAGATAAGAGACAGTAAAAGCAGTATGCTGAGGTGAAGAGCAAATTTATAATGTTTTAAGGCTGCCAACCTTAAATTTAATTTCAGTAAATATCAATACCATGTTGACATGGTCTGTATAAACATGGCAGATTCACAGTGCTGCTTACTTCAGACTACCCTTGATACAACTTTTGGGAAGGTAAAGTAAATTTAACCATTTTGAAGTACTGATTGACTTAGTTTGAAAATCATCACGTGCAGGATTTGATATTAACCCATATGAGGCATAAAGGCGAGTCTTTCACTAAAAGTCCATGGAAGTCAGCTCTCCACCATTCTAGGTATTTTGGAAAAAAAAAATTTATACAACCAGGTTTGTTTTAAATTCCTTCATCCATAAGGTTAAAATAAGTCAAGACTATTAGATCTATTTAGCAAAACATTTTTTCATTATTCTTCTGTTAGTTGGTTCATTATTTTATCAGACTGCATTTAAACACTGCAACTGATATTTTCATAAACTAATTTCACTTCATGAATAAGCAGTTTCTGCTAGCAAAAAAATATAGTTCAGAATAACAACAACTGTAAACATATTTTGGTCTTAGTAAGGTGTTCTGGTCATATTCTGATAGGAATAGTAACTACTAAACCAATAGATTAGATTTATGGTTTTATTTATGCTTTGGCAAGTAGACGATTCATTTAGGAATATGCCTACGGTTTTCTAAATATGACTGATCATACCATATTTAGTAGTAAAAGTCTTGGTCAGAGAAGCCAGCTAAATTATCTTCTTCCCCTTTCTTTCTGTCTTTTCTAGGATCTTCATAACGGACAGCTATTACAGAGATATTCAGAAGGAGGTAAAACTGGAGAACAGAAATAAACCTGTGCAACATCCTTCACCAGGTAAGAGTTTAGATCTTTCCCTAGGGCTTTGCATTTTTCAATAACATTCTTTTACGTTTTAAAAACATGTTTACTTCACCACTAAATAATATTATTACCAACAACAAGGAAAGAAAGCTGTGTTCGAACAAATCAAGAACAGGAAAAAAAAAATGCTCTGAGACATCCGTTATTTTAATACCTCAAGTTATATTAATCTTTCATCTCTCTCTCACTCCTTCTTTCTGTAGAATGTTACCACCTACTACTGTCATGACTGAAATTAGTCATGAGGTTGAGTATGTATGATGAATATTAACACAGGTTTTAAACAGAACATGGAATAACAGTAACTGCATTAGAAGGGGGTGGGTAAAGGATTTAGGGTAAAGGATTTTTTTTTAGCTATATGAATTGAAGAACAAAGAAATCTTTTCATTTTCTTCACCTTCAGAAGATGGCTACATTCTGATAATTTCTTTAAAGGGGAAGGATTAAGAGAATAGATTATTTTTTTCTGCAATTCTATTTTGATTATTATTTTCCGCATTTTTCTCAATACCTGCATATTGTTGAAAAAAGAAGAACCCTTACTTTGAAAAATGCTAAATTGAAAGATTTAGATTTCTCCAAATATATTCCTTTTCATTCCCTTGAAAGAACTACTGGCCAAATTATCTCCAAATTTGTAAATCATTTCTATTACTTTGCAAATACCATTTTCAGTAAATAAAAAATGGCTGCAAGAAATTAGATTTGAGGTACACACCATCTCCACAATTGCAAAGAGCACTTACTGTGATTCCGACTACTAAATTTAGAAAAAATAAAATAAAATTTTCACTTCTTTGTCAAATAGTCCAGAACCCCTGTTTGTGTGAAATCCATGTCCTTTTCACTCACCTCACTGCTGATATTCACCTGCCAAACAAAAACAAAAACAAACCAAACAAACACTTTATAAACTAAAAAGCACATTAGATTAAAAGCCAGGTGGCTCTTCTTTAAGAGAATTAAATTTAAGTATTTTATATATCAAAATTAATTTTGAGTATTTGCACTGTAGCTGTTCTCAGAACACGGAGGCTAAAATTATAAGTAACATCAGAAATACTGGAAAAATCATGTGATAGATAAATGGACAATAATATTATGACATTATCAGTTTAAGTTAACTTCCTACACATATTTTCGTAGTGGGAGTTCTGGTTTATTACTGCTCACCTGTTTTGATAATAAATGAATGTAAATGCAGCTTTCTCTCTCAAAAGTTTCTGCTGTTGTAGTCATTCACACAGCTCAAAGTACACACATGTAGCCCACCACAGATTTTACAAAAATGTCTCCGTAACAGTAGGACATGGGGAGGTGAAGATTTTGGCTGAGTTCAAACATCAGTTATCATAAGACTACATTACCATGTGTATTGCAATAAGGCCCTTTAAATGAGCCTAACCTAAGATAGAATAAAAAAATAGAATAGAATAAAATTTAAAGTCTCCATGAAAAAGGACATTAAAGTACAAATGAAAACAGCTTTTAAATGTCCTTTGTTTTTTTCTTTAAATTTCTGTGACTTTCAAAACTATTAGACCTGTGACAGGCTCTTAAAAACAGTTTTAAAAGTCAATGAAGCTAAAAATCTTACAAGAAATAAGCATTTCTGAACAACTAGATTACATTTCCCTAAGAATATAATCAAGCTCAGCTTTATTCTGTATAATGAAACTACTAGCAGGTGTTAGGTGCCTCAGGGAAGTACTGTTTCCCACTGACTCCCTCCTTAACGTTGCTATATGTGGAGAAGCATATTTGCTTGCAGTGTAACAGAGTTTGGATCTAGGGCAGGGGAATCTGCAGAGACAATACTGAAATAATTTTGACTACAGAAAAAAAAAGATATTTTGCAACTTTTAATGTAATTTAAATTCACAAATCCCAGGAAGGTCATAAATTTGAAGTCACATAGCAAAGTGTAAAGTAACAGTTCCACAGTTCAGAATGATGCTTGTTTCATAGATGTGACCATAGTCAGAAGCTTCATGAATTTGATTTTAATGTTAAGTTTAAAACAAGACCCCTTCAGGGAGTTAAGTCAAATCAGTGCTCCAGTGTCAAAAGTTCAGAAAGGTCTACACACATGTCCCTTTGCATATCTGGGATTTCTATTCTATATATCCTATTCATTATAAAAGTCTTACCCACTAATCTTTCCTCTTCTCACAGACCCAGAATAAGACACAAGTAAATTAACTACTTTGACTCAACAGCTTCAGTGATGAAAAACATAATATGAATATACCTGCTTAGTGAAGGATGCATGTAAGCTGGCATACATTCTCTACTGCTTCCACATAAACCACAGTGTGCAGTAAACACTATTTCTTCAAACAAGTCTGCATATATTTCCATCTCCCGTTCTGGCTGGCAAGTAAACAGCTTTAAAAATCCATTGTAGGGGATAGACCACATGGCTGTATAACATCACCTGTGCCCTACAGAAAGAGGAAAATATGTTGGTGAGTGCTCCCAAACTGCAAAAAGCATACAAGCAACACAGAATCACAGAATCATCATGGTTGGAAAGGCCCTCCGAGATCATCAAGTCTAACCATACACACACAGAAACAATCTCAGCCACTAGACCACTCCTTGAAGTGCCACATCTACTCGTTTCTTAAATACCACCGGGGATGGGGACTCAACCACCTCCCTGGGCAGGCTGTTCCAGTGCCTGAGCACTCTTTCAGTAAAGTAGTTCTTCCTAATATCCAGTCTAAACCTCCCCCTCTGGTCCTGTCATTATTCACTTGTGAGAAGAAGCCAGCACCCATTTCTCTACAACCTCCTTTCAGATAGCCGTAGAGGTCAATGAGGTCTCCCCTCAGCCTCTTCCAAACTAAACATGCCCAGTTCCTTCAGCCTCTCCTCATATGACTTGTTCTCTAGACCCCTCACCAGCTTGGAAGCTCTCCTCTGGACATGCTCCAGAACCTCAATGTCCTTCTTGTAGTGAGGGGCCCAGAACTGAATGCAGTACTGGAGGTGAGGCCTCACCAGTGCCAAGCACAGAAGAACAATCTCTTCTCTACTCCTGCTGGTTACACTATTCCTGATACAAGCCAGGATGCTCTCATTCTTCTTGGCCACCTGGGCACATTGCTGCTTTATGTTAAGCCAGCTGTTCACTAGCACCCTCAGGTCCCTTTCTGCTGGGTAGCTTTCCAGCCACTCTTCCCAAAGCCCATAGCGTTGCTCGGGGGTTTTATGACAGAAATGCAGGGCACATATTTGGCCTTATTGAACCTCATACAATTGGACTTGGCCCAACGATCCAACCTGTCCAAGTCCCTCTGTGGATACTTCCAACCTTCCAGCAGATCAACACTCCCACCTAGGTTGGTGTTGTCTGCAAACTTACTGAGGGTGCACTCAATCCCCTCATCCAGATCATTGATAAAGATATTGAAAAAGACTGGCCTCAAAACCAAACCTTGAGGGACATCACTGGTGACTGGTCACCAACAAGATTTCACCCCATTAATCACAACTCTCTGGGCACGGCTGTCCAGCCAGATTTTTACCCAGTGAAGAGTACACTTGTCTATGCTATGATTCGCCAGCTACTCCAAGAGAATGCTTTGGGGGATGGTGTAAAAGGCCTTACTAAAGTCCAGATAGACAACATTCACAGCCTTCCCCCCATCCAGAAGGTGGGTCACTCAGTCATAGAAAGAGATTAAGTTGGTTAAGCAGGACTTCCCTTTCATAAACCCGTGCTGGCTGGCCCTGATCCCTTGGCTGCCTTGCACTTGCCGTGAGAGCTCACTCAAGATGATCCTCCCCGTGATCTTTCCTAATACCGAGATAAGGCTGATAGGACTGTAGTTCCCCGGATCCTCCTACAGGACCTTCTTGTAGATGGTGCACATCAGCCACACTCCAGTCATCTGGTACCTCCCCTGTTGACCAGGATTGTTGACAAATGATGGAGAGCGGCTTGGTGAGCTCTCCCACCAGCTCCCTGAGCACTCTTGGGTGAATCCCACCCAGTCCCATAGACTTATGCAAGTCTAGGTGCAGAAGCAGATCATTAACTACTTCCTCCTGGATTATGGGGAGGTCGTTCTGCTCTCCATCCTAGTCTTCCAACTGAGGAGGCTGAACAACCTGGGGATAGCTGATCTATTGAAGACGGAGTAAAAAAGGCATTAAGCACCTTAGTCTTCTCCTCATCCTTGGTTGCAATGTTCCCCCCTATACCCAGTAAGGGATGGAGATTCTCCATGCCTCTCTTTTTACTGATAACTACTACTACCATGCTTCATCCCAAAAAAAACTTCGTTTGTTGTCCCTTATGTTTGTGGCCAAGTTGAGCTCCAGCTGGACTTTTGCCTTCCTAATTTTCTCTCTATGACTTAACAAGATGTCTGGACTCCTCCTGAGTTACCTGTCCCTTCTTCCAAAGTTGGTAAACCCTCCTTTTTCTCTTAAGTCCCATCAAAAGCTCCTTGTTCTCTACACCAGCCATTTTACCCACCCTTTAATCTTGTGACACATAGGGACAGACTGCTCCTGAGCCTTTAAGATTTCCTTCTTGAAGAGCATCCAGCCTTTCTGGACCCCTTAGGACTATCTCCCAAGGGACTCCCTCAACCAGTGTTCTGAACAGGCTAAAGTCCACCCTCTGGAATTCCAAGGTGGAGGTTTTGCTAACTCCCCTCCTTACATCACTAAGAACTGAAAACTGAAACCAATTCATGATCACTAAACCCAAAACAGTCTCTGACCACCACATCGCCCACTAGTCCTCTTCTGTAAACAGTAGATCTAACAAGGTGCCTCCCCTGGTAGGTTCACCTACCAGTTGTGTCAGGAAGTTATCTTCCATAAATTCAAGAAACATCCTAGCATCCCTGCTCTCTGAAGTGTTATATTTCTAGCAGATATCTGGTAGGTTGAAGTCCGCAACCAGAACAAGGGCTGGTGATTGTGAGACTTCAGCCAGCTGCTTATAGAATACTTCATCTGCCTCTTCATCCTGGTTGGGTGGTCTATAGCTTACTCCCAGCACAAAATCTCCCTTATTTGCCTTCCTCTTATATCCTTACCCATAAACACTCAACTTTATCATCACTGGAATTGAGCTCTATACAATCAAAACACTCCCCCAATGTACAGAGCCACACCCCTGCCTCTCCTTCCTTGCCTGTCCCTTCTGAAGAGCTTATAGTCATTCATTGCAGCATTTCAGTCATGACAGTCATCCCACAGTGTTTCCATGATGACAACTGCCTCATAGCTGTCCTGCTGCATGGTGGCTTCCAGCTCATCCTGTTTGTTGCTCACATTACGTGCATTAGAGTACTTGAGCTGGGCTACTGATTTTACTGCCATCCTTGGCCCTTTACCCCAGGTTCATTACTAGTGGGCCTGGTTTTATCCCTTTCCTCCTTTGATTCTAGTTTAAAGCCCTGCGATTTCTTTTCTTTTTTGCCTCAGGGTATTTCTAATTTCAGAAACTTAACGCCAGATAGTATTTTCCATAACTACTTCCCCAGTCTAGCAAGGCAAAAATCCCATGGTAGCAGGATACAGAACAATCTGGATATTGGGCAATCTGCCAATGCTGCAGGAGCGAATATCAGAATTCTTGGTGAAGTAGAAGAGGACATACTGCAGCTGTCAATCAAGCTAGATTGATACCGCACATTGTATCAATCCCTTGATAACTGCAGCTATCCCAGGAATTAATCAGGTCCATCCCAACAGAAGGAACAGTCACTATTTAGAGCTCAGAATTTATGTATTACAATGTACCATATCACTAATGTTTCTTTTGTGCTGGAGGACAAAGCTACCTCCTACTACATAAGTTCTATAGTCCTTTATTCCTTATACAAAATCAAACAGGCTTCAAATTCAGCATGTGGCAATATTTTAGCACACTTAAGAATTATGTGGAAAGGTCCATGCAGTGTGATTCAAAACTACTACTACCATGTTTCATCCCCAAAGTTCCTCAGGTTGTAGAATATTCTACAATAAATTCTTTGGCATACTATAAATGCAGAAGTATATGCATGCAATAACATATTGTACCATCAAAAACAGAGCATAATAAACTTTGTCAGCAACAATCATAGATGATCTTAGCAGCTACACAGTTTTACAGCTCCATTAACCTAAAATTATACTAACTGACAATTTTTCCTGTGAAAACATATCTGAAATCCACGACAATCCACATTATTTCTGCTGTTTTCTTATTGTAAACAGTTACAAGACATAACATTAGCAATATCATAGCAACCTGGGCTTTGACAAATCATTAATCTCCCTAGACAAAAAGAAAAGAAAGCTTACAAAGATACACAAAATAGAAAATATAACAAAATTCAGTTAAAAGGAATAGCAAGTGATACACTTGCTCAAACCCTTTGGTGATGACATCTGGTGACGTGAATCTGATTACAATCTTTGATTTTGCTAAAGCAATAGTTCCAATAACATAGGAAACCATCATGCATCTATATGATGGGGGGGGGGCCTTTGCAGAGGAAGGCATGGGCTCAAGTAATTGATCAGTATGACCAACCTATCCTCAGTCTCCCCATCACCTATTTCTACCAACAAAACAACTCAATGTGTTGGCTGATTTTACCTTTGCTTTCACCATGGGTTTATGTGAAATTAACTGCAGTTATTGACCTTATAGAAGCAGAGTAATTACAGATATGCATAGCAATCCTTCATATTTTACCTACACTACCACATAATCTCCATAACAAGCTGTTCAACAGGCAACAGAACTGTTGTTGAACAGAAGACACTCAGTTCTGTATGGATCTGCACACAGTCCCACCCTCTAACCCCTTCCCATCCTCCTCCTTCACCACATCCCCTTTGCTCCCTCCATCTCCTGCCTCTTTCACAGACACTGGGTGCGAGGGCCAGCTCAGAGCATGGTGTGCCCTGACTGGCTAGCTGCTGCATCTCTCAGTTGGCTGGCTTCACTGACACCATGTAATGACACTGACTTGGATCTCCTTCTATCCAGCCACCAAATCACACAACCTTGTAGACCTTTCATGCCTTTGAGATCTCTACCCTCTGTCAATATGGCTGAAGCCAGGCAACGAGTTCAAAAAGCATTAGTGATAAACTTGACAGCTGCCCAGCAGGTAAGACTCATTTCTTAAGAACAAGGCTGATACCTGTGCATTCAGTTTTTCATCAGTGAAACTATAGGAAAAAATAGAAAACTCTGAAGCATAATATGACAAAGATAAAAGACTAGTTACAGAGGTTCCTGAATGTCTAAGCATTAAGTAAAGGTAAGAGTTGAACTTAAATTATCAAAACCATTGAATCTATATACAATGAGAAATGCTGGGAACGTAGGTATGATATGCTGCTTTAGTTGAACAAAACTAATAGGTGGAAATAAAGTGAAAAATGGAGCTTAACATTAACCAGTGCAGTAGCAACAGTAAATCCAAAATAAAATGAAAGTACTTAGAATGAAGGTATTATCTCCTGTGTAATTGTGTGATCATGGATCCTAACAAATGTGATTATCAGCCGCCTGAATGATAGGCTTTTCATCAGTTCTGCACCAGTCCAGTAAGCACAAGTGCTAGGAGCAGCAAAATTAGGAAGATGCAATAAAACAAAATGGTCTTAACACAATAAATGGTTACCAGAATTACTGAACCTATTATTCAACATACGAAATACTGAGTACTCTGCACTGTATTATCCTTCTGGAGCTATAATGCTCTATCCATATTAAAAAATATTCTGAACTGGGCACTCAATATCTGACTTCAGGCTGGAATTTCTGTCTTTGACCACTATGATCACCTGTGATTAAGATGGCCAAACACAAATATTTACAGAAAAAACCAAAATGTAATCTTTCTATCTTGAAACGAGTATCATGATATAAAAAACTGAAAAAATAAATAAAAACCCAAGCTAAACCAGAAATTTGAATGCCCTCAGAATTAGTAAGAATGTTGAATATTTTTACACTCTTGATGCAGTGCCAGGATGAGAATTTCAATGGGGAACTCTAAGGCAGCATCTGCCATTATTTCAGGAAATGGGTCAGGCAGTACCAACTCGTTCTTTAAGTCTTCCTTTTATATCCCTATGCTAGTGGTTTAGAGACAGTTAAGGGTTTCATGAAGGCAGAAGATATTGCTCCACATCACCATGGTTTAAAACAATTATTTTTTTTTTTCATTTTAACTCAAGGAAGTAAACAAGGAAACATGTTAATCAGTATCAAGATCAAAACTCCAGACTCCTCCAGAAGTAGCATTCTAGTCCAGGCCCACCATCTTCTTATTGGATGTCTTAATTTTAAATATATTTCAGATAGAGCCTATGAGAATAACACAGCTTCCTCACTGATGACACAATTACTGTTCAGAATTGCCACTAATATATTCACAGAGAGGAAACCATTTTAAGTTTAAAACAACCTCACATTTTCAGGTCTGTGTTAACCTTTAAATTGCTATTACAGCACTGTGAAACCCCCTCTGTGCTAAGTAGAAGCAGTATTGCTCTAGTTAAACTCATTTTTTCAAGTTTTCTGCCTGCAAGCATGATTTGTTTTATTTAGAAGTTTCTGCATTCCCTACTGTTTAACAAGCACACACAGCTGAATAGCTCTCTCACCTTTTCCTTTATTCCTGCTGTGCCAACTAAGTAAACTACTGAGGGCTATTTTATCTAAAGTATGACCTGGATTTGTTAGCTCAGGTAGAGCAAGAATCAGCTGATCCTAAGCACATACTAAGACTTTTGTTTATTTCCCCCCCAAAAAACTGTTGAAGCTGGTGGTGGGATCAGGAAGAAAAATGGGTGAGGGCCAGGGAAGGTATTTGCTGCACTAAACTATATTAATGTTAGTATGGCAAGGAATTTAAAACCCACTTTAACACTCAAAAGTCAGAAAACCCGAAGTTATGATTCCCACGGGCATCATAACTCATGCTCTTGCACATGTACAGTATTTTGTATTACACTCTGCTAAATTTATAGGAACCATGTGGATATGTTATAGTTGTTTCTTAAAGTTTTAATTTGAAATTCTTGGCTAAAAACCATGAGGTCATACAAGAAACGTCCAGCAATGTGTTACAGAGCTACAAGCCTGAGTCTGTCTGCTCTCTGCAAACAACCAGTTCTTTATACGTAACACCTGTTGGTCTCTTGCTGGACCTTGACTATATTGTAAATACTATCAGATCTAGCTAGCGTAACGTTCAGCAAGGATCAGCACTCCACATAGAGACAAACCCACACCCAACCCAACCCCCGTGGTTTGAAGTGCATCAGCTGGACAGGAATTATTCAGTAGTCTAGGTAGGAAAAGATGAGTTCTTAAACCTCTAGGTGTTGATATGTCTTAAAAACTAAAGAATGGCAGACCTTCACTAACAGGAAAGGAAGTAGTGAAAAGCTATTCAACCTTCTCTGACACCAAGGACTGAAGAAGATACAGAAGGAATTTTAAAAGCTATGACCACCATTACATTTATTGCTCCATGGAGCTACAACCGCCTCAAAAGAGAGCAACTTTCAAGTCTGCTAATCTCATGAAGTTGCATGTGACTTCTTAAGCAGAAAATGGTTTACTGAATTTTACATGATTCAGTAAATGTTTACTTACTTGAAATTTAAATAAAGGTAACTTTGCAGTAAACTCCGGATACCGCTTAAACTCCTAGTCATGGACAAGTAACATCTAATAAAGTCATGCCACACCAATTTTTATTTTCTCCATCTTCATCTAATCGTTGTTTTCCAGATGGTATTAACTTATGTTAACATCCTTCACAAACCATTGAGTTGAGTAGTTTCTTTATAAATGTATTTGTTACCTCTCAAATACCAGAACTTCCTATGCTTAAAGTTATCCACAGAAAAGAGACATATTTACATGAATGAGTTATATTGTTTTTAACATGCTTTCCAAGCATATCCTGATATAACTAGAATGCATAACAAGAGAGTAACACTAATGTAATGTTAAAGCCTGCACAGCCACAAGCATTTAAAGTCACTGCTGTCATGCGATGTCATAGGGAGAGATATTGCAAATTGCAGGACTTTTTGCTAGATTAAACACATTTCTCAAGCTGTTCCTCTTAACTCTGCTGTCACTTCAAGGAATGCCTCAAGAGAGAAGAGGCAGTTTTTCCTACCGATCATTTTGCAACAGCATTTGGTAATGCCCCACATTTAAGCCATGTGGCACAAACTGTCCATTTTACAGAACTTGGCAGCAGGCAGCTGTAACATGAGGAGGATGTCTACAGACTCCAGAATATTGGCACAATAACAGCAAGATCTTCATATTCACCAGGCTATGCTATGTTTGGTGTTTTTATTGCACTCACTCCAGCAGAAGGGGATCAGGTACTGAAGAACCTCTCATTTTCCTTTGGAGTTTTCAGCAGTGTGTTTCTAGCCCTTTTTGTCATAACACAGAGGGGCCTGGAAACTAGAACTCTTCAAGTTTCAGTAACAATGCAAATTTAACAAACTTAATAGTTGCACCTCATAATTTGGGCATTTGACTTGTGAGGTTGAAGCTCCTGAGTTGGCAACGCTTCCCAATGTTATAAAATGTTAATACTTCACCCTGCATATGTCAGCACTCAGAGAGCAAAGGACTTGTTTAAAACAGCACCGGTTGTCAGTCAGCTCCAAAACGAGAGGCCAGACCTTCCCCTGGCATTCAAAACCAGGACGAAGAATCTGGAAAGCCTCCAACAGACAATGGGGATGTCCTTTGCTATCAGCAAACACCTAACTCTTTAGACCACCCCCAAGAAATAACTTCAGGATCAGAACAGCTGCCTTCTTCCATATCACAAACATTTCCTGGAACCAAAAGCAGACTTTTGTTTTCAAATGCGCTCATATGCAAAATTACTGCAATACTTTGAGCAACTTCAGCTTCTGTACTGTGGTCTCTAGCATCCCTTTCCAGACTGGTACATAAAGCAACTAATTCCTGGGCCTTAATGACCTTCAGATGACTTGACCTACCCCCATACTCTTGACTTTGGCCTGGCAGCAAAGAACAGCTCTTACCTCTGATAGGGGAGGGGAGTACTTCAGCCTGACTCATCTAAAATGTCTATTTTTTTCTCCCATCAGTGTAAGATTTACCATTAATAATAACCTAAGTGACATGAGACAAAGTCATGAGCTCTAGGGAAAATAAAAAACAAAAAATGCCAAAAAATACATCAGAGCAAGACAGTTTAAATAAATATGGTGGGTGATCTGCAAAGTCAAATGTATGTACGACGTGAGGAGTCTATATGCGTAGCTTGCCATTAAAGGAAGCAACCTGATTTTTTGGAAGCCTGCAATTATTTAAAGTGTGAGGAAACTGTTTACATTCAGCAGCTCTAAAAATCAGCACTTGCATGTTTTACGTATGCTTAGAAAGAGTAATTTTTAGAGCGCAGGTTGGAAGACTTCAGTGAAGTATGACAGTGCATCACAGAGGTCTGAGAACAAGGAAACAGCAGATCTGGGAACACATTTCTGGCATCAGTATTCTGTAAGTCTCCATCTTAGCACTAGCCATCATTTCTTCTTCTGCAGTATCACAGGAGCACAATATCCTTTAAAGTGAAAGACAAATTGGAAGCTCTAGGCTGTTAGATGTCTTTTATAATTTATATCCATGCATGTAATGTCATCTAATTAGATTTTTAAAAAGAGCAAATTATGTTTTACATGCTAAGAACTAGCAAATAAAGAGAAGAAAAAAATATAGCAATTGCTTAGTGCATTTCTATTCAATGTGAAAAAATCACACAGAAATATACTGGTTATAAAAGGAATGAAGAACACCAGGAATGATGCAACAAAATATTTTCCAAGCAAAATTGAAAGGAAAACTCAGAGAGGCAGGGCAGTCCCCAGCAAGTCATTGCCTTGAAAGATTTCACTAAAACCCTGAAGCTGCAAGAGTCAGCTTGAATTTATAAAAGAAAGGGTTTAATTACAGATGGATAACACCTTGGGAATTCGGAAAAATTATAAAACTGGTAAACAACTGTGCTGAGGATTTTTGCTTCATGTAAGACACTGCACTTGGATTTAGAATAGCATAGAATGCAAGGTTTGCAAGTATGTATTTGCCAGGTGATACCTTTGGTGTAGAAGTGTGATGCAGGAGATGGGAATTCATTTTGCAACTCAGACATACATCTTCTGCCACTCCTTACCTTGAGCATAAACCTCAGCCAGTCACTCCCATTACTTTTACATGAAGAAATGTCATCTATCTTTAGTATCCCTCTGTAAAGTTAGAAAAATACTGGTTTGACTGGGACAGTCGAACTGCAAAGTACCCCATCATTGTTAAAAATAGTCTGAGTCTGAGACATTCAGAACAGATTTTTCACTGAAATACAAAATTTCTGCTGCCTCCCTTTTCAAGTCCTTTCCATAGCCACCTTAGCAAAGCAGGAGCCAGGGACCTTTGTAAAAGGTCCTTGCATGATGTTTAAATTATATTTTTCGGTCACTCATCCCAATTACACTTCTTTTGTCAGCCTTGTCTCTATGAACTTGCAAGCATTCTCTACTTCTGTCTACATATGGTGCATGCCTTGCTGTACTGTGCTGTGGCTCCCGTGGGAGCCAAGCGCCTAGACATTACTACAATGCATTCAGCAACAAACCCAGCAGGATACTAATAGGCTGTCTTCATTAACCTTTACTGATTGAACTGTGCTCTGTATTTGCACTTTGCACATTTGTGAAGTCTCATACAGATTCATAAAGGAGATTTAGTCAGTTAAAGAAAGAGCCTGTATACTAAATTATCTATCTACTGAAAAGGAAGAGTGTTTGTAGGTAACAATAGACCTTTTTTTTAATTATTATTTTTCTCTCATCAAAGCTGTGGCAGCACTTGAGAGGGCAAACAGAACACAGGAATGGATCAATACAGGAACTGTACCCATGGTAATTAATATAGGGAAATGGCT
>VXBJ01000590.1:331510-343888 GCA_013400055.1 Nycticryphes semicollaris
CTACAGGAAGGATGGGGAGGGTCTGTTTACAAAAGCCTGCAGTGACAGGACAAGGGGAAATGGCTTCAAGCTGGAGAAGAGCAGATTTAGACTGGATATGAAACACCAGAACAGGTTGTCCGGGGAGGTGGTTGAGGCCCCTTCCCTGGAGCTATTAAAGGTGAGGCTCGACAAGGCTCTGGGCAGCCTGGTCTAGTTGAGGGTGTCCCTGCTGACTGCGGGGAAGTCGGACTAGATGACCCTAGAAATCCCATCCGGCCTGGACCATTCTATAATTCTATGATGCTTTCACAGTGTCACAAGAGATTAAAAAAACTCAGAGCAACCTGATTACAGATCAGCAAGAACACGGGAGCTAAAAAGGCTTTACAGTAAATATATATTACTTATGTATATATGAAACTGAAAATGTTGGGAGTCATGAATTTGCTTGAAAATGGGAGCATACATTACATAAATGTCCCAGTTCAATGTACAGACTGGACTTCCAAAGCAGGCAAGCATACCAATAGGAAGGAGAAAGATTTTCGGTTTTAATATTAATGTATCTTTAGTAGCAGCTGGTTAAACTGGTCTGACAGATGGACAGATGGAATTAAGGGTAAATATTTTTAATGAGAAATTTGGAGTGATTCATTCTTTTAGCAATTACAGAAGTTAAAGTCTCAGTGCTTTGATGCTCGGAAACTAAACACTGATATCCAACTTGATCAAGTATGAGCACATTTGGGAAGAACTACTGGAAAGCAACAAATATCTGGAACAGAAGTACTATTTAGAGAAAGAAGCAGCAAGGCCCTGAAGTAACTGAGCATGGACTCGGCGTTCCCCACTTCCAGTCACAATTTTGTCTGCAGTGCAAATACTTATATTCTTGTCAAGTTACCTTGTAGCACCATGACAACAGAAGTTTTGTGCTTCTGCAGATGGCAAGATGGACATTGCCCTTGAAAGAACTTAACTTACATTAACTAGGTTTCCTAAACCAAGTCCATCAAGTATAACATATACAACTATCACCTGTCCCATCTGAATGTAAACAAGGCTATATAAACTAGAAAGACATCTTTCACCTTCCTCACACTATGTTGAGTTGCCTGTTTTGAAGACTCATCATAAAGTTGGCCTAGAAATATGCAAATAAAGAGGAGCTCTGTTCCTCCCCAATACTATGAATATTAATGTGGTATTTCTGTCCATCTTATATATTGGATAGTTACCCAGTTGAAGTACCTTAATAATAAATACCCTAAGCAAATGCTGAACACAGTACTGAAACACAATTTTGTACATCTGGGGTATAAGAGTCTGTCCTGATGTAATGTTTCTATTACAAGTTTAGATTAACGTTAGTGAAGATAGTATTACAGAGAGTACATAGAATCAGAATATGCAAGAAGTTATACTGACTCGTAGACTGGAAACAAACTCCAAGGGACTATCAGTATAGTGCAGTTATGGGAATGAAAATCCCTGCTTGGCCAGTTTTGGATCACTTGAACAATTCTATATCTATATTTATAGATAAAATATTATACTGTTTAATAACACTGCTTCAGGGTAGCACATAGAATTTACAGATTCAGGTGTACATTACTGCATTTACTTTATCATTTTACTGTCTATTTCTTTCAATACTGTTTATGTTTCCTAGCAATGCACAAAATCACAACATGTTATAAAACTATTTTGAACTTAGCGAGAACAGGCTGTTCAGCTGATAAAGAAAAATGTAAAGGAGAGGCAGCAGCTAAATAAAAAAAGGTTAAAAAAATTAACATTCAGGTTCAACAATTTACAGTGAAATAGAGAGCATAATAGAGAGACACCAGAGCACTCTGGGTCCAAGTCCTAAGTAAGCCACCAGTTCTTACCACAAGCTCTCTAAATTGCAGAATGTGGTCATGTGGATACTCTGTGATGGCCAGTGTGCATATCTGAACTATGACCTAGATTTTTTTTTTTCCCCTAGGCTGACAGTACCAAATATTCTGAAATTCACTGTCTGTCTCTGTCCTGTCTAATTCATGCAACAACCAACCTTCTACCCTTCTCCTCCATGTCTGTCATATCTATTGTGGCCTGGCTTTCCCGCCCAGCTCACAGAGCCAGCAAGATCTAGTGACTCCTTTACTTGACAGTTAGGCTCACTTACACCATTAATTCTTTTTTAAAAATTAAATATTAATATTAAAAATTAAATATCTTTAGCTCAAGATAGCAGTATCTAATCTCACAGCATTAGAGGGTTCTGAAATAGTACAGAAGAGCAATAAACCAAACTGGAAAGATTACAGAAGAGCAATAAACCCGACTGAGCAAATTTCTAAGTTTCTGCTGACACAGTTAATCTCAGTGGGGCAAATTCTTATGTACAATGGGGACAAATTTGAACATAAGAAGTTCCATCTAAACACAAGAAGGAACTTCTTCACTTTGAGGGTGGCAGAGCCCTGGAACAGGCTGCCCAGAGAGGCGGTGGACTTTCTGTCTCTGGAGATGTTCAAAACCCCCATGGACAGGTTCCTGTGCAACCTGCTCTAGGAGGACCTGCTTTGGCAGGGAGGTTGGACTCGATGATCTCCAGAATTGCCTTCCAACCCATTTCATTCTGTTATTCTGTGGGGGAAAAAAGAAAAAATTACACCTCTGCCTCAAACTCGTTCCATCGCATCCTGAACTACTGTGCCTGTTTGGTACCCAGATACCTGTGTCCCAGTGAGAAACATATATTTCTGTCTCATTGTGTTTGACAGGTATGCACACTTGAATAGCTGAAAGGTACAGGAACAATTCAAGAGCCAGGAAATGGTAAGAAGAACTAAGGAAATCAAACACCCTTTCATTCTCTCTGTAACAAGTTCCATACCACTTCAAAAAACAAGTAAACCACAAATCAGCCCTCCCAATCTTCCGAAATAGTGAAAATAGGAATAAGATCATCTTTCCCAATACCAAGAACACTGGGGTTTCTGGAAAGCAATCAAGCGTTTCCAAGTAATCCCTGCCTTTGTGCCCACAGGTTATCTTTCTTCCTTGCAACAACAGAAGATATCAGGATGCACCTTTTTCAGGCTGGGAAGTTTACCGGTCTTTCCAAAACGATTGCCTTGTTCATTTTTATGAAAAACTCATTGTAGTAATTGAAGCCAAACTATTTTCTTTTACAGTGGCTCAGGGAAATGAACATAGCACCAAGAACTGTATTATTCCTAACACCACTCCAATCAAGTTCCTTTTGCTGGTGTTTGGTTCTCTCACTACCCATAACACTCACTCTAATCTTCATACCACCCTGTGCAAATCCAGGCTCCGTGTTTAGGTCACCAATGATAAAACAATCTGATCAAAAACAGGAGTCTTGTGATGGTGTTGTCTGCCTCAGGATGTCCTCCCCCCTCCTTTGCATTTCTATGAATTTTTTCCCCTTTCCCCCACACTCAGTTCAGAACAGAGCAAGGTATTGCCAGTCTCACTAACCAGTGGAGAGTGAGGTTTTGCAAAGCTGTATGTGACACCATGCAAACATCGACCTATATATCAACAGCCTGGCTGGGAAGAGGAAGAAAGCAATGCTCAAGTAAATTAACTTGGTCTGCCTTGCTGTGTAAGTGCCTGTTGCCCAGATTATGCTCCTCTGCCTGAATCACATTCTCTCTCTTTTTTTTTTTTTTTCTACTAACACTGATTAAAATTCCTTTCCAACTCTTCTTCACCATTCCTCCAAATCAAAGTCATCTCATAATAACCTAAGCAAATGATACCACCACATTGCAGCTATTTTTTCTTCCAAGTTATTTGCCCATTTCATTCCAAGTAGTTTCACAGTAATGGAAACGCCATTCAGAGATGAATAACTTAATCCTTTCTCTTAACAGCCTTCCCTATCTCTTCCATTTGATTTGTTGTCTTTGCAGGCTCAGTATCTGTTTAACTGATATTTCTTGGAGCAAAGACCTTATTTTCTAAAATATTTGTACAGTGGCTAGGCAAACTTATGAATATGCTTTCATAACTGCCTTCATTCTAAGGGGAGTGCTGTAGACAAGATTCTAATTTAAGTCATTACAGCCTGTCAACAAAGATCAGTTAACTTCGACTTTTCAGGTAATGACTCTTTTTTAATATTTATAATGTAAAATATATAGAAAAATAAATGGAATTAACGGCACAGTTGCAACTGCTGATTTTCTAAGCTCTACATCAATAAGTACAGAGGAAAATGATGAGATTCGTTTATTTGAAGAAAGACTGTCCAATTTCATTGTTTAAAATATAAAAAGTATATTGAAATTCATTAGACAATCTCGTCTAAATCTCATGAAGCTTTTCTTAAAAGCCATTATTATGTTGGAATTTAGTCTTCCTGAAAGAGGACTGACTGGCATGATACTTTTATCAGTTGCATATATGTCTGTCTTGTGCGCACTGTAGAATTTAGAAATTCAAGACAAGGAGATATCAGTTTAATTCTGTTCCAGACTTCTAGCACAACGTTGTTCAACACAACCAGCAGCTTGTTCCAGAAACTCCTCGTGGGACAGTTCACTGTGCCTTACCTTCCCATGCAACTATAACAATTAACCACCATCTTATATGTAATTCAGAATGCCAGAAATATACATATATATGTAAGCTTAATAGCAATGTTTAAGGTGTCTTTCTGTATCCTTTCACTTTCTTGTGATCTCCCCATCACATGGGCATCATAATTACCAAGTGATACTAACAACGAATTCCACAAACTAAAACTGCTCTGTCTGTTGCCTATCCCTTGGTCAGACCAGCTATTTCGGATCCCCTATTATGTTTCCTTCTGGAAACCAAAAATACTGCAACCTTAGAATAAAGGACTGTCTGGAATGAAAACTTCATGACAATAGCCACACTCCTGCTGTTCATAGCTTTTATTTTCTATTTCAAGTACTTCCTAGTTTCATCTTTACAGATTAATGGTGGCTCCCAGGCTCTCAAAACATACCAAAGTTTGGTTTGCTTTGCCTTAGTTGCCTCCATATACATCTGCAATTCCCTGCCTTCACAGATAGTAGGGTGGGGTTTTTTAATTATAGAGTCGATTTTTGTTTTGAATTCTCATTTGAACAAAACAACAAAGATTATGAACCACACTTCACTGTCTCCATTATGCAGAGCTAAGAGATCACAGGATGAATCTACATACTCCTCCAGCAGGCACTCAAGTATTTTGACCTTTCTTTGCCACCAAACCATTATGTATAAACTCATGGACTACACCTTACACCAATTCTTCACTGCAACCTCATAGCCACCTGACTGGTGCATTCTCTACTACAGCTCTTTCCCATGAGGGCCGAGTATTTTGGAAAAAACTTGCCCAACTTTAAAAGCTTCCTTAACATCATTCTTTATCTTGAAGAAAGCATACAGCACCTATGATCTTTCTCTCATTTTTTCAGTCTTAAGGGTCCTTTCTGCATTCTTTTCACTTATTATCCTAATCGCTCAACATTACCAGATTTAGCAATAATGAATACATTTTCATATCAAGGTACTTGTTTGGTTTTTTCCCTCACTTCTTTTAAACATTTCTGTCACGTGTTTCTTTTTATCATAGAGAAGCAGCTTCCACTAACACATTTGTACAGCTATTACTGCCAGAGTACATTAAGTGCTCCAAACCTAATCACATATAGACTACTGCCAGACAATCTTGGGTTTTGTTGGAATATAATGCTTGCAGATATGATAGAAAACAAAACACTGCTTAAACTCTGTTCTGATTATTTTCCAGAGAGCTTCAAGTCTGAATGGGGCTCTTTCTGCCCTCATTCTCCTTCTCAGATTATTGTCTAGTTTGTTTTATCCCTTCACTGTGTATGGGCCAAAAAACCACTCAGCCAGCAACTGGCAGAGAGGGTCTGTTTCATTCACTGTCTGTGTTTTAACCACTTAGTTTTTCATCACCAAAGCCTCTGTGTTTCAGAAGTCTATCCAGTTGGCTTATGGCAAGATGCCATTATGGTACAGCTCTCCGGTACCTCTACCTGATTCACCAGCACCTGTCCCCTGCTATCGCAGGTCTTTATGCACTGCTCTACCCAGTAGAAATAGAGGATTAGTGCTACTTCTGGTGACTTTTGGATCAGTTTAATCGGGCTCACCATCTGGGTCGTTTCAGCTCTCTTTCCAAACCTGTAATAATTACCACTTCTGAACCAGTCATTGTCAGCCAGCTGCACTGAACTCGAGTTCTATGACTGGCTCATAATTAATTCTCTTTAAAATAATTGTAATTTCTGAGTAAATCACAACCGGGATCAGATGGATGAAAAGAATTTTCTCTTCCACCCCCAATTACCAGTATAAAAAAAAAATACTGGATGTATCCTTGGCACATCTTGCTCAGAACAAATAAAGTTAGAACACATTATACCATCTCAAAACAAACGGCATTTGTTTATACAGAGCAAAGCTTTGTGAACCCAGGACTGTGTCTTGCTCTTGAGTAAAAGCTACCTCCAGCACATCAATTAGCACAGAGTAATTTAATTTATGTTCTGCCAAGTAACGCAAAGGCTTCTTACAAACAGGGGGAGAGCCATAATGAAAGGCACCCTGAAAGTAATGCCCTCTTGAGCAAGCAAAGGTTGCAGGCAGATTTTGACACAGCTTTGGTTCATATGTTGCAGCATGTTCCCATTGCGATTAAAAATAAAGTGAAAAAGACACAAAACCCAATAGTCAGCAGCCTCTGAAGCAGTAGCCTGTCCCTGCCAATAGGCACTTTAAGCTGCATAAGGTTTTATATGGAAGATTGTCAGCAAGCCCCTTCCTGTCAGCTCCCAATCATACCAACATGCAGCACCTCCCACTCAGAGGCTCGGGCAGCAGCAGGGCAGCCCTGAGGAACCCTGGCTGCTGAGGCACTTACCACCTACACCCATATTATGGCCGGTGTCTTAAATTAACTTAAGGAAGAGCAAATAATTGGGTTCCTCCCCTGTCCCCGCCCTCTCCCTCCAAACAATCAATTCTATAATAAAAACCACTTTGAACAGNAAATGCCTCACCATCACGATGCAAGCAGTGGGGAGGCTGTTACCTCAGAGATCTCCAAAGGAGGCCATACGAGGGGAGGCTGCCGCTGAGGCCCTGCCAGGCCACAGCAAAGGCCCCCTCCCTGCACCACGGCTCCCAGCCTTTTCTGAAGACACATTGCCACCTAGCAACGGCACGGTGTAATCTGCAGCACACCAGCAAACCCTCACAAAAGATGCTTTTTAATAAAAATCCATCCAAACACAAGCCTGCCCCTTCAGTGGAGCAACAGGATGTTATCTCTGGCTGGCGGAAGGCCAGGCAGAGGCCAGGCAGAGGTGGGGGGAAGGCGAGTGTGACACGGGGCAGGCAGCTGCCAGCCCTGCAGTTTTCGGAGAGATAGGCAACAGCCCCGTGTCTCTCCTGGCAGCAAACCGACCATGAAAGTACTTCTACCAGTGGGAGAGGTGGGTTCTGGCTCCGGTGTTGCTCCCCCTGGAGTGGGGAAAGCACTGGCAAGCCTTGGGGTAGCACCTTGTTTCCCTCAGGTCTCCATCGAGTGCTTGCCAGGTCTCCTGGACCATCACTGGTGCTGCACCTCGGTGTTTCCCTGGGTAAATTTTTTTCTTACATTTTGATGCCAGGGAGTGACTGCCTGGCAAGGAAAATAACAGGAAAAAAAAAAAAAAGTGAACAATTCTTTTTCCACAAATACCAACGTGTCACCCACACTTAATATCAGCTGCCTTTTCCACAACCCAGTAACCATGCCCTGCTGTAATGTAATTTGGTGGCAACACCACTCTGGGGCAAACAATTCAAAACTAACTCAAAATTTCTCTGCTTCCTTCCTTGGTTTCTTGTGTTGCTCATGGTGTAATGCCCTCTTGCATCAATCTGCTCATCACCACTTCTCTAAACACCATCCACTCACACCCTGCGGCGAGATGGTGTTTGGAATGCCTTCAGAGCAACACCCATCTTGTGCCTCTCTGCAGAAAGGAGGGAGTAAGTTTGGGTGTTTGCATCCCATCTGCACTTGGTAGAGCAAGCATGATGCAAAGACGCAAACGTTTTGGGAAAGGGGGCCAAAGGAACGGGCAGTAACACAGCAGGCACAGAAGAAACAAGTATTAAATGGTACATCATGACAAAATTATTATTTAACCCTTGTAACTGTCTTTTGTGGTCATCTTTGCATATAAGCGCATAGGCAAGAGAGAGAGATTCACAAGAATAATTTTTAAAATGTCTTTGAGGTGAGATTAGGAATATCTTCATGCACTTCCAAAGCAAAAAGTTCAGAGTTTTGCTATCCAAGTTACTTAATGGCTTTATCTTATATTTTGCAAGGGATTTTTTGCTGCCCTGTTTTTAATAAGAAGTGGGGACTTTTGGGGGAGATCAGTACCAAATTTTCCATTATCCAAAGTAACTTGAGTTACTTCATCCTGCTAAAAATTCTACAAGTTTTCAGTATCAAATAATAATTTTCATTAGTAGTAGCATCCTCTCTCATTACAACAAATTACTAGATAAAGAAATGGGGTGTCATATGTTGAATCAACTCTATTTCCTCATAAAGCACATTGGAACTATCTGAAGGTTTTCAGTGGGGGCACCAGGTTAGTAATGTACCCCTGCAATGCTTAAAGAAGAAAAGAAAGGAAATAGAAAAAAAAAAANTTTTAATCAATAGCATTCCCTGTCAGCAAGGCATCTACAGATCCTAGAACAAAGAAACAAGAATGCATTCACCGGGAGGCTAACACACCTCACAGCCAACTGCTGAGACTGAAGTGAACAAATTCTTTTGTGAACCTGCGCAAACCTGAAGTCAAAAGCACTTCTCATTGATTTAGTGTGCAGTACTGTACATTGACACTAGGTGTTGTTTGCTCTATAAACTGCCTTGCAATAACACACACTGTTATAGAGGCCTTACACAACTGAACATTTTGATGAGTAATACAGTGGCGTTTAGAATTATCAAACTGGATTACAAATATTTATTTCACTGTCTCCTCAGAAATGCATTGGAAAAAGAACCTCTCTTTGAAATTGCACAGTGACTTCATTGACCTTTCTCTAATACATTTCCGGAAACTGTGGCACTCAGCTAAAAACAAAATACCTGCAAATTACAGCTGTGATTTTACCCCAAAACTGTAGGTACAGAAAAGTAATCTCTTCCAACTGTAGAGCAACTTATTTCATACCACACACAAATCCATTGCAGGTAATGCTTAGGGGGCTTCTCTTTATGATGCTATTTCACATTTTGGTACCACTTCATGCCTCTTTAAATATATGGCCCAGAAAGCAAAAGTAAAATATATTAGTACGGTTGAGATAATTGCAGGCCCATATGCAGATGAAAACACAAATAGATGGATATATGCAGCTATTCCAAAGATGACATTAGAAGAAAGATTAAAAACTGTAAGGATAAACATGTCTGCAAATCTAAAAGGTAGCAGTGTTAATAGACAAATCTCACTGGTCCAAAACTAGAGCTGCTCCACTGCTCCATAACTAGAGCATTGCTCGAGGTTAAATTAATGCTTGCTGAATGTGACCCTTCTCTCCCAGCAGTCCTTACACAGGAGTTTTTGAATTATCCAAGAGAGACAAGTGGTTTTACAGATCACCTCAAAATACAAATGTACAGCAGGCTCAGCTGTACATACGGAAGGCTCCCCCAGACCTTGGCAGCAGCATTCACTCGTTTAGTAACTGAATCTGCAATCGTCTCTAATCTGTCCCTGTCAACACTGCCTGGACAAAGTCTGACCCATTTCTCTCCCTCCCATCTCAAGTTCTATAAGCATTGCTTATTTCTCCAAAACATGTAGCTGTTTGAGTTGCCAATGTCATATGACTTTGAAGGTTATTTCTTGTGACAGCCCTGGCCTTTCTTTCCCAGCAGTTACACACAAGGCACATCTACAGTGCACAAGACAAAGTAGTGCATGCATCCCTGAACCAACCCCAGCATCAGAAGCAATGCAGTAACATCCTCACAGCATGTCCCCAGACTAATTAGCTTTGTCATGATGGCTAAGTAGCACAGCACCAGCCACCTTAATGTGGGCATAATGCTTCCAGAGACCACACAGGCATCTTTGCACAGTCATGTAGACAGCAGTTTACTAAGGGCTAGTTTGTCTTTCCAGATCCAGTCTGGCTGCAAAGAGGATGGGGGTGCAGCCATAGCCTCTGCAGTAACTGCTACTTTATCAGTTAAAGAGAAGACTCATAACCTTTTATTCTTACCTCTTTCTGTAAGGGTCGGTAAAAATGCTGAAATTTCTAACCTGGGGATGCAAACTTTCATAATTATGGGAGGTTGTCTCTCTACAACTCTCCTGGCAATTACTTTATTGCACAGTGTAGATTCATTCACATCATTTTATTTTCATAAAATAGGGGTGATTCTCTGCACACTAAATCATGCCAAAATTTATTAGATTCACAGGGTAGGGGAGTCAGGGTTTGGTTTTTTTTTCCTTATCTGGGTCTTTATATGCCCGCAAATTGCAACAGACATCCTTCTAAGTAGCAACCAAATTATTAGCACATAACGACTTGTGTTTCATTAACATTACTCTGCAATTAATAATGTTAAATGTGGATTGGACTAATTCTTTTGTATTTTCTAGCATGGCCTTAATTGTTCTGATACCATTTCCCAATCCCCTGTTATACTGGAGATAACTGGCTCTAGCAACTTCATGTCTCAAACTCCACCTTTCCAACAATTTACTGCATTTGGTCTCAGCAAACTGTCTCACTGTCAAAAATCATTGCATCTGAAAATCAAGTAATATACGGCAAAAAAAAAAAAATTGCTAAGCCCTTATTTGGTTGTAACACTCTCTGGTGAATTTATGTCAAGGAAGTAAACACAGTATCACAGCAAGTTATTTGTGATCTTTTTTTTTCCCTTCAGTGCAAAAAAAAAAATATCTCTACCTACCTTATGGCTGGCAATATGTTATTCCTGTAGCATCAAGCATGAGTTTGATTTAATCTGTATTTTTGGCCTGTGTGAAAGCCTTAAGAATTTTTGCAATGCTATATTTAGCTTGAATCTAATATAATTCTGGCCTTTCAATTAGATTTTCCAGTCCCTGAATAACCTTTCCATACTATTCACCAAGCTGCCCTTGGCAGGGGCAGGCAATCTGTACAGATACATGGCCACCTCCTGACAGAAGTACAAGCAGGAACACTTGCATTCAGCATTGTTTGATAGTAAAAGCACAGTTCTTTTACTCACTCCTTGTAAATGCACACCTTGTCTTTTTCCCTAATCATTTCACATAATTCCTCAGCTATCACGTTAACAATTATATTGTGTGTAGGGGGTTTTTTTGTCAGATTCAGAGGAACCTAATCTAGCTCTGAACCTTGTCCCAGCGGCTTTTTGTTAACTCCTTGCAAGTACCTATTACCTCTAAGACTCATGTTCCCCTTACAAATCATTTTCTGTAACTGGAAAAAATAATCTCTATCTTGTGGGAGGTAAAGGTCACTTGTTCTTTAAAATATTTCTTACTTCTTCCTTTTTACATAACAAAATTTGATTGTTAACAGTTGGAAAGACTAAACATCTTCAAATCAGCTGTTGTTAAAATAAAGCTATCTAACAATCTCCTTTTTTTTATAGCTACAACTACTTACAACTCTTCCTTCCATTGTCGCTCATCAGATTCTAGTGAATCTCAACAACCACAGAAGTTTTAGCTGCCCTATTTTCCCATCCTTGGACTTTCCTGGTTTGTTCTCCTCATGTTCCAGTGTTGCTCAGCACTGAGTCAGAGCAGATCAGCTTTCTCTGGTGTTGTTAGAGGAGCAATCTTTACGTATAGGGGAGGAGCTATTGGAAATAAAGAGAAAAAAAGAAATGTATGTCTATACAAAAATATGAAGTTAATTAGCATATATCTGAAATAATTACATGAATGCAGATTTATCTGCACAGAAAATAGTTCATATTACTTAAACGAAATACCCAGTTTAGCTGATCTATAGCCTTTCTGTAGTCAAGAGAAAAAAGATTCTTTCTTGAGCAATTCAGAGCATTTAAGTGAGACACTGTAAATCACACACCAAATTACTTTTTTTCTCCTCTGTGAAGGCATAGAGAACAATGTTACTAGCTGGTTAATTTAGCTGTCAACAGCTAGTAGTGATGAGACGCCCTTCACTTCAACTGTAAGGATACGTACTGAAGAGTACATGGATTATGGAATTTAATAGTAGAACAGGATTCACAGATTGAAGATGCTTGAGCTGATGCTACTGGATACTTCAGGGATTTCCTCATGGACATGCACGTAGCATGGGCAACAA
>VXBJ01000591.1:0-216891 GCA_013400055.1 Nycticryphes semicollaris
CCCGGCCTTGCCCAGGCCGCCGGCGCCGCCGCCGCCGCTGGGTCCCGGCCCGCCGGTGCTGCTGAGGCCGCCGCCCCGCTTGTTCTTCCGGCGCTTGGCTCCGCGCTTGGCGTCGGCCGGACTCATGGTGCCTGACACCCGGGCAAGGGAGGAGGGAGCGGGGGGAGGAGAAGGAGGAGGAGGAGAAGAAGGAGGGGAAGGGACGCAGGGCCGCCGCTAGCGCCCGGGAGCGAAGGGGACGAGCAGGGCCGGGGCAGGGGCCACCCCGGGCACCGAGGAGCGGAGCGCACCGACTGTCACGGCAACGGGGACTCCCTCGGCCCCAGCACCGCTGACCAGAGTTACCGTCCAATATGGCGGACACAAGGGGAAAGTGATCCCCCTTTACGTCGGGGGGCTCCCCCTCGCGCTGACGGGAACCCGCCCCGCGGGGCACGCCGGGATACGTAGTCCTCGCACAACTCCACAGCATGCCTTCGTCTGAGAGGGCGGACTATAACTCCCAGAGTGCACTGCGAGGCCCTCCCGGGAGAGGCAGTGAGCTCACCCGCAGCCGCGGTGCCCGCTGGGAGCTGTAGTCCCCCTCCCCGCCGTTCGCCTTTTCGGCCGACGTTGCCACCCCGGTCAAGGGACTACACCACCGCCCAGGAGCCGGCGAGCACCACGTGACCCGCGCCTTAAAGGGGCCGCAGCCATTCTTTCGGGGGCGGGGGGGTATTGCGTTCTCTCAGAGTGTCGGGTGGGGCTGTTGCCCCTTCCGCCGCTTTGAGGCAACGCCATCCCGACGTTGCTTGGTGCGACCAGCTTTGTGGGGCCTTTAGCTTCCCCAGAGCCTGGGCAAGGCAAGGCAAAGGCATGGCCAGGTTGAAAATGAAGATTGTGCCCCTCAGGCACAACCTGTGGCCTCTGTGGGTCTGAAGAGCCCCCGAGGGCCTTTGCCTATGAGGCAAATGGCTCCTGAGCCGGCCTCCCGGTTAGGCCGAGGGAGGCTTTCTCATAGCCTGACGCCATCAGCCATAGCAACCAGGCTACCCATCCTGCCGTCATGGCTTGCCAGCCTGTTACAAACCACTGCTGCCATGGCCATCATTTCCCTAGGTCATTCTCCACAGTGTGCAATCACCTGCAGGCCTAGGAAGGACAAAACGCTGTAGCTTCAACATGACTGGGCAGTATGATGTGAAAATAACAGACAGGAGCACATTTAAACCTGGTTGGTAACTTGGTGGCAGCGTAAATTCTCACTGCAGCATTTAAATGTTGATGGTGCTGCCTGCTAGCAATGGTAGGTTTGACCTTCCATTCATCAGTGGCCATATGCACTTAAAAGGTCACAAAAAGGACAGCTGAGGAGATTGGGAAGAGAAATGGAAGGCAGTACTAATTTCAGCGTGTCCTGATGAGTGGTTGGCAGCTCCACGAGAAGCTACTGTCTTACGGTTCTATGCTGAAGCTGTTCCAGGCTTGGTTTGCCTCGGTGCACACGGAGGAGCTGTGCGTGTATGTGCAGGCAGCTGTGAAACCAGGGGAACATGTTTGTTCATGATGTGGCCTAGTAAGTGGTGAGTTTTGTGGGGTAGGGCCCTAGTCCTCATAAACACATTCAATGCTCAGCACATGAACAACAAATAGCAGTGGCAAGTGTAGGGGCTATACACAATTGTATGCAGCCTTTTGCTACAAACAAATAAATTCTAGGCCTTGTAGTATAAATTCAAAGCTAACTTTATGTGACATCTCTTCTTAATATAAGGCGTTATTTTCAGAGCTAACATCTTTCAATTGAAATGGTGACACGTCTTATTTCAGTCTTACATAGGGCCGTCTTTATCTTCCTTTCAGAATTATATTTTCACTTGGCCCCTGCTCATTTAACACCATGCTTCTGAAAGAAAGATTACAGCTCTGTCAGTCTCTCTATCCCCTATGTGTTACAGATAAAAAGCATTATTATGAGAAACTATTATAGTAAAATCACTCAACTATGCAGGAGCTAAAGTAATAGTACTTAATCTGACATCACAGCATTTAATTCTCATACTCTCATTATAGAAACATAAATGTTTTCCTTTTACACTGCAGAAAATAAGGGCCGTCCAGATGATTTTTTTTTTAAATGTGAGTTTTCAATATTAAAGAAAATTCACAGTGTGGGACAGTAATTTTTTATAAAATGTACAGCGCTGGATCTTCTTTAAAAACTGCAAGTAAATACTAGTGCTCAGGAAAATTAATTACATTTATGGTTTTGAACTGAACTCAGCTACCACACCTTGGTTTTAACTTACAGTTAGCTGCTGAGCCAGTAGGTTGTTTTAGAAATGAAATTGCCACTTTGGTGTGGATTTTAACATTTGTATGAACCGGAGTGAAAGGGAGAGGAAATTAATTTGACTGCTGTGAAGACCTAGAATTAAGTTTCTTGCCCTTACTTGTATCAAATTACTTAAAATGTTCCACCTCATCCCTAAGAAAATAAGATCATTCATTTGAACAAACTAATTTATCTCATTGTTAACTTACAGCTTGGCAATACACTCCAATATCCTTTGGGGGGAAAAATTGTTTATAATCCAAAAGTTTTTCACCTTTTGCAGGAACAACATTCATAAAAGCTCATTGCATAAACAGTGCAGATGGCTGCCATGCTTTCCCATGCTCTTCCTTTGAATCAGCCCAGTTTCAGTCATGTTGTATTTTTCTCTGTGAGCCATAAAGTCAATAAAAGGCTGTATGGAGAGTTGTGCGGGTCACAGTTATTTTCAAATTCTGCCGAGGTGGGATGGTAAAACCTAATATGGTTTTCCCACTTCACTGGAGTATTTGTGGTCTCACGTTGCACACACAATGATGCCAGGAATATATACACTGAACTGTTATTATAACTGCAATTAAAAAATAAGAGATCTGCTAATCAGTACTGGTCTTGAAATAATAGTCTCTGTGCCAGGGAGGTTAACATTTATGGTCTCTTTAGTTTCAAGGTGTTCTTAATTATGTGTTTAGCTCCTAATTCTGCAAATGCTACTTAGTGACATTAGTGGTAGAATGAAGTCAAAGGAGCAGCTCACATGCAAGGCAGCCCCGCAAAGAGTTTAAAGCTGTCCTATTCCCCACCATTCTCTAAGTACTCCAATTCGCAAGACTGTTGATTTATTTACATTTTCAAAAGCTACTTTGGGGTTCTGGTTTTCACTCTTTTTTTTTTTTTTTTCCCATATTGCTACAGTTTTGCTGAGGACCCGGGGCTTTTCATTGACATTAACATTATACAACTCAAGCAATTTGTCAATGTAATTATTCTGCAACTAGCACTAATTTGTCTTTGCTGTCCAACAAGCTGTCATTTTAATAGCAAGTTCATTTTTCTAAAAGGCTTCTCTACAGAAGAGTGAACATGCACATTTCAGGGTATGGGATGTATTTACATGTAAATGAAAACAGAAAATACTGAGCCCAGACACTCCATCTCCTATGAGCCCCCTATGACAGGGGCTGTGGCATTAGAGGTCGATGGCATTCGCCTCTGTCTTCTTCCTAGGTTGGGCTAAGAGGACCTACTGTACTGGACCTTACCACAGCATGGCATGAGACTAGTTAGGGCTCTTCCAGCTTTCCATTTATATCACTTTCATTTAAGGCTCATCATAACAATGAAACTCCTCTCCATGATCCACGTACCAAACTCACATCCCACCACTCTTTGGGAAAGCACCTGAGGGTGACCGAGGTCTCACAGGGGACCTCTTCCTGTGGTCGCCCAGCGATAGCGTCGTGATTACAAACGGGCATGTAAATCAGTAAAGCAGCATCAAAGCATATATCTGCCCTGCATGCCTTTCAATCAGCTTACCTCCTGTTCTCACACCCAGTGTCAGAGTATTTGAGCTCCTTCTGCATGTGATAGATATTGATAAGTTCCTGGATGGCCTTCACAGAGCCCTGGGCACTGCCCCCTTTTCAAAGAAAGAAGATATTCTCAGGATAAGGTTATCTATTTATTGGCTTTGGTTGAGAGAGTTTTTGGTTGCTTGGTGGGACTAAACCAAAGTCGTTCTTCTAACAAGGTTTTCCCTAAAACAAAGGACTGCAGGTTTTTCCTTTAGATGGCCAAATTCAGTTTCAACTAATCTCTGGAACTTGCTTCACAGCCAGATGCCTCAGTCAGGCTTGCTCCAGAGCATCAACCACAGAGAACAATATCTCAGGGAAAACCTTGACCTGGTGGTACCTGCTGTAGCTGAGATGATGTGTGATTCTTGGCTGCTTGTTCTCAGTGCCACTGCTGAAGGACTCCTGCGTTGCGCTGAACTGAGAAAGAATAAATGCAGAAGCAGAAAAGCAAGAGCCTTTTTTTCCCTCCTGAATACGTCAATAAATAAACTGAACAGGCTGCTTCTTAGAACGGGGAAGTTAGAACATGTATGTCTACTGAACTGATCTTAATTCAACTTTTTTCTCCAATATTCCTTTGATTCTCAACTTTTCAGAAACTCTTTCAGTCTATTCTGAAGAATGTCCTTTGAAACAAAACCTACATACTATAAGGCATTGATTAATTGTGGCCACAGAAATATGGGTTATGTCGTGTAATGTCACTCTCTGCGAGCTGCCATTGAAATGGTATTGAAATCATGAAATATGGTGCCTTTTTGCACTAAAAGGCCACATTTCTGTCCCTTGTTGCCTGTTGAAGCTCTTACAAAGAGACATTTTGCACATCAGCACTAAGACCGCAGGTAAGGTTCTGTACTGGTTCCAGTTTTTGCTATCCTGGCTGTAGGAAATATTGTACCAGTGGGCTGCTGGCAGGCAGCTGGAGGATGTCCTACCAGCAACACCAGCAGCAGCTCAAAATGAAGCAGAGCAGCTCAGACAAGTCTGTCCTCAGATGTCTTCAAACTCTTGAAAGAAAGTGTATGGGGAATGAAGTCTAGTCTCTCAGACCAAGTTTCAGAGTAAAATCCAATTTTCACCTTTCAGCATCTGCGTTAACCTACGCATTCAGAGCTTTGCTGGTGTGCTGGGGGGGTGAGGAGGATATTTCCACAGTGTGATCTTCTCTATTCACAGAGTCCCTGCTCAGTAGGAAAACACAGCAGCAGTTTCCTTGCTCATGCAGTTTCCAGTCCTGCCTGCCCAGCTAGCTCCATGCCTTGAGTATCCCTGGCCATGATCACTGGGGATGTTCACCTTCTCTGCCATTTCATTCCATCACTGTTGACAATAACCCCTTAAACACCAGCATTCCTTTGGTGAGAGGTCTCCCAGCACTTTGGGTTGGTTCTGCTCGTCGGGTCAGAATTATTCTGGTACACACTAGTGTGTCTCCTGTTTGCAGCTACTGCTCTATAACAAGGTTTTTTTTGACTCTTTCATTTCACCTTTTAAAAGATGCTAGATCCATCCATTAATCTGCAGCATGAGCACTGAAGGATCAGAACCTGCCTCCTGGCAGCCATTAGCACCTACAAATACCTGCCCAATTTCACTGTGAGTTGTACTGCTAGGAGCATGTTCTGCTTCTGCACTTGTTGATCTGGAGCTTTTTAACATTATCAAAAAGAACAATGCAGTTTGTGAGCCTCTCTTATGGTTTATCTTTCTGCTTCTTTGGCTTTTAAATTTATCACCACAGGGGAAAAAACAGTATCTCATAGCTCTTCTGTCAGTTGTTTCCTCAAAATACCCAAATAATTTATTTTTCCCTATCACTGAGTTGTAGTTGTAGTAGCAGATCTCTGCATAACATGAGGATGCTCAACAGAGCTCATGGGTCATTCAGGTTTCCGTCCTATGTCTGAGAAACCCAGTAGAGAATAGGGATAAAAATGTCCTGGTTTCCCCTGCTTGTCTCTGAGCAATCAAGTTAATGAATTTTAATAGCTATTAGTAGAAGAGTTGAACCCAAAGTAACAGTGAGGGGTATTATGGGCTCACAGTACCTTTCTTTGATGGCAGAAGAGAGGGAGTCTTCAGTGGGAGCATCTCTCCACTAGCATGACACTGGGAAATTAGCAGCAGCCACAGACAGCATCTTTTGTGCATCCTTGTTTAATAGAAAGAAGTGGATAACTGGGGCTGAGGGTGCTGCAGTCTTTAAGCCTAGAAAAGCCCAACTTGCCTGACCACCTTCAGCATCATTCTAAAAATTTCACTTATTATTGGATGACGATATGTTTTCCAAAAGATCTGTGGTCCCAACCTTAAAAATACTGAGTAACGGAGAACATGTGGACGCAAATAAAAAGTTCAACTGAGGAAGCAAATTACCCTCCCTGTTAAAAAGTTAGTAACTAAGTTTTGCTGGTTTTGCTTCTGACACAAGGCTAATCAGAATCACCCAATGCCATGCAGTAGACACATCCCCTGTCTGGAATGAGGTTTTTGGCTGCAGAAGAACATAATAGTTTAAGCACTAAAAAAGAAGTAAGCTGGAAAAGTTAATTTCTATAAGCTGTTTCTGGCAGTAGCGTGCAAAGGAAACCAAACTGTATGCTGCCACCCTGTCTCAGTGACCGGCTTAAGAAATTTTTTTAATCCACTGATCACTTTCAGTCCCATTTCACAGAAGCAGAGATCCCTCAGATATACCATCCCACAAGTTTTAGGCAGACATTAACTTTCACATCCCCAGGGTAGCCCCACAAAGGGAAAAACACTTTCAATCTCTTATCTGAGACTATCTCTTATCTAAAGGCAAAAACCCACCGCATGCATAGCTTCAAGCATGACATGAAATATTCTGCCGCTTGCCCGGCCAGGCAGAGAGGAAATGAGGGAGCCGGGAGGGGAAGGGAAGGAATGTGGAGATGCAGTGTCTAACCCCATGGGAAACTGGATTTCTACTCCTCATAGAGCAGCGTGTTTCAGTGAAAAGTGAGGTTCAGAGGTGGCCTTGCTGAGATGCCTCTGAGCCTGGGGCATTGGGGGCTAGCATTTGGTCCAAGATTAAACATACCAAAACCAGCTGTGAAATTCTACTCCTGACCAAATTCCTTACCACAGGAAGCATCTGTACTTCAACTTAAATCTTTAATTTGCTCGACGAGATTATTGGAACTGACTGGACTTGCCCCTGGATTGTTGAATAATTTCCATCTTGTCTCTTGAAGTCCAAACCAGGTCTTTTAACCCTCAGGAAATTTGAGCAGTTAATACCATGATGTGATCCATAAAGATGCTGAGCACCAGAAACCTCATTGCAACAAGTGTAAATACATCTGGGTTTCAGCTGCAGGTCCTTTAAGAGCTACCTGTTATTGTAACCACTTCACATCATTTGCGCAGTGGGGCTTTTCACTGGATTGATAAGCAGTTCACTGTAAACAACCACTTCATGGTATTTATATGAATACAGGGTGTCATAATTCTGAGCTTCCCTCCTCCCTGCGAGAGAAAATATTCAAGGAAATTCCCCAAAGGGCAAGTCACATTTGGATAAGGCTGGCATCACTTCAAGAGTGCACGATTGCCAGAGAAAGGGAATTTACTTGAGGAAGAATGAGAATATAGCATTATTTACCAGCTAAGAGCTAATTCTGCAGGGGGTAGAACATTGTCTGCCTTGGTATCAGAGGAGACTGAAGCCGCTCCACATCTCAGCCACAGATTTAATAAACACTGACGTGTTTGCACAGTATGTGCTTGCAAGAGGCATTTCTGTAAGTGCAAGAAGGCAGTTTGTGCATTAGCGAGGCCAGCAGAGACATTTTCTGAGCCACTTTGGTATCAGAGTTGTCAAGTGCAACGGCAATATCAAAAGCTTCAGCAGAAATGGGCTTGTTAACGTACACTGTTTCTGGGCACAAACCATTAGTAGAGGGCTATGGCTGCTGAGCTTCATAGCTTTTGCTAGCCTGAGTTTACCTATCCATTTATTTATTTTGAAGTAGTAAAAATGACACGTGTCCTGTATTGTTCATGTGTATGAATAAAAAGGAAATTAACCCCCATGGTTGCAATTAGCATGCAAATTTGTGCATACCTTTATTTTTCACTCCAGAGAGAAATCAGTTGTACACCCCGGTGTGTTTTTAAGGCCTCCACCTTCAGAGTGCATCACAGCATCAACCACGTGCTGGTTTTGCTGGGGTTTTTTTGGGAAAGGGGTAGAATAAGGAAAGACTGGACATTGCAAACATTTACCACCTGCAGCCCTACCAATTACTAAGAACGTTAAGAGAGAGCGTGTCAAAGCGGCTTTGAAGGTGCTGTGCTCAGGTGGTTCACTCCATTGGTTTCTGCCTCTTTGATCCCCTGGCAAAGGCTGGCAAGCTTGGGCATGAAAGCAGCATCTTTCTTTCTTCTTCGGTGCAAGTCTTCCTCCCACTTCTCCCAGTTCACTCCGGGATGGTGCCCAAATGATTTTGAACAACAGTGAGACAGCACTGCAACTTTAAATAGGCAGAAATTGTTTTTTCAAGGGTAAATTTTCCTCATCCTGGCTAATTGGTACCTGAGTCAAGGACGACTGAGAAAAGAGAAATTTTCTCTTCATCACCCCTTTAAAATGTCTACATTATTGTAGGCAATTCATGCCAACTGAAGTAAAGGGAAGCAGGCTGTAATTGGGTTGAGTTATGATAACTTTATACTTATTTCTATGACATTTCAACTTCTACAGGCCATATAAAGGCTCCCCATCTTTGGCTAATGAAGCACTTCTAGTCATCTCATCTCATCTCATTCAAAATTAAAAATATGACGTTGCTGTTGGACCAGATAAGAGATGGGTGTATTCTCTGAATTCCTTTATTTCTTGGTGACTAAATTGGAAACAGGCTGGAACAAAGAAGAGCTATTTCATTACATGACTGCAAATAAATGGTATATAAAATCAACACATCATGTGCTTCAGTAAAATAACTTGCTGCTGTGAGAAGTACTCTAAGCTAAAGATTTACTTGAAATCCTGCCCTTCTCAAAGAAGGGTCACCTCTCTATATTTCAAGCAATTCTGTTTGCTTCAAAGTGCAAAAGAAAACAGTGGAAAATGTCTTTATTTAAGAGTATGTGCTAGCTGGATGCATCATCGATAAAACTAATGGTTAATAACTCGAATCCAGAAGGGGCAGCAGATTCAGCCTGAATGAATTCAAAAGCTTTGTCAAAGAGAGCAATTCATTTTTGGCAGCTTGAAAGTGTAGAAAGCTGGTAGGGGAAGGGCTGCCAGAAATGTGTTTCTTGGAAGATATCTTTCTAATGATGATACCCTTTAGTATTCAGTCTAACCTGGGTTACCCCTTAGATGTTACTCACTGCCTGTGCTCTGGCTTAGGACGTGCAGGGTCTGGGTTGAGTTTCCTTTTCTGCCCAATGCCCCATGTAATTGTGATCATTTATTTAATCTCCTTGGGCTTAGTTTCCCTTGTATAAATCGGAAATAAAAAATGTTGTACAAATCTTCCTTCTGAGCCTCTCTGGCATGGTATCTTACTGTTTCTGGAGTAAATCACCGAAGGTTGCAAGGACCATATAAATCTGACCTATAAAGTAGGTTGATCTGTAAAAAAAGCTACCACAGTTGAACTACAACACCATTTTTGTCCTACAAAACACAATAATAACATCATGGAGTTGCAATGGCGCAGGTCAAATCACTGTTAAACAATCTGAGAAACGCTATCTAATATTGGCAACACTTGAAAAGCTGTGCTCTCTGTTTTGTCATCCTGTGTTAGGATGGCTTAACGTTCAGGCAATTCAGATCTGCAGTAAGGAGTTATATATCCACTGCCTTGTCACAGCGTTTGTGGTAGCTGGTTAAAGCATCATCCCTCAAGTATTTATTAAAGCAGTTTAAAAACTTTTTTTTTTTTTAAAAGGCAGTAAAATACTAAATTACTATCTCATAGCAATTTAATAACTGTTCTAGTTCTACCAGTTCCGTGCAGTATTTCCTTAGTGCTTTCACTGTTAAAGACTTACAAAAAGTCTCCTTTTCCTTTCCCAGGGTGAGATGCTGGAGTCTGAACACCTTCATGTTAAGCCAAAGCAACACTTTCCACCCCCTAAGACACTGCTCTGCCTATAACTCAGGGAAATAGAGCTGTCTGAGTTCATGCTGAGCATGTTCTTATCTGTTAAAGTAAAATCTTCTTCCTCTCCCAGGTTTTGAAATGTGACCCTGTTTTCCAGAGAATATCACTGGCCTTTATTTTTTTAAGTTCTGCATAAAATCAGCAAAAGCTCCCACTGCTGCTGTTAAACTGCAAGAAGTTGTCTCATCTGTTTTGCCTGGTTAACTTGGGTGAGTTTTTACAGCACTTTCTTCCTGTTATCCTTGGCAGTCTGGCACAGTGAAGGCTTTGTCTAACCCCAGCTCTAATTATTGGTAAGGACAGAAAGAAGGGGGGAAGTAGAGGAGAGATGAGGAGTGCATCCCTCAGGGTACATCACAATCCACCTGCAACATTTGGGACACGGTGTCAAATAGCTGTCTGTTGTGGAGTCCAGAAGGGCTTCTGTGCAAATATGTGTGAACACATTCGGGTTCAGCTGTGGGCCAAGGCAGGATCAGGTTTGGGTTTCCTTGATGCCTTTTATGAAAAAGCTTAATCCAAGAGAAGAAGGAGAGGGAGAAGGTGGTGATATCAAAGCTGCCATATCCTGTGTCAGAAGAAATAAAGAGAGAAGCCATTTCTACCTGACCAAGCAGAGGAGTGAAGCAGCAGTTGGAGTGAAGAACTGCTGAGTGCCAGCAGTTGTTGGGCAAGGAGCATGAAGTGGGCTTGGACATGGAGAGGAGCGAATGAAGGAAATACTGCAGCTGTAGGAGATGTACCTCCAAAAAAAGTCTAATAAACTGAAGTCCTCACAGGACTGCAAGTCCCAAAAGAGGTGGGAGGTGGGCCAGGGAGAGCAGATGAGTGTTGCAGGAGGGGAGGTAGTGACTGGAGGGAAGAAAGGAAGATGTGGATTTTGGAGGTGTTTCTGGGACTTCAGTTGTGGGTAGGATCTCCTGAAGAGAAGCCAGCAAGCTTCTCTGGCACCAGAGAGGTTAAAGGGGAAGGGTAGGGAAGCAGAAAGCAGCAGAAGACAGCAGAGAAAATGCAGCCCATGGAAAACAGAATAAAAGGAAAAATGTCGAGTTTTTGAGCCACCCTACCTTTCACTTTATTAAGCCCACGTGCAATGGCAGCCCATGGGCAGAGCGCCTTTGCAGGTCTCTGCACTGCAGTTAAGTGTAGTGGTAATCTCAGAAAGCCCCACTGCAAGACGTGTGAGCTCATCCATGTCAGCTCTGTGCAGGGTGAAACCTTTTTCTTAAAAAAAGTAGTAAAATAATTAAGCATTTTCTTAAAAATTAGTACTTAGGATATATCTAAATTACTATAAACTCCTGCTCTTTCTCAGCAGGTCCAGCCTCAGGGTAACCACAGCAACACCAAGCACCCATTTTGTTTTTTCCACACCCTCTCCCAGGTTGAATCCACTGTTGGGGAAGTTAGCCCTGGACTTGCTGCAGAACTGGTGAGGCTTTGCATGGCTGCACACCTCTTCAAGCTCAGACCTTCAACTGGAAAACCTAAACACCTGGAAATGAAAAGATTATTGTCCCCATGAACTAATCTTGTTCTTATAAAAAAGCTTTGCCCAATAGCGATGCTAATTAATGGTTTTCACATAATTTCCATTGTTATAAGCAATCACTTCCCAAAGCCTGAGGCCCTGTTGGTGCCTCCATCGCCTTGTAGGTGTAGGTGATGAGATGTAGGTGAGCTTCTTTTCCCAGACTCTCAGCCAGCACCAGAGACAGATGTTTATATTTTTTCATTTGCTTCCCTCTCTGTGGATCTTTTGATTTTCTCAGCCCGAGGCAGCCTGCAAAAAGTCGAGGTAGTAAATGAACCTGCTTGCTTTGTGGTTTCTAGCCATCCTGCATGGCTGTTGAATTACTCTGTGTGGCCACGTCTTTCCTCTGAAGGTCAAGAAGATTTGGAGGGACCACCAACACACACACAACCCTGATATAACAGCTGGTGACAGCTTTTCCTGGGTCTATCTCTATGAGATTGTATCTTGAGTCCCGAAGTCCTGTTTGCCTCCACCCATGAGGGGAAATTGTGCTTTGGGTCTCCTTGGCCCTTATTGATGCCACATGTGGCTGCCGGCATCCAGAGGCATTGCCTCCTTCCTTTGCAGCTGGCAGTGCAGGCTGCTGAAGGCTGCATGGTGTGAGCTCCCGGAGTGGACAGTGAGGCATTCACCTGCAGTGAAGGCAACGAGCTGGGAAAAGCTCAATTTCCACTCCAGGTGCAACATCTCTGCCTTTGACCCAGGCAGTTTTTCTGCCTTGTCAAGACCAAGCATGAAGGAAAATATCTTGTTAGTGTCAGGAGTGTTCACAAAACATTTCACCTTTAGCAAAAGCATCTTTCTGCCTGCAAGCTGAAGTGATCCTTATTCTTACAGCATCCCCGTACCACCTCTAGAAATAAAGGTATGTGCGGGTATCACAGACAGCTGACAACCTGAAAACAATTAGTGGTTGCTCTCTCTGATGCCCCGTCACACAATCTCTGCTGGCCTTCTGCTATTTTTCTGGCTTCCCTCTCACCAGCATCCCTGTTACTGGGTTTTGCTGTGAAAATACTACTAAGTACAGTTCAGTTCATGAGGAACACAACCCAGATAGGGGCACATGTAACTGTCACATCACCACAGGCTGCAACACTCCCCCAGCATGGTGGCATCTCCCCTAGCTCTACCATCCCTTTTGCACAGGATGGCTCTTGAAGAATTTCCTGGTAATTGGACAAAACAAGCAGGATCCCCTTGGTTTGCAGCAGGAGAAATGCTACAAGACTGACCTGCACTGCAAGTGCCTTCCCAGGCCTTCACTTTGCCTTATTTATGACGGTGGAATGGAAGTGATCTCTGGGGTGGCCAAAACACCGTGGAGACATTGCAGCCGACCCTGTGGCATCCAACAGAGCTGTTCCGTGTGCACAGAGTGAGGGTGGATGACAATGCTGGGCTGCTTAGGTAGGGTGTGATAAAGGAAACAACAGCCTGACTTTATTCAACAGCTTTGTAAGTGTCCATGTCACTCGCATGTTTTTTTTCTACCGGGATTGATGCTACCTTGCTGCTTTGTCTTTAGTAAATAAATCTTTTCTGTGAGAAGCAGAATGCATGCACTACCATTTTGACCATCACTAGCCTTAGAATTGCCAGCTCTAAAACCTTTCCTTTCCACAGGGACATCAGCTAGTGGAGGAAGTGATTTATTTTAGCACGATGCAACTCCTTGTAATTGGAGTCATGTTGCTGCAACAGCCACAGGCTCCCTCCGCGGTGCAGAACATTTTGACGCAGTGCAAAGACTCCTCCTTGTGATAACAAAAGAGAAGGTGAGAGATGTGCCGGTATTCAGGCAAGTCTTGGGGAACATCATCCTGTGCCTGGGAACTCAGAACTGTGTACCCAACCATGCTCGCCCTGCCGACCCCACCGTGCTCAGGGCTGGGGAGCTGCAAGCATCGGCCCACCCTGGTGTACGTCCACCTGCGCACCATTACCTGCCATAAACAACAGATTGAGAGCACTTTGGAGAAGGGCAAAGCCTTTTTCCTTTCCCTGCAAAGGATCCCACTCTCCTCTGGACACTGCAGAAAGCGGCTCTGCCGTTTCCAAGGTGATGCCTGGAGGTGAAGCCTGTTACATATTCTCTTGCAGGTAGCAGCAGCTGGAGCCGAGAGATGCCCTTGGACAGGGCATTGTTTGAAAAGAGGTAGGAAAAAGGCGGAAAGAAAAGATCTATTTGTAATTTAGTTTTTAAAGACCGGCAAGAAAAAAAAAAAGACAAATTGGGGCATTTATTTTATGAGATGCTGAGTGTTTTCTTACGCAGTTCAAGTCCTCATACCTCAGAATGAGCACTATACCTTCATTGTAAACAACAAAATTAATCATTTGATCCTCATTTAGCTCTGTCCTGTAATGTGATAGTTATAAATGTTGTTCATGCCTAATATCAAGTCTTAAGTTGCCTGAGAAAGACTCTGATTTTAAGGTTTCTCACTTCATAAATTGAAAGGTGTGTGTTCCTTTCGGTGGGCTCCTTAGAGGAAGGGTTTGCTGTGGACGCAGTGCTTGGCCCCTTGCTGCCTCTGGGACCTCCCAAAATCTCAAGGAACACTTTCTAAACTTTAAAACATCTTTCTGGAATTTCTTCTGCAGGGTTTTGCTGCAAACCAAATGCCACATTTATTTTAAGCTTGATTTACCCTTACCTCCTTCAGCTCGAAATTTCATAACACCCTGTGGTTTTGCAAGCAGTGGATGCTTGGTTTAATAGATACATTTCAGTCAGTGTCCTAAGAAAACAAATAAAGCTTACACCAGAAGATGCTTCATTTTTTTTTTTTTTCAGTTTTCCTTTGTGTAATTCCGTGGGGAAATTGTAAGCATATAGTGTATGCACTTGGATATAATAGGCATTTCTTTAAATCATTAAAATCTGTTCTTGCAGGGTAGTTTTCGATGTCCACTTAGGTCAGACCATCTCCTCTTCTGGGCTTCCATCTGCCTCCAAGCAATCAATGCCAGATATTTTAAAGCAGAATTGGTAAAACCAGCCCCTGGCCTCGAACATGGGCAGTTTGTAGAACACCTTTTCCCAGTCCCGTAGAGTTCAAGATGAAATTAATGGCTCGGAGATGGTAAGCAGTGGATGCAGCATGGATGTCTGACTTGCTCTCATCAACCTGCTGAAATATGCTGGAGGTGGGAACAAGGAAAGGTCAGCACTAACCTGACCAAGAATCTCCTGATGTCTTGAAAACTGTGAAGGAGGAGGATGGATGGCGAAGAAGAGAGTTCTGGTCGTCTTCCCTCCTCCCTCCAGTCCTCACCAGGTAATGCAACCGAACACTAGCTGAGCTGGAGTACTTCTTAGCCATGCCCTCTGATGCTGTGGAAGTCTTGCAGAGTCTAGACTGGTGTCTGTGGTTGTTTGGGCAGCAAAGAGAATAAGTAAGCCATCCACCACAGGAGCATCTTGTTTGGATGTTAAAATATGATAGAAAACAAACGTATTCATACCTCTATGAGCTGGCTGGTTTATTCCCCTCCTCCTTGGGCACAAACCCATGGGAGCACCCTTATTCCCAAGGCAGGATTTGCAGTGAGAAGACCAAGGGGAGACTCTCCTGTTTTGCAGGCAAGATGTGGAGCATTACCTATACTGCAAAGGAAGGACCCTGGAGCAAATTGAGCAGCTCACTATTACCTCTGTTAGCACTGCTTAGCCTGGCACAGAGCGGAGATGGTGCAGCAGGGCTCTGCTGCCCCTGTGCAGCTCAGGGCTGGCCCCATCCTGGCTCTCCCCACAGCAGGATGGCTACCATGCAGGAGCTGCTGGTGGCTGCAGCACTGTGCCTGAGCATCAGCGCGGGCTGCTGAGAAACCTCTGCCTTCACATCCAGTGGCACAGCACTGCCTTAGGTCACATATTTGTTATTTGTACCCAGAGAAATCGGGGTGTGGTGTGGTAATGAAATAGTGGAAGTTTATTTTCCATGGAAAACGATGAAAGCCACATGCAAAATCAAAACCACACTGACCCCTGCGCTGCGCAAAACCTAGGTTTACAGCAGCTCTGCTTTCTGGCTATGTAAGACTGTGTATTTATTTGCTGCTCTGAGTTCCAGGCAGCGCCGTGGTACATCCAGAGGGCACAATACGCATCTGAAGTAGGGTGTGAGCATCACTTCAGCAGCACATTGTGTCTGTAGTCACTGGCAGATTATAGACTTATTTTGCATTAGTTCTAACTGGCGCAGGGAGCACTGGGGAGCACCAAAGCTGTTTCAAAATAAATCTCTCTCAATGCTTACGTCTGTTTGCAAAACTTACAGCCTTTTAATCTGCCTCCAATGTACTGAACTTCCGCAACACGCTCGTTGTTACTGATTTATAATTCTTCAAAGTGTATTCAGGGCTTGGAATGAGGCAGAAGGCGGGCAGGGCAAAGGGAAAGAGGCTGCTGCAAGCAAGGGCTGCCATCCCTGCTGTAGGCAGTCACCCTCCCCAGCGTGGGCTACCTCACCTGATGCCGTGGGCTGTGCTCCTGCAGCAGCTGCGGGGGTGAGATGATGTCCTGCCCTGTCCCTGGGGACTGCTGCTATTGCCCTGTGTCCCTTCGGCACCTGTGCGTCCTTATCCCTGGGAAGTGCAAGTGATTTTGGCGCTGGGCTGATGCTCCTGCAGTGTGAATTGTGAAATGCAAGTTCCAGCAACTGAAATCTGTTGCAGTGTGTCCCTTTGGGAGCATCGAGGTAGAAGGAGGAAGGTGAGGGACCACAACGATAGACCCTCTAGCTGTTTTTCATGCAGATTGACATCATGAAGACCCCGTGTGTCCAGGCTAGGGCCAGGCTACACACGCATTCACAGGGTGTGAGGCACATGCTGGGCCTGTTGCTTTAAATGTGCCCCCATTACCAATTGTATTATGTAGAGCATGTTCTTACATCACAGCTTTCTGTTCTTACATCAGTTATTCCAGGAAGCCTTTTGCAGCATGAAATCAGGTGCTAATTAAATTGTGGCGACTGATACCAGCGAGGCATTCTCAGCAACAGTACTTCTGGAGAGGGGATGTTAAATGCAGAAATTGTGTTATCTCTGGTGGAAAGAGTGCTATCTCCAGTGCTAGAGAGGAGCTGGTGGAGCCGAAGGGCAGATTGCTGGAACAAACAGACACCCCCACAGGAGATGGGGCTTAGAATCATAGAATCGCCTAGGTTGGAAGGGACCTTTCAGATCATCTAGTCCAACCATCAACCTAACACTGACAAAAACTAAACCATATCTCTAAGCATTACATCTATTCATCTTTTAAATAGCTGCTTGGCACAAGTTGGCTTGCCAGGCACAGGTAGAATCATAGAATCATAGAATTTTTTAGGTTGGAAAAGACCTTTAAGATCATGAAGTCCAACCATTAACCCAGCGCTGCCAAGTTGACTACCAAACTATGTCCCTCAGCACCAGACTGACCTACATGTCTTTTAAATACCTCCAGGGATGGTGATTCAACCACTTCCCTGGGCAGCCTCTTCCAATGCTTGATAACCTTTTTGGTGAAGAAATTTATTGTAATATCCAATCTAAACCTCCCCTGGCACAATTTGATGCTGTTTCCTCTCATCCTGTCACTTGTTGCTTTGGAGAAGAGATCAACCCCCACCTCTTTACAACCTTTCAGGTAGTTGTAGAGAGTGATAAGGTCTCCCCTCAGCCTCCTTTCTCCAGGCTGAACAACTCCATCTCTCTCAACCTCTCCTCATAAGACTTGTTCTATGTCTCGCCAGCTCCATTGTTCTTTCTTGGATGTACTCCAGTACCTCAATGTCTTTGTCGTCATGAAGGGCCCAGAACTGAACACAGTACTCAAGGTGCAGGTCAACACCCTCCAGGCACTCTGGCCTTGTGTACTGCTACTCATTAAATTGCTTCTCTGTTCTTAAGCTGAGACTTTGTAGCAGCTTCCTTTAAAAAAAAAAAAAAAAAAAAGAAAGAAAGAAAGAAAGAAAGAAAGAAAGAAAGAAAGAAAGAAAGCAAGCTAACCAAGGTACTTCACAAGTTCACACTGAACTGTTTCAGTGATGCAAAAACTCCCACCAGTGCTGAAATGGTTAATGTTAATATTCTGAAATGCTACTTTTACACAGATATTTTGAAAATAATTTAAGGTTATTAAAATTGTTTCTCTCATTCACTGAAAAAATGTAAGAAACTATTTCAGACTAACAGGAAATTATTTCTTCTCTACTTTTTTTGAGGCTGCACTTTTACACAGCTCAAATTCACCAGGGTAGTGGTGGTGACCATGGAGAGTTAAAAGCTGTCAAAGGTGCTTTACAGTGACCAAGCCCTAAGAGACTATGAAGGACTGAGTTTAAGAGATTTTAAACCCTGCAGGAAATAAAGGTGGTGTCTGTCAGAGAGCTCGGCTGCCTACAGAAGGAGAGAGAGTATTTTGCATCAGATGTCAGGTCTCAACCATGGCAAATACATGGTTCACTGTTTATGGCTTCCGTGAGCTATGTTACCTTTCAGTTAATCCTACCTAGACCTGAACAGATAGGTCAGTCTTTTTCATAGGTACACCAACATAAAACTAATTGAATTTCAGCATAAAATTAATGAAAGGGCCATATTCAAAGCCATTTACCAGGATGTGCAGTGCTGAGAAGTGACTGACTCTAATCACAACCTTCCCAAACTGCAGCTGATCCAAGTACCCATGACTCGTGAGGAGTGGAGCTTGCAGAAATAATGGTGAGCTTTCCTTTGAATCCCATCCTCCACTGCTCCCTTTGCTGCTGGCACTATGCTGTGCCTTCACCTTCCCCATCTCCAACCAGCCTGTGCAAGGACGAGTGTTCATCCTGCAGCTCTTGGCCACCCATGGCTGTGCAGCCTCTCCTCCAGCCTGACTGAGAACTGCCCACACCACACAAGGTGACCCTGCCACTCCGGTCTTCTACCAAGAAGCACCAGCAAAGAACCAAGCATTTTTGGGTGGGAAAGTTGGAGATACAGCAGGTAGAGCAGCTCAGTGTGGGGAAAACAGGGAACCCAGACAGAGAATGTGGCCAATCTCCTCACTCCCAGCCAAGGGACGTTGTTACAGGAGCTGCTCTCAAGGGCTTTCCCTTGCTGAAAGAATGGCTTCTCACTCTCTGCCTCATCAGCCTGTGCCTGCCAGGGAGAGTGGCAACCAAACTCCTGAATCACCTGGACTCCCATCAGTTCCAAAACCTTCAGGACTGGTAGAAATTCCCCCCTCGGGAATGGGCCCATCACTTGCTTGGCCAAGTCAGGGCAGCAAAGGCACCCAGAACTTCCTCTGTGGCCAACAGCAGCTTCCAGGCACACACCGTGGAGCTGCTGGCAGGGAGCTGGAGGGGAAAACACTGACACTTTTCATGCAAGAGTATAGACATTTTATCTGTAGTCTTTAAGAGTCTCGAAACATCAGGAGGACTTTAGAGGGATCAGTTTCCAAACCTGAAGGAGGGCATGAGAGAGGTGGGAAGCACTTCCCCGTGCAGTGGAGGGGCTGGGAGCAGACACAAGCCAGCGGCACCCAGCTGTGGCCGTGACTCGGGCTGAGAGAGCACAATTACCTCAACTGGCAATTCTCCAGGACCCCGGGATTAACAACCAGGTTCTCATAAGAAATGTCAGGAAACCTATTACCTCCCATAAATACTCAACAACATTTTAGAGAGTTAATTTATTTTCCTCTCCTCCTCTCTTCTTCTGCAATTTGCATTATCAGTTGCTAAATATATTACGGCCCAATTTACCCCCATTCACCGCTTCAAAGACCTCCCTGTAGCAATTTCATAAGTAATTCACCACTTGATCTTATAACTCCAGCACATATTGTCAACCACAGGAATTTTATTTCAGCCCAAATCCCCATCCTTTTGAAAGCTAATATTCATTATTTTGCTCTCGCAGAGTTTCATCTGCTCTACAGCAGCAGAAAGAAAATATTTTGGTCTAGCTGGAACAATTAGGTGGAACTCTGTGTAATGGAGACATCCCGATGCTGCCCATTAATCTCTCCACTGGAGCTGACGTCACTTGGAAAATATGAGTTTTCACTTTGCTCATCTCTGGTCTCTAATCTGAGACATAATTTCTTTTTCCACACAGACCCGAGAATAAATGGCCAATCATTTTTTTAAACCCATCTGGCATCTTACCTCCAGGAACAAAATCAATTCCTCTCTGGCCCATGGGTGAGCGATGCGGTGGCACGCACCGCAGCACCAGCGACCACCTTCTCTCACAAGAGATCCATAGGATCCTGGCACCTAGGCACGCCAGCCAGTGCTGGGAAACTCCTGCTGTCCCATCTACTGAAGATAGTCATGAAGGTCCCTTCCTATATTTTGACCTGTTTGCAACACCCATTGGATATACATGAACCAAATGTGCTCGCCCTCAGCACCGTTCTTGGAAAAAAAATAGCTTTCAAGCTGGTTTTATTTTCTGAATTTCATATATATGCATATATATATATATATATATATGTATTCTGGTCTTTGTCCCTCTGCGCAGGAGCATGACCCTCTGTTTCTGCAGTGGCAACATCTTATGGTATTATCAGACTCTGGTCCTTCTTGCAGACAAAGGATGAGGAAAATGGCTNCATTTACCAGGATGTGCAGTGCTGAGAAGTGACTGACTCTAATCACAACCTTCCCAAACTGCAGCTGATCCAAGTACCCATGACTCGTGAGGAGTGGAGCTTGCAGAAATAATGGTGAGCTTTCCTTTGAATCCCATCCTCCACTGCTCCCTTTGCTGCTGGCACTATGCTGTGCCTTCACCTTCCCCATCTCCAACCAGCCTGTGCAAGGACGAGTGTTCATCCTGCAGCTCTTGGCCACCCATGGCTGTGCAGCCTCTCCTCCAGCCTGACTGAGAACTGCCCACACCACACAAGGTGACCCTGCCACTCCGGTCTTCTACCAAGAAGCACCAGCAAAGAACCAAGCATTTTTGGGTGGGAAAGTTGGAGATACAGCAGGTAGAGCAGCTCAGTGTGGGGAAAACAGGGAACCCAGACAGAGAATGTGGCCAATCTCCTCACTCCCAGCCAAGGGACGTTGTTACAGGAGCTGCTCTCAAGGGCTTTCCCTTGCTGAAAGAATGGCTTCTCACTCTCTGCCTCATCAGCCTGTGCCTGTCAGGGAGAGTGGCAACCAAACTCCTGAATCACCTGGACTCCCATCAGTTCCAAAACCTTCAGGACTGGTAGAAATTCCCCCCTCGGGAATGGGCCCATCACTTGCTTGGCCAAGTCAGGGCAGCAAAGGCACCCAGAACTTCCTCTGTGGCCAACAGCAGCTTCCAGGCACACACCGTGGAGCTGCTGGCAGGGAGCTGGAGGGGAAAACACTGACACTTTTCATGCAAGAGTATAGACATTTTATCTGTAGTCTTTAAGAGTCTCGAAACATCAGGAGGACTTTAGAGGGATCAGTTTCCAAACCTGAAGGAGGGCATGAGAGAGGTGGGAAGCACTTCCCCGTGCAGTGGAGGGGCTGGGAGCAGACACAAGCCAGCGGCACCCAGCTGTGGCCGTGACTCGGGCTGAGAGAGCACAATTACCTCAACTGGCAATTCTCCAGGACCCCGGGATTAACAACCAGGTTCTCATAAGAAATGTCAGGAAACCTATTACCTCCCATAAATACTCAACAACATTTTAGAGAGTTAATTTATTTTCCTCTCCTCCTCTCTTCTTCTGCAATTTGCATTATCAGTTGCTAAATATATTACGGCCCAATTTACCCCCATTCACCGCTTCAAAGACCTCCCTGTAGCAATTTCATAAGTAATTCACCACTTGATCTTATAACTCCAGCACATATTGTCAACCACAGGAATTTTATTTCAGCCCAAATCCCCATCCTTTTGAAAGCTAATATTCATTATTTTGCTCTCGTAGAGTTTCATCTGCTCTACAGCAGCAGAAAGAAAATATTTTGGTCTAGCTGGAACAATTAGGTGGAGATCTGTGTAATGGAGACATCCCGATGCTGCCCATTAATCTCTCCACTGGAGCTGACGTCACTTGGAAAATATGAGTTTTCACTTTGCTCATCTCTGGTCTCTAATCTGAGACATAATTTCTTTTTCCACACAGACCCGAGAATAAATGGCCAATCATTTTTTTAAACCCATCTGGCATCTTACCTCCAGGAACAAAATCAATTCCTCTCTGGCCCATGGGTGAGCGATGCGGTGGCACGCACCGCAGCACCAGCGACCACCTTCTCTCACAAGAGATCCATAGGATCCTGGCACCTAGGCACGCCAGCCAGTGCTGGGAAACTCCTGCTGTCCCATCTACTGAAGATAGTCATGAAGGTCCCTTCCTATATTTTGACCTGTTTGCAACACCCATTGGATATACATGAACCAAATGTGCTCGCCCTCAGCACCGTTCTTGGAAAAAAAATAGCTTTCAAGCTGGTTTTATTTTCTGAATTTCATATATATGCATATATATATATATATATATATGTATTCTGGTCTTTGTCCCTCTGCGCAGGAGCATGACCCTCTGTTTCTGCAGTGGCAACATCTTATGGTATTATCAGACTCTGGTCCTTCTTGCAGACAAAGGATGAGGAAAATGGCTTGTCTGGCCTTTGCTTCTGGGCTGGCCCACACCGACAGGGCGCCTGGCAAAGCCACAACTAGCTCCTTGGTGGCCAAACCCTGACACTCCACAGCAAGGGGAGACACTGCTTCTCTCATCAGTCACCGTCTTGAAGGTTGCTCAGCTATTTGACAGAGAAATTAACATGGAAGCCAAGCAAGTATGAATTAAAACCAGCATGAATTGAAAGAAATCTGAGTGAGGAAGCGAGGAGCTCCTCTTGGGCCAGCACAGGGTTCACAAGCCCCGTGTGCTACAGCGCAGGGAGGGCAACCAGAACTGGCTGTTGTGATATCAGTGCCCTGCATGGGGCTGTCATGATTATAAATAAAAATGCTTTCCAAGAAAACACTTTTTTCCTCACAGAATTTTTTTTTTCTAAATTATGATACCTCCAGGTTGCTCTTCATTTCTAGGCTGCCCAGAGAGCTCCGAGAGGCGCTTTATTTAATTTCTTTACAAATATTTTTGGAATATTTTCTTCAGTGAGAGGCAGGAGGATATTCTTCTCCTGGGTCAGCAGGATTTGCAACCAAGAGAGGCAGCATTAAGAGCATAAAGTGCTACTGCTGTGCTGCGAGGTGGCGGGCCCCAAGTGTCCCACTGGGGCTTGAGCCGAGCTGGACATCTCCATTCCCAGCATCAGGTACTGCCTGATGGAAGCTCTCAGCAAGGTCCCAGCAGACTCAACCACTACATCTGGTGCTAAATTCCAACTGCCCTTCTGTGAGTTGTATCATTTTGTTGTTCATCCATCCTTACAGGTATTGGTCAGGCTTTTCTCCTTTTATCTCATGTGTAAAACGTAAGGTAAAATATTGGTGTGATGCCTGGCTCAGAGCTGAGCACCAAAGAAAATAAAGAATCACAGCAATGTGTTTGCCATTAACCTTGAATGATCCCTTCCCTCTCATACCGGGCCTGTTATTGCAATATTCTTCAATACACTAAATACTTATGTTAAATCCTCTCTAACACTTCCCTCGTTAGGCTAAATAAAAGCCCGCTTTCTTCTGTATGTCCCACCAAGATCCCTAATCACCTCCTTTGTTTTCCTCTTGGCTTCCTTAATACTATCAGCACACAGCTTAAACAGAAATTGCCAGCTTCATCATCTGCTTTAATAACAAGTGTTTAATAATTGCAGGTATAATTATTCGTAACACTGACAAGATTTGCTATTCACCACTAATTTCTTCAAAGTGCTCAGGGCATAAAGCAAAAATAGACTAGTTAGAAAGACATTCATTTCTAATCAAGTTTAATGAACAAAATCTTCAACCCAGCATCCCAACAATATTTCATTACAATGTAAGAAAAATGAAGCTAATGATGGTTTACATGCACATACGCTTTGGGCTGTGGTCAGAAACATTAATCCCAGACCTCTGTGAGGGTGTGAGTCCCCGCGGAAATGGTGCAGCACCAACTAACAGCCTATTTCCCCACCTTGTTTTTATCCTATTTATTTGTTTTGACTGTTCCCACAACCAGGAGATAGGGAGACATGGCACAAAACCCCGAATAAGGGTTTGGCACAAAATTCAAGTCCCTCCATTGTGATGTCACCTTCTCCTCTCTGTGAGGACAATGCGCCTGATGGGACATTTCCCAGGTATTCCCACCTGGGACAAGACCCTTTTCCAGAAGAAATCTGGTAGCAAGGCACAGCTCCCCAAGCCACGCAGGACAGGTTGGCACTGGTGGGTCACTCCCACAGGGTCCAAGCCAGTGTAGCTGCAGCCCATGAGGTAGGAGCAATGTGACTTGGTTTGGGGAGGTGAGCTCCAGCCCTGGGAAACCTGCCTGTCCAGGGACAAGCCAAAGCTGTGCCGTCAAACACCAGGCTTGCCTCAAACTCTTCCAGAGTGTCGGATCTGAGCTAAAACAGACACACGGAGATTTCTGTCCTGCTGAACTGCACCGTGTCTGGGTCTGGGTAAACCACGGCTCTGGTCAGCAGTTTGGAGGGGACCAGGGGATGTGAGCCAGGACCACAGGCATTTCCCAGCCTGTAAACACAGCACGTTACCCCAGGGATCTCTCAGATATTAAGGATGCAGTCTTGTGCATATTTGCTAATTCAGATGTTGAAGTCCAGAGGCGTGACTGAGGTTAGGCTCAATGCTCTCACTTCTGCCCAGAATATCTAAGCATTGCAAGCTCGGCTGTAAAATCAGGGTATGGGACAGTATAGATACATAAATGCATAAGCATTTGTTTTCAAAATAATGTCAAAACAAGTTCTTTCCATTTCTAGGCATCATAATAGATATGAAATTATAATGAACTTAATAAAATCCTATGTGATATCTAGATAGCAACGTTGAAGTATGACAAAATTATAGATGCAGCTTTACTTTCCGCTTCTTTTGTATCAAACTCATCCTACTTCCCTTTCATTTCCAAGGAGCTGCTGCGTGCCTGGCACAATTCTTTCATTCATCTCTTCAGAGGAATCGGTGTTGCCCCGCTTTAGCCTAGAGAGAGCGATGGGTTCCCAGCAGATCGGGCAAACAGGGCGCCAGCAAACCACAGCCCAGCGCTTCCACAGGGGAGGGAGCCCTGAAACCAAGGCTCTGGCTGACTTCAGTTTTGCTGTTGGGAACCAGGTGGGCTTTCTCGAGTCTCCAAGCCTCCAGCACTGCTCCAATGGCTCCCCGCTGCTCCCCTCGGGCAATACCCCCAGGGGACAATCTGCAGCTCCTGCAGATGGCTGTAGGAGTTTATGGAGCTAGATGGTTTTCATTGGTCAAATAAAAAATAATAATGAAAATTGGTTTTAGGGTCGAAACACCTCCAGCTGGAAGTGCCCTGTCTTGCTCAGTGACAGTGAAGGTCACAGGGCTGAGCAGCACTGCTTTTTGTGCAAAGCTCTCTGCCTTCAGATACAAAAGGAAGGAGAAGGCAAAAATAAAAGGAACACTGGATGGCAAACCTCATAAACTATCTCTACTGACAGAGCGCCCTCGGTATGACAAAAGCACTTCAAATATGTTTTAGCCAGAAGTGTTGGGGAAAAAAAAAATTTAAAAAATCAGTCTTTTGCAAGCATTTCTTCTAATTAGCTCTTTGCAATTCATGAAGCCTGGCATTGAGCAGACAGCTCTCTTCCCCAGCGGAGCCCCGGCTGCTCCCGCAGCCCCACGCTCAATTTGCTCAGCTGAGGGGTGCTAATGCTTCAATATGCGACAGGCATTTTCTTAAATGTTGAAAGACTTAAACAAATTATAACCATCCTATAATTTGGCAGGTTAGAAAAGAAGCTTTTAAAGAGCCTTGTTAAATGAATGACTTAAACCTTCACCTCAGGCTATTTTAAAAATTCATTTGTCTGCACTCCAGCGAGGAGGAAGGGACAAATATATGCATGATCCATGTCTAACATTTTGATTGCTGAATTAGTTAGAAATAAGCTACGATCTTTGTGGCTATTAATAAATGATTTGGGAAAATGGTGTTGGAACACTGGTCACTGAAATAGCCACAGCTTCATTTCCCTTCCTCCACAGAGCAAGAATTGGAATGAGATTTATGGAGGAATTTATGGCAAAGGAAAGAAGCCGTAGCACACCACCTTCTTGCAGCAGAGTTTTTACGCCTAATTTACACGCTCCCTTCCACTGCAATGTGTGCACTTTTAATCACGCTAATTATAAAGAGCCCACTTGTCATGGTGCTGCAAATCAAGACATGCAGAGAGCTACACAGGAGCTAGCAAAAAAACCCCACACTGCTGTGCCATCTACCCCATCTCACAGAGCCATGAGATGCCTGTGCTCTAGGTCTCTGCCATCAGGAGTAGCGTGAACTCATGGAGCACAGTGAGGACCTTGCCCCAGCTGAGATCTCTGCAGTAGGGAGAATATTCTACCTGGCATCTTCAGATGCTCTGCAGGAGCTGAGCCCGGGGTTGCTTCCACTCTGCTGCTGCCCGTGCCACTGGGGATTGCAAAGGGGAGAGGTCAAACGGACAAACACTTGCTAAAGGAAACAAGGGATAAACTACTGCTAGAAGAATCAGAGCTCCTTCACCTTCCCCAGGAAGCAAGGAGAATCCCTCACTAGACATGAATGTATTTTGTGCACTCCCTGGGAAACGAGTTTCCATATAAATAATTGAAATATGTTTGAAATGGACGCCTGCAATTGCTTGCATAGACAGACCTCTGATACCATTAGTCCCCTGACCTCTGTTACCTCTATTAAATCAATATCATAACCTGTGATTTTTCTCTGTAAGCTTTTTAATGCTAATGTCTTTCATGGCATTTGGGAGAGGAAACAGGTCTAGAAATAAGTGGTTCCCCATTCACAACGTATCTACTTTTAACTGCCTTGCATACAACCTTCAGGTAACATCCAATATGGAAAACAAAACCACACCAAGTCTGAATCTACAATATGTGGGTAGTAGAGTTACTTGTGGGAAGTGGGGCTCTCACTTCAAGTTGCTGCTGTAATGAAGGGCTTTACTGAATGAAATATGTTGCAACTATTCAGTATCTTTTTCCAACAGTCTTAGAGATCTCCATCTCATTTCTAACAAAACTAGAAGAATACATCAGATCACATCTGTATTCGTTCTCCACCACTGGCATGGGTGGGACCCCTCTCCGAAGGGATGTGCCAGGAGAAAGAACTCTTGACCTGCATTTGGCCACAGCACCGGGGATTCTCCCTCGTACAGATAGGAATCTTCTCCTCTGGGAAGTCCCAGACCAGATATTCCTGTTCCTCTTACCTTTCCAGAACCCTCCAAGAATAATTCTAGGAAGACTTGGGATGTCAGAAAGACTATGAAGCAGCCCTACAGCATCTCACTGCTAGCAGGCCCTAAGTCAGCTGTAGAAATTACTACCACTTTGGTCTTCAGATGAAACAGAACACCACACAAATAACCAAGCCTGGTTTTGCATCATCAGGCAAAAGAGATATAAAAAGACGCAAAATATTTGTAGGTTAAAAAATCCTCACAAACCCAAAAGCTCAATCTCACGCTCTTGACCTACAGAATAAAACAGATTTAAAGGGAACATATGAAATTAGCACTCGCTGCCACCAAGTGTGTATCAGACGCGACGCAGGGATGTACATTTCTCCTGTTAACAAAAGCATCATAAGTACCATTGCATCACAGAATCATGGTGGTTGGAAAGGATGTCTGAGATCACTGAGTCCAACCATACACACACAAAAAAAACCCCTAGAATCTCTGCTACTAGAGCATGCCCTGAAGTGCCACATCTACAGATTTCTTTAATATCTCCAGGGCTGGTAACTCAACCACCTCCCTGGGCAGGCTGTTCCACTGCCTGACCACCCTCTCAGAAAAGTAATTCTTCCTCATATCTAAACTGAACCTCCCCTGCTGCAGCTTCACACCATTTCCTCTGGTCGTGTCATTCACTTGGGAGAAGAGGCCAACACCCACCTCTCTACAACCTCCTTTCAGGTAGTTGTAGAGGGCAATGAGGTCTCCCCTCATCCTCCTCCAAACGAAACATACCCAGTTCCCTCAGCCTCTCCTCATATGACTTGTTCTCTAGACCCCTCACCAGCTTGGTAGCTCTGCTCTGGACACACTCCAGCACTTCAATGTCCTTCTTGTAGTGAGGGGCCCAGAACTGAAGACAGTACTCAAGGAGAGGCCTCACCAGTGCCGAGTACAGAGGCACAATCACTTCCCTACTCTTGCTGGCCACACTATTCCCAATACAAGCCAGGAAAGCGTCACCTGTAAGCATCACCCCGGAGCTGTGTCACTACCCTGTGAGACCTAACCCAGGCAAATCAAAGTTTAAGCTGCTGTGAGAATGCAAGGGCTCCTTGCAGCAGCCATGGCCCTGCTAAGCTGATTCATCTGACATGCATTGACACTCACCCTTGATGATCCCTCTTTGCCACTTGGATGCTCACACACAACTCACTTGCAGCCACATCTCTGCACTTGGTTCTGTAGTTCCAGTTTCTGGCTCAAGGTGCTCCAGCACTGGGCCCCACCCCATAGCATTCCATTAAGTCCCCTGGACCATCCTCCCCACTCATCTCACCCTTCTCTCCAGACACCACAGCACAGTGAACATCCCCCAGTTCTACCTGCTCTTTGGACCGCGCTTCTTACCTGGCTTCCTCTCCCAGGGCCGGCCTTCCCTGGTCCTGGGCTTCAGCTTCATCAGCTTTGATGTCTTGTTCCTATTCAGGCCTTCGCCTCTCCAAAAACTTGATCCAGAATCAGACCCTGAGTGGGAACAGCTTCCTGCAACTCCTGCATGTGTCACCTTGCAGCAGTGTCCAATCTGGCTGCAGAGCAGAAGGTACTGCCCGTGGACCTGGTACTTCAGCTGAAGGAGACCAAGGGTTTACCTGGAGCAGCAAGGACTCACCATCCAACAGCCTGTGCCTACACAGCCATCTGCTTAAAGAACCCGACTGCTGATTAACGGCAGGTTATTTTATTGCATTACCCTGGCTGTCAATTAAATCAATCTGATAAGAAAACGATCCATCATCACAGAACTTGCTCTCCTTGGGCAAAGATGGTCCAGCAGAAAGCAATACACCCACCAGCTTCTTACAGCATAAAAGCAGCAGCGCAGTAAGACGGGCAAATCGCTGAGGTAACTATCTCGTTATCTCACATCTGTGTAGGATGGCGGGAAAAATTTTAACAAGTAGGGAATAACAAAATGCTCAGACCCCTCTTACTAAAGCATTAAAACGTAGGAGGAGATGGATTAGCTCCTTCCTTTCCGACACAGGCTGCTGGTCTCCTCGAGGGACAGTCACAAATGTGACATTGCACATACTAAGCAGCGAGGGCGCCCCTTACCCAAAGGAAGCAGCACTCCCCCACCCACCCCCAGCCCACCACTACAACCCCCCATCTTCATCCCCTCCTTGCTCCCACCCCAGGTAGCACCCTTCTCTTTTTCCCCACTTTTGATTAAGAACTAAGAAATTTAGAGATTTTGGAGTTTCCCTGACCCAGCCCATCCCCTGCCCCTTCCCCCTCCCAAAAAAAAAGTAATCAATGAACACAGCCTGACTAGAAAGACAAGCCCTTCTGATTGATCAAACTGATAGTTTTATTTCCACATGTTAAAAGAAGTGTTTGCCTACCAGCAGAGTCCAACGTAGATGGGACAGACAGACAGGAATACAATTAAATACAGGAAAAGAGTTGAACTATGTACAACAAGACATACATTTACAGAATGAAAAGAAACAACAAACCACCTTTATGTTGTCTATCACTTCTTGCCAATGTGAAACATCACTGGAACTCAAATATTTGGGTTGGGTTTGTTTTTTTTTCGTTCGGGCTTCCATTCCCCCTGACCCCCCAAAAAAAAGCCTGTAACACATTTAGTATTTTTCCATGTTCTGAGAGCTTGAAATTCAGTTTGAGATGCACAAAATCTGTGGCACTTCACAGGGTACACAACAGCTAAAAATTTCCTTGTTAAATATTTCATAGTTTGCGGGAGCTACGTTTCAGGCAGATGTATTTATTGAGACACAAACTATGAAGTGATATTTACATGGAGGGAGTTGTGCAAAGTCATTTTAGGTTAGGGCTAGTGCGCTGTGAAGGACACACGGATACATGACTTGCCCCCACCCCGAGGTAATCCCTTAAATCCTCTTCTTATCGGCCCTCTCCTACAGTAGCCACCCAAGGAAAACTGGCCATAATTTTGTCTTCTTTTTTAATCTGTTAAGTTATTGGAAGAAAGCTGTTTCTGTGGCCCTTAAATACCTTGAGTTTTAAGGCTGGGCTCCTTCTCTTCGTGCAACAACTTCTTTAAGCGATCTTTAGTACTGTTTCATCACTGGGGACACAAAGGCTGCCTGCTGTTGTCACCACACTGTCCTAAGACGGCTGTAAGTCCTTGCTTGTAGTTTGTATTAGCAATAGGAGCCCACGGTAACTAAAGGTAGGGAACGTTTTAGCAGTTACCGCAGTGCCATGCTGCAGGAACTGCTTTTCCCCCCTCCGATAACAGGGCTGAGCCAAGCTAATCCAAACTCGGGTGGGCAAGGAATTGCATTTCTCAAGCCAGCCTTTACAGAACAGAACCCTGTCTGCACTACTACAGCCAGAAACACCCCTAAACTTCCTAATAAACACCCCCCCCTCAACCTTACTTTCAGGTTGCAGCCTTGAATACAGAACTTGAGAGAGCTAATTAGAAGAGCTGCTTTAATTAAAGGCTTCCTACAGATCCCAGAGACACATCAGGTATCAATGTTAACTAAAGACATCCTACAGCTGTGCTGCACCAGAGGTGCACAGGATGGTGCTCCTCGTGGTTAATCATAAGCCACTGACTGCCAAAAGGCAGCTCAGTTGAATTTTGGACGACTTGCTTTTCTTTCCTTTTTTTTTTAAAGACTGAATTTCAACCTTCATAGATGCAGCTACTGCATATGTGCATCCTAAAATATTTCATCAACTCATCTACATTTAATTACCATACTCCTGTTTGTATCAAATCACCTGGAATTCCACATCAGCTTGCAGATTTTCACTGTAACAGGCTGCAAGCAGACATTTGTAACTTAGTCCTGGGGGAAAAAGAAAAACGTGCCTGGATAACAACACGCAAACCTGCATATTCCTGCCTTGCTTTGACAGAGGAATTCTCTCTCCTAGGACATGCATCTGACTCCTTTTTTTAAAAAATGCACATTTAAAGGAAGCCGGACAACCCTTGGAGCAAAGGGAAATGAAACTCTCTGAAAAAGCTGCCAAGTCAAGATCGCTACCGAACCTTTCCTAAGCTCCTACTTGGCAATATAATTATTTAATTTTTAATCCTACTCACCAGGCTAAAATCAGTCAGGTGTCAGTGTAACAACTGAGGAGTGAACACACTGAGCTTTAAGCACTACGCTGGATACAGTAAGATCCGTAGGTAGTCTGGTGTACAGCTGAGGAGGCCGGCATGGAATTTGCCGCTTACTCCTCACTAGCAAGCCTGGAGAAGATTATATTCTCCTCAGCTGTCAGGAGAGCGCTACAGAAGAGTAGTAAGTCCAAGAGACCATCACATCACGCTAGAGAATAAGTGCAGTGTTGTGATTCAAATACAGGAGTTTTCGGCAATTAAAACACAGATGTATTTTCACATTGTACACCATGTTGCCATTTGTCTACGTACTTGAGATCTCATGGAGTTCATAAAGACATCTACATGTTCAGGCCTTCTGCTTAAAAAACCTGATTGCTGATTAACAGCAGGTTGTTTTTATTGCATTACCCTGGTTGTCAATTTAATATTGATTTATGATAAAACGATCCACTGTTACAGAACTTACTCCTTGGGCTAAGATGGTCTATAGGCAGAAAGCAATATAATCATGAGCTTCTTGTAGCATAAAACCAAAAGCGTAATGAAATGGCAAATTGCTGATCTGTACTTGGAAAGGTAACTATTTCATATCTGTATGTGATGGCGGGAATAATTTAAAGAGTAAGACATAACAAAATACTCAGATCCCTCTTATTTAAGCATTAAAAAAGTAGAAGGAAATGAATTAGCTGCTTCCTTTCTGACATAGGCTGCTGGTCTAGTTTAGGGACAGTCACAAATTTAACGTTATAACCAGGGACATAACAAGAAGCAGCTTGGACCATAAAAAAAAGCTGTCTATATATGTACAAGTTATTCTCCAAAAAAATCAGTTTTATTTGGATGTGTGCACAGCCTGCTCCTCTTTACATCTTCAGAGCACTGAAAACGTAACATTTTCCCCCAAAATCCAGTTGAGTCTATCCTCAGAAACAGAAGTACTCATATATAAATGGGATGATACTGTCTGTGGGTGAGTTTCTTCCTACAGGTTGGGCAAGAGTTGGCATTCCTAAGGGAATCCCGGAGGCACTGGCTGCAGAAGACATGGCCGCATTTGGTTGACACAATCAGTCGTCCACTTTGCACAATCTAGAAGAAAAGAAACCACAACTGGTATTTGGAATAAAGAATTCAACACTGCTGATCTCTTGGCACCAGGCAAATTGAACTGGGAGTATCTGTAATCAGTACATTACTACTAAACAACGGGGAGCACAGAGACCTTCCAACACCAGCTTGAGAAGTGTTTCTCCCTCTGCATATTCTGCACTAAGAAATGCCTATGAGTTACAGACTAGTTTCACCTTAAATCTAAGGTCTGCACTTCAGGCCAGCTGTCTCTAGTGTCCCATATAAGCCAAGTTCACCCTCTGCCCCGTTCTCCCTCCAACACAAAAGAAACGATGACAACTTGTGGATCCTTACCTCTGAGTAGCCATCCATGCAAATCGGACAGCTAACGGTACCAGATGGCCTTGTGGGAGAGAGAACAAAACCAGAAAGAACACGCATCCATTAATTTCACCGCACACTGAGGGTTACTGATACAGAAAACATCATGTAACCATCCGACTGCACAGACCAGTCAGGACACATTTCACCTGAAGATCCCTGTGTACCTTCAACTCCCCAAGCTGTTGCATTTACTAAGTAGATCAGGTCTCCCTTACCTCAAGGAAACAGCATCTTGCTTTTCAGTAGGAGGAAGGTGCAGTTAATCACCCTGCTGTATTATTACAATTATCAGCAGTCGATAGGAGTATACATATGGCAAAAATCAATCTTCAACAGGTCATAAATAGAAGAGTTTTGTCACAAGCCCATCTAGCTCTAGCTATCCTTTCTAGAAGTGAAAGTGGTTGTCTGAAATGGAAAATATCCCCCTATTCTAATTTAGCAACATCCCAGCCCAGTAACAGTCATACCAAGAACTCCTTCCTTATGAAATGTAGGACAGGAATACAATGTGAGGAAATACTAAGAAATAAAGTTCTAGTTCAGAGAAGGAAAGAACAACGTGGTGGCTGTTACCAACCTGTGGTTACAGATTTACCTCCCTCTCCTGCCTTCAGCCTCCAGGACAGCTGCATCGCACACACACGCTTACTAACAGACATAGCTGTTCTGCTTAAGGAACATGTCATACCATCAAGTGCTGAATAATATTCTCTATCAGAAAGAACTTCCTGCCACTTTATTTACAGATTAATCTTTATCTTAAACAATCACAGTGAGCTGCTTTTGTAATCTTGGCTTGTAACCATAAACACTTGGCTTTATTAAGTCACCGCCCCTGCTAAGCAACAGTTTGCAATTTATTAAACATAAATAGAAAGCATGAGATACCCTCCATCATGTATTCTTCAATACAAGCAGTGAGCACTACTAACTTCTACTCCTAGTTTCACACACCTAATTTAACTCCAGTAGTTCTCCAATTTGTACTACTCAAATTACTGATGCAGCAGCTGCAATACCAACTCAGTAATTAATTACAATTGGTGGTAACTTTCATATAAGCAAGAGCAGTTTAACACTACAGAGTAACACTGTACATGGCTCTGCAGCAAATCTCCAGCATCAGTACCTTTTCATCAATGCCAAGTGCTGCAGTACTGAGTTGTTTTAGCCTTACCTAACAGAGCAGGAATGCACATTCTTTAACAGAGAAGCTTGAGATTTAAGGAACAAAACATTCATTTTTTCATACTAACTAATTAGTGGGATTTATTCACCTACGTACTTAACAACAAAAATTAAAACCAAAATTTTCTACAAATCCATTGGCAAAATGCACTACATTTTAGAATACTGTAAGCCCTTTGGGTGGCATAATTAAGACCTGACACACAAAATTTCCATACCCAAGTTCTCCCCTACATTGCCTTCCAGTAATCTAAAAGGCTCAAAGCACGTGAGCTTTATTGAAACCTGTATTTCCCTCCCCCCAACACATTTTAAAGAAATGTTTATACAACAATTCTCATGTACTTAGTCTTCCCTAATCACATGAACACCTGATTTCATTTAATTAGTCTAATAAATTGTGTCTTCCTTAGTAAAATGGAGCACTCCTACAGCAGGAGTTTACCATTCCTTCACAGAATCAGGTATATACTGTGCAGACACCTCACCAGAACAGTGAGATCACCGTCTTGCAAACAAACATATCAGAGGCTCCATGACATACATGGGACAGAACAAGAACTGGCCTTGTATTACATGCACAATCACCTTGTAATTACACCTTGGAAGAAGTTGCCCGAGAGGAAAAAGGCAGTCAATTGGCACAGTGTGTAAAAAAGCAGTGAATGACTAATAGCTTTTACTGGAATTTGCCAGGCTTCTGCCTGCTGGCCTTGTGATACCAAGCCTCATCTACACCAATAAAAGTATTTCCATATTTAACCTGACTACTAGAACTTTTCATCAAAACAAAGTGCAATATACAACAAGCTATGACCTGTGACTAATTCTCCTTCCTTGCCATACCCCCACATTCATCTTTAAGGTTGTATGCAGAGGTGCACATCTGTCTTGGGCTGGCTTTTCATCCGAAAGTGGAAGCAGTAGCATTTAGTCATCAGGCACAAGGGGATGTTGTACTCATGGAAAGTGGCAATTAACTTGACTAAGTTAAGACTTCAAAGAATAGCCAGGAAATAGCAATGTAACTTAGTCTGGTATAGGAAGGGCACAATTCGATGTTTGGTAGGTCATATGGCATACGTACTTTGAACTCGCAGTTTCTTCTTCCAAGGGTCCCAACTCTCGAGACACTTTATCTGCCACATACACGTCTCTTGGTTCATCTTCATCATCGCTACTCAATACACAGCTGTCCGACTGTCGCTGGCTTCTTAGTCTGAGAGTTCTCCTTTGCCGCTGATTCTCTGTAATTTAATTTTGGCAAGTTAGATATAACATCTATATCCCTGGAACTGTCCTTGAAATGCTTAACTGTAAGTAGTTGGTAATGCTTGATATTTTAAATGAACCATATTCAGCTCTGCTAAAAGCCATCTTCAACTAGTTTCCAAAATATTAGGGCTGAACATTTCCAGACATTGTGAATATTCTGCTTGCTACGTATCGACACAAAATATTTGCTCTCTTCACCCTACAAACAGCTAAAACATCATCTTAAAGGTTCTCTGTGTCATAAGTTTCATATAATTACACTACCTCTCCCCTTTGAAGGGAATCTCTGTCTCCCAATTCTTACTAACAGAGAATGCTATGATACCACGTTGAGGAACTGTGAGAACTGCTTTGTGATACGAGAGCGAGAGAGACAGAGGGGGGACTGAAATGAAGTTTCCAGGTAGCGCGCACAACAAGAAGGCCTGGTAAAACAAAGCCAGTGCTTTGTTGGGAATGTTTCAGAAGCAATGGAAGAGATGTTCACATCTAAAGATGTAAATTACGGGGCTGCTGTAGGAGCTGCTCTATCCAGGTATGATGCTAAACTGTTCCACGCTTTATCTGCGTTAAACCCAAGTCTCTCCCAATCAAAGGCAGTTTTTATGAAATGAGTCTTTTTAAGAACAGTACTTGAAAATTATAAAAACACTTTAAGCACCATCTCCTTCAAAATTTTCTGTATCTCCCTCCTGAGTCAAGGTAACTTGAAAAGGAAGTTTTATTGCCCAAGACAAAAGGAGATTAAAAATAACGTTTAACTGCCTGGTCTGTAACACAGAAAGGTTAAAGAACAGCTCTTTGCATTTTAACAGTTAGAATCCACAAGCAATAATTCTCTCTGCAACTCCAGTGTACACATAACAATAACCAAGCACTAATCAATTAAAATTATATAAATAGCCACAAAATGAATGTTCCTTCCTGCATAAGTGTTCAGCTACAACGTCTACTGCAACTATTTGTTTACTTGCTCTGGCTTCATTTAGAACACAGAATAGATCACATTCTGAGCAAGCAGGTAACAACATGCTAATACATCTCAGGTAATACAATCAGATCAAGGTCTGCAAGGTGTAAAGGATTAACTGCTTAACAGCTGGAGCTATTGTAACACCTAGAGTAAAAACAAAAAAAATCCATGCTTGTTAGTAGTTGGCCATACTAAATTTGAGGTGTGTTAGACTAATCATAGTATTCACGTTGTCAACAAATAACTTCATTCTTTAGTTCCTTCCCTGCAAGGCAAGCTAAAAAAAACCTTTCAACATTTTCTTATTCAAGGCAGATGTTCCACTCTAATTAAAATTATCATCAACACTGGTCTTACAGAACTTCTGTATTTGGAAAATAAGAAAACATATTTTCAGCAGCTAAGATGTATTTTATTTCACATTCTTCCTACCAGGTCTGATAATGACTACCAAACACAGGTTGGATCCATTCTCTAAAATGTTGGCCAGATACTTTTGCACTATCCTTTGCCTTTTGGTAAATGCAATTTCTATCCATGATGCTCAAGTTCATTGGAAAAATAAAAGAAAAAACTGACTTTAGGAAAACTCCATTATCAATTATAAAATGTCAACTCACCTTCAACAATCTTGCATCAATATATATTTGGGAAGGGAGAGAAAAGAAAATACAATTAGACTTTGGTGTGCATCCCTAGAGCTACATACAAACACCAACTAAGCTAAGGCTTTACAACAAAACATGGTAGGACATCACTCTCACTTTGATTAAGAATTTTAAAAGTGGTAGTAAATTAGCAGCTGCTCTGAAAATAAGTGGTTGCTTCTGGTTCTGCTCATGCTGCTGCAAAGGGATAGAAATGGAGGCACCTCAGGAACCATCTGAACACTCTCTTCCCTGCTCCCCAGTTTCAGTACTCTAATTTGATTTAGGCTGGAGGAGATTCTTTCCCTCTTTCTCCCCCAAACAGGTAAATTCAGGTGAGAGATCCACAAACACTTCCTATTTGATTAACAGCTGCTGAAAGAAAGGAACAGCAGCTGGGGCAGCAGAGATTATGTTGCACAGTTCGAGGCCTTTCCTTTGCAAAGGCTTAGGAACAATCCCAGCAGGAGACACCCCCTTAATGCTATTCCTGATATCTGTTTCTGGTTCTGCGTGGCAGTAGTCGCATCCCATAAGTGAGGTTATAAACTACATCATGGATGGGATCAGATAATATTCTGGCTTTAAAAACAGCAGTAAAAAAAGTAAAATTTTAAAAGACCATTTAGAGTAATAAACTGAACTAGTTTGAATCATAGTCACAGCTGCACTTGGCATCTCTCTGACAGGAGAAACTTAAACTGATGTTGCAGCTAAACACATTTGTGCAGTCAAAGACTAACTGTTACCTCCTTGAACTTTTATTTAAATTACTGGCCTGTACTTTTGATATATCTGAAATAGCTTCAACTTTAAATTACATCTCCTTATGCTACGTTACCCGTGACTGGGATTTATTCTTCCCTAGTTTTGAAGCAAAAAGCTATTTTCAATTACCCTCTGTCTGCAAGTGCACCTCCAGAGCAGCGTCTGTGTTGACCTGCAACATGGGGCTTGCATGCACTGACAAGTCAACTTTGAACTTACAACTGATCATTAAAGGCAGATGCTATCAGGGAGCATAATACAAACTTAATTTGACTACACGATTTAGATAAATGTGCTATTCACTACTTACCACAACAGAATCATTGTGAGTTAGATCAACAACTACAGGATCAGAAGATTCACACGTGAGATCTACGACTTCTTCACCAGCTTAAAAACACAACGTTAGAGTCAACATCAAAGACCACAAAGGAATAAAATTGAGGCTCCTCTCTCAAGGAATGTACCCAACATTTCCTTCAAGTTTTGCCCTCAACAGTCCAGAGCATTACCACCACCATCTTCTGCAGTTTGCAATGGAAAAGGAACAGTAGCTGAGCTCCTCATACAGTTCAGTTGTATGATCAACTTGTGGGAGGTACACAGCAACAGGTTATTCCTCTAACGTAGGAGAATGTTTATCACACATAATAAAATGTCAATTATATACAACAATGTTCTTGTCTCATCTCTTGTCCAACCTTTCATAGCCAAGTGCACAACAAGAACTGAAAAAATACATAATTACCTTGAGACCAATAGTGACTTTTAATCTTTCCTAGGATTTCAGAAGGCAATTTAAATACCTATTTAAAGCCTCAAGTAAGCTTTTTAAATTCTGATACTTTTTGTAAAAACGTACTGACCAAGCACTGCTTCTCCCTTGAGGGACAGGGCACAACTAATGACAAACTTTTCATTATCTTTTTAAAACGTGTGAGTTCCCAAACTTAGTTTGCCATTATCTGTAGTGGCAGCTGCCGTAACTCCCAGCTCGTCAGCCTAAACATTCAGATGTTTGGGCAGAACTTCAGTACCTATCACTAGTGGTGAATGTACTGCCTCTCAGTATCTAAAGCAGTTGTCAGCAGGCTTGTTGTTTATAGATGCCATACTAGCTGCTATCTAAAAATGAGGTTTCTTTTCCTGTCCAGTTAATGGCCTAGAAAATGGCAAAAATACAGGTGAAGTGGGACCCCAACCCTCCAGAAGTAGTTTATGTTCTTATCAAGTTAAAAAGAAAGCTTACCACTTTCTTCAAGTTCTATTGGCTCTGCTTCTGAAGCCATTTCCGCAGTAGAAGCCACCAATCTGTTTCGTTTCCGAGCTTGCCTAGAATTAACTGTTCCTCCACGACGCTTTCGTTGAGTCTAAGAGAGAACAAAGCCTTAGCATTTTCTTTCAGAGTGGCCCTCATCTTTGCAGCACCAATGAAAGCACACACTGATACACCAAACACTCCCCTGAACAGCTATAATATGCACAGAATGGTGGCATGGGTCATTACTACCTGAACACCTCACATCAGGTGTAAGACATCACCTCAGATCTCTTACCAGTTGGGTCACAAAGGAAAAAAAACACATGATGCTTTGCAAAGGAGAAAACTAGTTCACAATTCTATCACCTTTGGAATCAGTCTGACCTAACTTTTTTGCTCACATTGTAAGCATTTCTGGACTAATGCTAGCACGCAGAGAGTGCTTACGCATCACAGATGGTGAAGTTTTAATATGCTCATGTTCCAGTGTATTTACTACAAACTCTTAAAAACTTTTACAGACATACCATAAACAGTAAGTTTTACTACTCAATGCACACCTGATTCTTAAAATACTTACTGTGCTCATGCTGTTTCTTGATCTAAAATTATGAAAAGACAGGTACAAATACCAAAGAATAAACTGCAAGAAAGCTACAAGTATCAATTCCTTATAATCCTTTAGGCAGCACACTGCTAAAAAATCCAGATTTCTGGGCGTCAGGAACAGTGTTCTTCTGAACCTAAAAGAAAAGGAGAGAGAGAAGATTACTTATTTGTAACACTTGTTCTCTTCAATATGCCCCCTCCCTAAGATTCTAATTCCTGACTCACCAGTTTCTGTCCAAAGCTGAAAGAGAACTCCCAGATTTTGGTATTTGAGCCTTAGACACCTACAGCTAGGCCTGCCTTCCCCCTCCTTGACCCCCATCACTTGGACCACATGCTATATTCCAGACTTAGCAACCAGTGAACCCACAGGCAGATTTCTGGTCAGAGAAGATGAAATTTTCAGAACTGTTATGCATAACTCTCTCTCCAAAAATAAATCTTATCATTTTTATAGCTTTAAGGTTTTTTTTTAAGACCTAAACTAACATGTATAGTTTTTCAAGAGTTTGTTTTGTTTAGTTTTTTTTTTTTTCACAAATGTAAGCAATAGCCTAATGTTCTCACCTGGAATGCTGAAAACTAAGTTTTCTACCAGAGAAAGCTGGGAACTGAATTTCAGCCTCCCGCTTCCTCAGTACAGGATTCACCTACACACTTATTTTCATAACACTCTGTGTTAATGTGAGGTCTCTCTACACACATCACACCACTGTTCTTAAGGTCTAGATTTCATTTCACCTGCTAAGGGAGAAAGCTCTTCTGCCATCCTTACCAACATTCTTGGGAAGATCCTATTTTACTCCACTGAACTTTTGGAATAGAGAACAAGAGGTTTGAAAACAAGCCCATGCCTAATTCTGCAGTCATACAAAACACCTGGAGAGACTGTTCTGTGAGCACATTTTCCAGGTGCTACAGGAGTTCCTTGTTTGGTATGATTATTATTCACAGGTTTGGTTTTTGAGCTTCTTGGAGACAAGGGAAAGAGGGAGGTAAAGTAAGGAGGACACACAGCACAAGGGATGGGGGCAGGGGGAAGGGAGATAATCATCCCTAAAGCTAGCACATCTGCTCTTTCAAACTAGTCATTCAAAGACAAGCTACTGTCTTCATTCAGCAACTACAACTGAAACTGAACACAAAAATATAAGCAGTTTTCCACACACAGCAGGAGGAAGAACAAGACTGAGCAAAAAATGAGGAGTATTAAGAAGTTATGCCACTAGATTATTTCAAAGTTTATTTCATCAAGAAAGCCAAGACACGTTTTCCTTTGATCTCCTTAGATATGGAATTGGAAAAAAATACTTGGACATTAAAAACCTGGGAAATGTTAGTTGGTGCACACATCTGAGGATTATAAGGAAATAAACTTTATATAAGCTAACTTTAAATTACAAGTTGTTAAAATTGTTTTCAAATAGAACCTGAGCAACCTAATACACTGACATATCTGCACCACTGAACGACAACAAAACTCCAGTCTGATGTATTCACTAGACAGCATGGTTTTGGATGTAAAACACCCAGAAGGTTTCACAAAACTCCCGCTTTTCAAATATAACACTGAATACAACCCAATGCAATGGTATGTTGACAAAGTATCTTTAGAAAGGGTTAAAAAATATGTCAGGGAGCAAGCAGCTGGGATGACTCCAAACAGAGTGTTTGCATAGAGTCTCTTTAGCCACAAGTGGCTTAAGTACCAAAGAGCAATTATTGCAGAAGGAAAAAGCCCAACAAAATAATAAAACCTGAAAATAAACAAAAAAAACCTAAACAAAACTTAAATTTGAAAATTATAGTGAAAAGAAAAGAATAGGACACAATAGAAGACGAGTCGCACTAAGACCACCTCACCCATGTAAATATTGTCATACTTCTTTCCAAGATGGCAAGGAACAGATCATTTGTAGGTTTAGGATGACATGTCTCAGAGGATCTAATACCAGACCTCGAAGGCAACACAGGACAGAACCACTTTTTGAACTAAGTGAGAAAGAGCACCATTGCTACTTAGATGACTTCATTTCCAGAATCTCACAACATCAGCAGTAGACTTTCTTTATATGTAAGGTACAAAAATTCTAGCTGCTAGTGGCTCATATCTTGAGCTCTTCAGAAGCTTCTTCTGAAGATGTAAGTTGAGAATGGATACCTGTAGGGAAGCTCATTATTGTAAAACCACCTTAAAATAAGTCATCATAGGCAAGTTCATCGGTATCAACGTGACCCAGTTCAGGAGAGTCACATTTATAAATAAAATCACACTGCTGGAATTTATGAAGAATATGAAAGGAGCCTCATGATCCAGTAACATTTTTTTCTTGCAAGAACAAACCTTTTTTTATGCAGTATAGATTTCCATGTTATTGGCATACATGTGAAATTTCATTGGAAGTTAATTACTTAAACTGTAAGAATAGGTAGCAAAAATGAGGCAAAGCTTACTTTCTTGAACACACCACAGATCACGTTAGTAGTGCACAAGAACAGAGGTAAAATAGTTCCAAGCTTCCCACATTTGGAGACATAATCATCAATAAGAATTCCTTAAAAAGATTTTCAAAACCTTGATGGAACTCGATGAGTAACTTGATGAATAACAATATGATTCGTTATACAGGACTGGGTAGCCCAAATTAAGTGATAAGATGCTCCTCCTCCAGCAATCACTACCAAACCCAGCACTAAGGCTCCCAAGACTCAACAGTACAATTACTGCACCAACCTCCCAGATTCATAGATTAATTCTGAATTCTAGAATAGTTTTTTTAAAAAATATAAGGAAAAAAAAATTTAAATGTGAAAACTCAGCAGATTAACTTAGCAAGCCAATAAATACTTCTAACTTTTACAGACTTCTTATTGCATGACTGCAGAATGACACCGTATCAGAAAAAGCCACTCCCCCCTTCCTCTCATACACAGAGCTCTGCTCATGTGGTTTTTGTTCCTGTCATTTAGCTCTTCCAAGGGCTTAAGTAGTGGTGTCCTCCTAACAACAAAGTTCAAGGTTTATTCTAGCTAACTCAGTGACATTTTACAAACTATATCCACCAACCTTTCACTGTATAGGCAGATATGTCACAAAAATAGAAGTAATCTAGATTAAGAATGTTTATGCTACAAGTAAAAGAAAAATAATTACTATGAAAATCAATAGTCTCCTGTTAAATTTTTTCCTCAATAAAAAAGTTAACATTTTCACTGAGTTCAAGTTGACTTAATTTAACATGTTTGAATTACAATTCTCAAAACATGGATTCTCTAGACAACATAACCTGAAAACTTTTCTTACACCTCTTTGAAAACTTAAGTTTTGGTCTCCCATGCGCTTAGAATGAATTGAGACAAATTAGCTGAAGCTAACATCTTACTAACACAAACCAGACTTTACTTTGTAATCATCTTAAACATTACAAATACACAAAAAAAAACTACTTAAGGAAAGCAATAGTGTCAGTTTAAATGTTTGGTGTGCACAAGACAGGTGACAAAACCAGTACATATTTATCATTATTGTCAAAATATGATATACTATGCCTTTAAGACTTTGCTTCTCATTTCCACTCTTAAGACCTCTCTTTGCACCCCTAACAACAGGAAACACACATGGTATCAAAAATGCAAACAAGTATAAAAAAAATTTTGCCCAGTCAAAAGATGCACATACCAAACACAAAGCACTAATCTTAAATTTATCACAGGGAACAGTAATGCGCCATTTTTTCTTTCAAAACTTTCCTATAATGTGAATTTCCAGTATATTTAAAGATGTTCTCATTTTATTCAGATGCACTACAGCAACCGAAGTGAAAACAGATGCTGCCTCTATTATGTTTTAACCGAATTAGGTCAAGCTGTCCCATTCTACAAAAGCTTGGTGAGAGGTACTGTAAGAGTAAAGATGAGAGATAACAGTCTCTACCTACTCTAAGCAGTAAGCTACATCTACAGACAAGTAAGACGTTTGTGAGCAGCCTAACCAAAAAAACCAAACCAAAACAAAGAAGCTAAGAAAACACCCAGAGAACAAAAGACATGCAAAACTTTCAGTTGGCCAGATGTTCTATTTCAGAAACAACAAAGGAAGATGAAGATTGGCCAGAAGAAGAGCTCCACATTGCTCTTATGTGCAGAAGCTTCTTTTAGAGAGGCTACAGCTTACTTTCAACAGTCCTAAAATCAGATACAGGAAAAAAGGAAAAAAGAAGTTGAGCGTTTTCACGCCGTGTAATGGAGATGCAGGGGGACACTGAGGTAGGGCAGAAGCGTTCCCTCCGCTCCTGCTGTCACACAAAATGAGAGGACAAACCAACAACTCCAGGCAGCTACATCTACCGCGTACACCCAGGCACGGCTGCTCCTCCAGAGCAGAGGGGGGATGCCACGGTCCCCACTCCAGCACTTGTCTCTCTCGGCCACTTCAGGGCACCCTCTGAACAGCCCTCGCAGCAAAGGCGGCTCACGACCCAGCGAGCACCACAAGAGCCTGCGCAGCCTGTTCGCAGTGACCGGCTACTCTCGCTGCCGAGAGAATACGGGGCAGAAACCGGCCGCAGGCCCAGCTCTCCCCCGGACTCCGGCGCTGAGGGGAGCCGCCTCCCCTGGCGGGGAGAGCAGGAGCAGCCGGGGTCAGCCCTAACAACCGGGCAGCCTGGCTGGCAGGCCCCGGAGCCCCTCAGAGCGGTGGAGATGGAAAAATAAAAATAAAACCACGTCCGGTGACGTGCAGCGAGACACGCCATCCAGCTCCCCAGGCGGAGAGAGGGCAGGCCGGGGGCAGCTACGGGGGTGCCTCTTAGGGCCGTGCCCGCGTCACGTCCGCACCCCGGAGAAGGGAACAGCGCCGGCCCAGACCCGCTGCCCAGGGCCCGGCTCCGCGCACCGGCGGACGAAGCCCCGTCTCCTCCCGCTCCCCTCAGCGCCGGCCCGGCCTGCCCCTCCCCCACAGTGGCCAGGCGCGGCCACCTCCACCCGCTTCCCTCCCTTCCCCTCACCCGCCGCCCCGGGAGCCTCAGAAAGGTAGGGCAGTCCCGGGGGCGCCGGTGCCGCTCCCAGGAGCCGCTCCCACCACCACGACCGAGCCCACCGGCCTGCAGCACTCACCCTCAACCCCCGGCCCGGCAGTGGCGTAATGTAACGCCCGCCTCCGCTCTTCCGCCATTGGGGGGGACTGCCACCCTGCGGCTCACCGAGTGGTCATCGCGCACGTCAATCAGAAAGCCATGACGGGGAGCGGCACCGCCCCTTATCTGCCCCCGTGGCTTGCTGGGAGTTGTAGTTCCGTGCGCGGCTGGGTCTGCCCCCGACCTGCTGCCACCTCACGGTGGGGCGACCTGGCTCAAGGGCCTTTGCCCCACGGAGAATTTTCCTCAGTTCCCTAGTTAGCTCGGCTCTGACGGACCCTGAAAGGGCGTTTGCTGTGATCTGCAGTGTTGTTGTACTGAGGGAGTGTGCATGAGCTTTGGGGGTGTCTGCTCCCCCACCCCCCCGCCATACACACAATGTCAGCCTTTGGGCATGTTTCCAATGCTCTGAGCAAAATCCATCAGAGCCATCAACCAGGGAGTTCATTACCTATTGCCTCTGGCAGAGCTGGTTCAGATCCCCCGTGTAACTCGTTACAAACACAGAGGAGTTGCGATGCCGGCACCTCACCCTTGGAAAGTGTATTTCCCAGCTGCTTTGCCTTAATGAAAAGATAGAATCATAGAATTGTCTAGCTTGGAAGGGACCTTTGAGATCATCTGTTCCAACCATCAACCTAACTCTGATAAAAAACAACAGGTCATCGCTAAACCGTGTCACTCAGCACTATGTCAATCTGTCATTTGAATACCTCCGTGGATGGTGCCTCAACCACTTAGCTGGGCAGCCCAATCCAATGCTTGATAACCCTTTCAAGTGTAAAAATCATCTGGCCTCTCCTGGATCTCACTGCCCTGAGCCCAGCTGCTTGCCTCTTTGGAGATAAATTCATAGCTTTCCCTTGGTGGCTTTTCTTGCCTTCTCCTCCCCTGGGCATACAGCACCCAACATCCCTATCAGGAATTTTTTGCTTGCTGTTCCAATGTATCAGTCTCTGTCTTTGTTTTCATTTAAATAATAAAATACCCGTGCTCTCCAGGGCAGGTTGGATTACCTGGCCAGGCAGCCACTGAGCACGGGCTATGCCTCGTTACTGGGGCTGGTTTGGAAGAGGGAGCCAAGGGCCACCATGTTACAGGAGGGGTGGGTGGGTACCCTGGGTCTGAGGCTCATCACAGGGCTGAAACCCCTCTGTCTTCTCTTGCTTGGCTAATCTGGGCCTGGTTACAGATGAAGGCTTTTGTGATCTGGCTGTTCACATTGAAATAAGAGACCTCTGGAATGTGCAGCTTTCGGCACTTAAAAGGGTTTCTTAATGAGTCTGTCACTGAGATCAGACAGGTGAAACCTCTGATTTTATGTCTGTGGGATGACTTAAGAGACAGCTTACCCCAGTCTTCTTGGCTGCCAGTGGTGTAACTAATGTGTAAACGAGTGAATCATGAATTATTCACCCACCTGCATGCCCATGGAGCGCAGAGCCATTGCTGACGCTCAGTCACCTGCGGGTGGATGAAGCAGGCTGTGGATGGTCCCTGCTGCAGATGCTGGGGCTGCAGCGTGACTGCAGCCGTGTTGCTGCCGAGCTCACCTGCCTCCAATGGCATTACAGCTGCCTTCCTCATGCTGTGCTAACGAGTCCTACCAGGCCTCACGTTTCTGTGCACCACCCTGCCCGAACGGGAATGCCAGAGAAGGTGCACGAGTGACCAGTGGTTTCAGGTAGGACCTGCTGCCTCCAGCATGAAGTTAGCCACGTTTGTCAGGAGGAATGCGGTATTTTTAATGTTATTCTGTGTATTATGTGTATTCTCTTGAAAGACCCACCATCGCTGAAAAATTAATAGGCTATACTGATACAAAGATGTCAATAGAGGAATACATTGGTATTTTTCCCGAGAGACTCCCATTCTTTTAAGTTCCTCGAAGCGTCAAATGCATCAGACCCTAAAGTTGCAATAGGTCTATTTGTGACTTCTGAAGGTAAAAATTTCACAGCTGGATTATTGAAATTGCTCTATTCCTCAGTGCTTCCATTTGAGAGCGGGGAAAATACGGAGACGGAAATAGTTATGAATCAGCTTGACTGCAATTCAGTAAGAATTTTGAAAACTGGGTGCAGCATCACAGGGGAAGAAGCACGCAGTGTGATAGGTTTGAGCAATTTCCATATTACTTACCTAGAAACTCCTGTCTAGCTGTTTACGTAATGATGATTCTCCGCCCCCCCCTTTTTTTTTTTTAAATTCTAAAAGTGTAAGGTCCACCAAAAAGGTGAAGAGGTGCTGTTTAGCCATGCAATATCCCAGACCATGACTGTCAGCCCTGTTAATTGTGGGTTTCTGGAAAACCCAGGCATTACAGTCACCACTTGGCTTTGTTGTTCTGGAATACAATGCACCAGAATGCTCAACAACCACAAAGGGAGATAAACTCCCTGACACCAGGGACCTGTCATTTTAAGCTATGACAATCCCTTACAATCCTAGTTCCCTCTTCTCTGTGGTTCTGGTATCCTTCCTTGTTCTCACTCTTCTGCTCCTTAATTCTTCCTACTGAGTTTAAGTCCTAGATTACTTTCATGGACTACTGCAGCATTTACTTGGAATGAAAAATAAAGCTCATTTTTATCCGCTTGAGGAAGTGATCTTCACAGCTAGGTGGCAACAAAAGAACTCCATTAGGCCTCCATCAGTAAAAAGTGAGAAATGTAATGCGAGAGCATTAAAAGCAGCTGCCTGACTCTAATGTCAGTGACAGTCTCCTTTAATTTAAATATTTGCAATAGCCATAATTAAACACTTAGTAACTGGCATCGAGTTAAAATAGAAATACATTACACAGTCTTACTGCTGTGCAGATTTTAATTCAGATTTATATCCCCCTTGGCTTTATGCCTAGAATAAGTCTTGTGATTTAAATGTTGTTTTACATAGTATAGAAACTGTCATAGAGGGCAAATTATCTTTTAGGTGAGCAACAGAATTTTGACTTTTTCTGGAAGCAGCTCTCTGAAGAGCTCAAACAATGTTATGTTCTCCTTCCACTGTTTAAAGACTGAGGAGATTCCCATCTGCAAATAGAGGGACGGCCTGTCTGGGTCACTGAATAGAGGGGCCTGGGTCACTCAAGTAGAGGGATGGCTTGTCTGGGTCACTGAATCGAGTCTCTGGCTCCCGCATCTTCTAAACCTTCCTAAGTGTTTTTTTCCCTCATCTGCTAAAACCAGTGTTGTAACTGGTGATCCTCTTACACACAGCTACTGTCATGTAAGATGATGGGTAAGGAACTTGGGCTGACCATGCTTTCTGAAAAGATGCGTATGTAAACACATGTTGTGTGGGTTTTGCCCTCATTTTTATTCTTTTGGAAGATGAGCACAGCAAACCACGGCATAGCATACAATGATAACAGAAATACAGATCTCAACATTCTTACCCAGATATTTACCATTCTGCTGCAGGAGCTTTGATGGTAAGGTTTTGGTTTCTCAAAGCTTTTGCTTCTAGCAGAAAAAAATGTATCATTATAGCTTAAAAATAAAATTCTATTATGAAAAAATTAACACATTTTAATTCTATTATGCCTGTATGACCTGAATTTTTCTAATCACACTGTAAAGGTGAAATTATGCTTAAAATTCAACCTTGTAGTAACTAGGCACACTGGGAGATTTCCAGCAGGCCTGAATTTGTTCCAAATGTATTTTATTGTACTTCAGAGCGCAATATACAGACTGTGGCTCCACTTCTTGCTGCCTGATAGGCAGCCATTTTCTGAGCTGTTTCTCTGGCCATGAAGCCGCGTTGAAGAATCTTGAACTGTCGTTCCCGGCTCTGTTCCAGTTCTTTCCAATGGTTCCACTGCAAAGAATCCTGCAGAGAAGACACATAGATGATCAGACTGCAAAGACTACTGTGGTTCTCTTTAGAGGGTACGCTGAACTGGCTGGCTGGCAAGACAGTTTATTTGCTAACATGATTGGGAAACGTCAACATCAAACTGGGCATGATGAATAGAAAGGTAGCTTGTGTGAGTTGCCCAGTTTAAGATTAATTAAACTCAGCTGCAACACTCTGAAAAATATTAGATCAAGATAAAATTACATCTGGATGGTTTGCTCCAGTGCTGCTACCTTATGTTCTTTCTCTGCCAACATTTTATTCCTGAAGGCATAAATGAACAGTTACACAAATCCAATCAGACTCTATTGGTTTGCTGATTCAAAAACTGAGTTCACAAGGAGCATTCCCCCAAAACCCCAGAACAAACAGGAAACTGCTACTTTCAGATCTGATTCTTTGCTTAAAATGGTAAAAAAAATATATTTTTTTTATTAATGGTAGTTTTTCTTATGGTTAGTTTTCCAGATTGCAATATAAAGTCTATTTTATTAAGAATATAATAGTAATTTATAAACAAATGATACCTTGATTTATATCAGCGCAAACCCATTGGGCCTAAAGGGGCATGACAATTGTAACTGCAGCCACAATCTGGACATGGAACTTAGTGTCACATTTTTTTTCTACTTAGTGAGGAACCTAAAAGGAGTACAAACTGAATGCCAGGTACCTATTGTGTTATACTAAGGGAGGAATTTTCTCCCAGAGCCACACTAACACCATTTCTAGCAATACGCAGTTCAACTAGAATAAAGATGCTGCTGAACAGCTGACCAGAACTGAGCCACTTCCCTGTAGTAACATTTAGATAGGATGGTGCAAATTTTTCCATTTTTTTTTTCTCTTTACAGATGGCTTAACATTTAGCATAACATAAACAAAGCACTGTGACATCTTAAGAGATTTACTGTATAAAGATAAGCTCAAGAAAAAGATAAAATCTAACATCAAAACAATTTTCAAACTGAACTTTTTTGCTCTTTCATATGACACCTGAGCATTCATACAGAACCACATCAGGAAATCAAAAGTTCCAGCTGTGAATTTATCTCATTGTTTCTTTTAAAAATATCGCACATTTGTAATTATATGGCTACTTTCCTTTGAAGTCTGCATTTTATTGCTTCTGCTTTACTCGGGACGCCATTTAGCGTGTGTTTAAGCATGTGTTCAGAACTTCAGTTCAGAAAGCCATCCCAATTTAGGAACTGCTTTATTCAAATGGGTCTTCAATGTTTTCTTTGCCAAAAGGGATGGAGCTAGTTGTCTGTATAAGCACCGACACGTTTTGCTTGCTTGAAATGGGGATTCTGAGAGCAGCAAACATTGATACTCTGAAAAATTGCACCATTTTGGTTTTTAAACTTAAATACTCACTTGAAAAATACAGGTTTGCTCTTCATTGATTTCAGCATCATCTAGCTTTCTCACGAAATAGCCAAGGAGTTATTATTTTAACAGATTGGGAGATTTAGTTCTAATTTTACATTGGGCTAGTACAGCCTTTAAAAAATGATCCCATCATGACTGTTCACTGCAGCGTTCCATATGCTGCGATACACGCACTATTACTGGTGTACAAACCACTTCTAAATGTTAGGCACACATGAGGCAACGGCAGAGGCGGCAGCAGGAGCAGCTCCTCACCGCTTGCTTCAGACACTTGCCAGGGAAACACGACCAGTGTGAACCAGCACAAAGCCTACAGGGCTATTGGTGCTTCTGTCTGATGTTGTGGGACCAGGCTGAGGAAAGGTGAGCTGAAAACTATGGGAATGATAAACTGGAACATGTCTTGGGTGAGAGAGGAGGTAAGCATCCTGGTTTGGTGTAACAGGATGTATGCGATAGGAAGCTGAGAAAGACAAGAGTTAGGGACACGGCATAAGATGCTATTTCAATGGGATGAGAGTGTGTGGTAATAAAAATGGGAGGCATTCCATATGGATGAGCCCTGCTCTGTGGTAGCAGAATGTGTGACAAGAAGGTGAGGTCAAGGCCGTGGTTTGAAGCAATTGTGCCGAGGCAGGAAGCAAGGAGTTGCTCTCGCCAGCCATGTATGGCACCATCTGCCTCTGCCCCCCCGCCAGTGCTGGCAACTGAGCAAAGGTCTGTGAACAGCAGGTCTATTGCAGAGCTTTTCCCCTTATGTAACTTCCAGACCTTCCTCGATGCAATGCTGGATTTCTGGGGGGTAATCTTTAAGAGTCCTGCTTGCTTTTTACGTTCCATTGTTTTTTCTATAATCTTTTTCTGCAGGTTTAAAATGCGTTCATCTTTCACAGGCCTTTCACCAGACTGGGACTTTTGTTTCTTTTCTTCCTGTCTGCAAAATCAAAAAGAAGCAAGAAGAAGGTAAAATAATGTCAACTCACAGAATAAATCCATCTGAGCACATATTACCTTGATAGTAATGAATTTTCTCTTGCTTCTGCGAACCAGCTAGACTCGAAACTGGTTTAAATCATATAGCTCAATGAATGTGGTATTCACAACTTGCTTCTTGGTGTTTACAGAACAGCATTACTAAACAATACAGAATAATTTCTTCCCACAGCCTGCCATGATGACAATATCTGAAGTATTTCAAGCCTGACAGGACATTCTTTAGAAAAAGCACATGCAAAACCTGTGCTAATACTGCAGCTTTTTGCCTGTAAGAACTATGGAGTTTTCCTTATCGGATCATTAGTATTCATCTCGACTGCTGTATTCCTTGGCAAATGAAAGATATTCTTTTATGTGCAATCTCAATGCCCAGATTCAGAATGTATGGAGTGGTGATGTATTAATTAAGGTTAGCGGGTCTAGGCGAGCGTAAATTTATAGTATCATGTGCAGCATTAAAGTAAGGCAAAAGAGAGAGGTTATGGATAATCTTCCTCCCCTCCCCCCTTCTATTGTAGCTACTTTTCTGTTCTCTGAAGTTTATGTTTTATCTAGTTGTGCTTACTTTCACCCAACTAGCACAATATACTCACAACTTCTTCATGTAGGTTACACCACCTTGCATAGTGATAACATCCAACTTCCTCGTTTATTCAACATTGCCCTTGAATTTGGCTCAGTACGATCGAGCTGTGGTATTAATATTATGTCATAAACAGCTGGGATTCTCTGGCCTAATTCAGAGCTCAAGTAAGTGTCAGTTCTACTAGAGAATATACATAATCCTGTGATGTATCACCAGGTTAGATGCGATGCCTTCTCTCAGCTGGCAAGGATAGCTTTGTAAAGGTCCGTTTATATTGTGGTAGTACGGCATTACAATTCCTTTTACTGAAAACCAGATTAAGAGTCCAAATGACCAAGAGCAGAGGGCTCTGGGGCATTGTTCAGCCAATACTGTAGCTGTTATTCTGTCACTGGCTTGCCCCTTGGAAATGTTTTACAAGAGAACTCTTCCCTTATCTCTTTGGTCTTATACCAGTGTTTTCAGTATAAGGCACAGTCTTCTCCAGGAGCTGGAGGAATGGGAAGGAGGAAGTTCCTTCTGATGCTAAAACCACCAATCTGCCTTAAGGAAGTTTCTGTGTCAAGACTGCAGGGATCCAAAAGCTCCTTTTTTCTTGGGAGCGATGGCTTCTGTCTGCTGCCTTAGCTTCATCTTGGCTAACAGGAAACTCTCTGTGACAGTAGGTATTCTTCAGAGCAGCCACTCTGGACTAGATTCCCCCAAATCCTCAGTAACTGGGTGAAGGGGAGATTTGACCTGTGTTACATTCTGAAGTGTGACTGTGAACTCTAAATAAGGGGCACAGTTTAGCTTGGCTTCTCATTTCCAATTGCTTTCACGAGCTGCTTCCCGCACCTCTCTGCCGCTTGTGGCATGCTATCTGGTTAGGATAACATTTCCTTATCCTCCTTAACACTGTGACATACTCAGCTACACTGAGATTAATTTTTAACACTATTCTGTAAATCTAAAAATGATGTACTGTCATTTAATCTAATTGAGAACATGGATTATTTCTATTTTCATTGTAACAAGGCATTGCATTCCAAGGGATACAGGAGAATATAACAATAAGGGTTTATGTAAACACTTGATGATTAAAAATTGTCAGTGGGAGTAAGGAGCAAAACCTTTCACTACATGCAAATCCAGTTTCTTGTAAATACAATTGCAGGAAATACAGCAAGAGGTTTAACACCATGAGGCAGCAGCAGCTGTGTCTGAATTAACATTGTGTGTAGTTGCTTGTCTTCAGACTAATATTCAGTCCCCTTCTACATGAAGTCATAGAATCATAGAATTGTCTAGGTTGGAAGGGACCTTTCAGATCCTCTAGTCCAAACATCGACCTAATTCTGATTAAAAAAAATAATAACAAAAATGTAGGTGACATGTGCCAGTCATCTACACTGTTTCAGATGCCATCACAGCAGAAACTCTTGTCTGACGCTAGATGAAAAAAAGAAATTTTAAAATTCTGTTTTTCTGCAGTGAGTTGGTGAGGTGAAAACTTTCAGGACTCAAGAGAGAAAAATCTCATATGATCTCTGTCGCCCCGTATGACGTATTTCCTAAGGAAGTAAGGTAACAGGCAGTCAGAATGGGGTAGTATGTAGTTAGAAAAATCCTCTCCAGATTCAATAGAAAATGTGATAATTTATGCAGAAATAATTTTAATTTTACTTTTAAATTTATTTACCCGCTCCTGGTATTGTCGTGCCCTACCAAAGACTTTGAAAAAAAATTGTATTATTTTTGAAGTCCATATGTATCTGAAATGGTTTAAGAAACTCTAGTTTTTGCTCAGTGGTCTTGTCAGAAAGTACTATTTAGTGTTGAGGAATGAGATGAGATTGTTGAATGTGCTTATGGAATTTTGTAGTAGTCTGGGGTGTACTTACAAACTACTCAAAAGCGGAAAAGTGAGGGATGAATGAAAAATTCAGCAGAATATTAATATAAAAGCAAACAGAGAAAATTTATTTCTCTACCACTGCTTTCATTCTCTACTTGCTTTCTGTGTAAGCTATGTGTACAGCCAACAGCAGAAAGGTTTTGGCTCATTATGATGATGTACAGAACTCTTCCATCAGTGATGGGTAAAATGCAAGTGTCTTTCTATTTAAAATAATATTCCAGGCATCATAAACTGCAGCTGACATCCCATATTTGTTATCTTAATGACTTCCTTAGTAAATGTAATGGATTCTAAAAACACAGAATTATTTTTTTACTTCAGATTATACAAACTTGTCATGGAGTTTGGCAGTCCAGAGTCTTTCTACTTCTATATCCCTTGTAATTATTTAACTATTTAAGTATCTGCCCTGCAATTTTAGTATCTGGCCAAATGGACTCTAGGTCCAGTAGATCATCCAGCCTATAACTGAAGAAACAGCAATTCAGCATTAAAGGTTTTCCTATAGGAAATAAAACCGCGTGAAACAGTTGGATTAGGTCTTCTCAGTTGTGTGTAAAAAGTGGGGAATCTGAAGATTTGCACTGAGGATTCCTTCTGAAAACTACATTTTGCTCTTCATTTCTATTTTCTCTCTCCATCTGTACATCAGGAGTGTAAGGAGACAGACGTCTGACAGCTGTTAACTGACGCAATACTTGTAGGAGATGGAGTAAAATGGCTACTTGACCATTCTAGGCACTAAAACATCACCTAATCAGCTAGGACTGTATTTATAAGCTCACCTCACAAAATGGCTTTTTGTGCAATAAACACAAGTATATTTTCAAAAGCAGAAGTAGGATTGCCTTATAGTGCAATAAACATTTTTTTTCTAATTTCCTCATACTCTCAGGCTCATGATTAAGGCTGTTTGTACTTCATTGTACCTTGCCTTTTTTTTTTTTTTGTCTGACGCTATATAATTCTTAGTTATTGCAGACAGGAAAATTAACATATCTAACTGTTAACAGTTCACTGTTAAGGGAGTCATTATTTTGACATTTAAGAGCACTACACTATTAGATTGATTGTTATTTTGTACTAATGTGAGGGATTTGAGGACTCGAAATCTGACTCCATTCCAAACAAATTAATTTCTTAAGCACCTAATTTTAGGTTGGGAAGTGATTGTTATTCATAACAATGTTTTCCCCATTTGTAAAGGTTATGAAGCTGTATAATCAAAGTTCATTCACAGTATCACAGAATGGTTGGGGTTGGAAGGGACCTCTAGAGGTCTTCTTGTCCACCCCCATCTGCTCAAGCAGAGCCACCTTGAGCCAGTTGCTCAGGACTGTGCCCAGGTGACTTTTGAATATTTCTAAGCATGGAGACTCCACAACCTCCCTGGGCAACCTATTCCAGTGTTCGGTCACCCTCACTGTAAAAAAATTATTTCCTGGTGTTCCTCTTGTACCTTACACCTCTTGTCCTCTCGTTGGTCATCACTGAGAGAAGCCTGGCTCTGTCTTCTTTACAGCCTCTCTTCACATATTTATATTTCCAATTCATCATTCCTGATAAATTTCCTTTTCCTGTTTCAATGCTAGTGAAGAACTGATTACCAGTAGTAAAGACTGAGAAACTAAATTTTACTTCCTTATTGCCAAAACATACAGAACTCCAAGTATTTATGAAACTTGTGAAGTTTATGAAATCACAAATATTATGAAGTAACAAACCCAAGTCCCTCATACTAGTAATTATTCAGCTTTTTTATTATTCTAGGCTATGTTTTTGAAGATCTGAAGGAAAAGCCACACATACGGATACCATGGCACATGTTCCTATTGCATCTTTCTACCTCTATGTGCTGTCTGCCCCTTCACAGAATCGCAGAATGATATGGGGTTGGAAGGGACCTCTGAAGATCATCTAGTCCAACACCCCTGCCAAAGCAGGTCCTCCTAGAGCAGGTTGCACAGGAACTTGTCCAGGCGGGGTTTGAATGTCTCCAAAGATGGAGACATGTCTCCCATCAATTCTGTGCTGCATCACAGCCTTGTGCTGCTGGGGTGTCTTAAAGGTTTTGGAGGATGGGGCTCTCTTCTCTCCTCATAAGTCAGACTTGGACACTCCAGGGAATACCTGCTTGTACTACTTGGAAAAGACTATCAAAGTTATTCATCTACAATCCTCCCTTCTCCTTGTTCTCCTCTCCCTTCACATAACCAACCTTCCTCCTCCTCCTCCTGCCATGGATGCTCTGACACTATTTCCATGATTTCCCAGTTCAGGCCAAGAGAGAGGTGTTACATGGGTGTGTGGCCTGTGGCCACACTCTTAGTGTTTGAATCTTTTAGTGCTAACATTTGAAAGCTGAGAACTCAAATGTGTGGCCACTTCATATGCCAGTGCAGATTTTCAAACTGTGTGAAATTCTAACAATTAAAGGGGCATCCTGCATACCTACTGAATTGATTCTTAAGTGTTCTGCGAGCACTCATAAAGCCACTGCTGTGATGGATGTCATGGCTTGCAGTCTATTAAAGGCTGATGTCTCTGTAATCTTTCATGTTCCATTTCCTATTTTGTTTAATATAGCTCATTATATGCTTGCTCAATGCACTTCTTTTGTGTTGATGTATGTCTGTTTGTAAATGATATTGAAAGCAACCTGCTTGGTAGGGACCCAATTAAACTCCAGCTGACACCAACTAAAGCGCATTTGTTTAGCAAAGCTTAGCCACCATACTTTAGCTAATTAGCAGTAGCCTTCAACATAATCCCATTTAAGGAACAACATGTAATTTTATATTGATGTGTAAGGCTATCTTATGAGGACTTATTGGTAAGATATGCTACTCTATCCCTATAATTATGAATTCATCCTGTAAATGTAAAAATGAGCTTTTTACATCTCCTGTGCCGTGTATCAATAATAGAACCCCAGTGATTAATCACCTACATTGATTTAATAGATATTTCAGGATTCAGGATCTGTAAATGAGGTTTAACACACCAAGCTGATTGTTTAGAGAGAAATAAAAGCTGCAGCAAAGTGTGTAGCCTTTGTAACTAGGCCAGCATGCCGTACTTCTGCATTAACAGAAATAACACCATAGATTTGCATTCTAGATTAAAATGCAGTACGTACATACACTCCCAAAGAATAACATTTCTTGTATACTTTGATGATGACTCTTTATAGTAGATGCTCCGAAATTACGGTACATAGATTGCCTGGGAGACATGAATGGAAATATAACATCTGTAATGAAATTTTGTGTTTTCTTTATTTGGAGAGCAAACAGGGCACAATTAAAATTATGCAATTACTTATCATGAGCCTGACTAGAAGCTTGCAAATTAAGTGTTTCATTTCATTTGGATTCTACCATCATTGGGATGCTGGTCTGTTCTAAAAAACATTTCAGAAGTCAGAACAAAAAGCGAATCACAGTTAGCTTCTCATTCAGGCATAGCTTATTTCAGGATCAGAACCGTTTTAGATCTGAATTAAGGCAAAGAGTCTATTTTAAAGAAACCCAGCACTATAGAAAATTCACAGACTGCACATTCAATCATATAATCATCTAGGTTGGAAGGGATGTTTAAGATCATGGAGTCCAACCCTTAACACTGCCAAAGATCTAGTATAACAAATGATTCTTTAAGTAGTTGCTAGGGAAAGAGGTTTTCTATGGAATACAAGTTCTTAATGCCTGGTTTGCATCTAGTGGAAAGCAATGGCTTGAATTGCTCCCACAGACTTCCGCAACAGTACATGTATAGCAATGACGGTATATTTTTCCAGCTCTGATTCAGGTTCTTTATTCTTAAAATATTTTCTTGATATATATCATAGAACAGAGGGTCATTGACCTATGCAGTGAATCCACTGCAGCTGCAGTTATTGATTCATTAAATTCATTAAACTCTCTTCTTAAGTACTAACAGAAAACCCCCAGTCTTTGGACATGAACTATCATCAACAAACCAAATTAGAACTGGGACTAATGAAAACTAGTTAAATTAGTACATCAATACTGCTTTCTGTAATTGAGATTTAGAACTGGAGATAAATCAATAACAGGAATTTAACTTTCAGAAGGCACCTTCGGTATGTCAGCAATAAACACAGATCTAAGGCATGTCTTAAGATGTGTGCTCTTAGACTGATAGGATATGTGAGCTGGAACATCTGTTTGCAAAATAAATATGACGAGATGAGGACTAACCTCTCAAATTCACATAAAGGAAAAGGTGAAAGACAACTTGCAAGAAAAAAATGGCATATAGTCCAGATGCAGTTAAAAACGGCGTAAGATCAAGGGGCGTGCCAGATTTTACACTTTTACACAGGCTTTCTTCCTGTTCAGCTTGATTTGTAAATAGCTTTAAATTAGATTTTAAACTCGGTGTGGAAGGGAACTGTCTTCTGCATATGTGAGGCATTTATGATTGTTATGGATCCTTTATGACAATGAATAATAAATATGATAATGAATAATAAATCTGAATAATGAATACAAAATTTGATCAGTGAGCCTGTAAGCAAAAATTTTTCTCTTTGATCTACTGCTATAATATATTTAACTTGTAACTTATTATTGTTATCAGAAAATCTCCTTTCTAAAATATTTTTAACTTCTAAAATAAGGCCTGCCTTTTCACATAAGAAATTAAGTTCAAGGAAGAAAACTATAGCCCTAATGTATTGGTTTAGATGAAAACGAGAAGCCACTATATGTAGCAAGCTATAATGAGTCTAATAATACCAAATTAGTGGTGATTAGCTGAAAAGGAACAGATGAAAGGCAGAACTTCTTTCTCAGTATAAAATACTGGCTCTGAATCCTGGGGCAATACTGTCAACAATAGCTTACAGAGTGTCTTCAACCATAAATCTGGAACAGTGAAACAGATTTGTTAAATCTAATGCAAATTACTTTCAAGAATAAAAGGGAAATCCTGGCCCCGGTGCAATCCTTGACAAAAGTCAAAATGATTAATGAAAGGGCAGTATTTTGCTCTCTACTTGTTTTTCTCCTCGAGGGGCTAGCAAAATATTAACAAAGTTGCAGTGTCTTAAATGTCACAGGCTGTTTTATACTGACTTTAAAGCAGCTGCTCGTCCAAGTTCTGCTCTGAACAGGGAAATCTGGTCCAGTTTGTCTAGAAGAAGTTGTTCCTTAGCTTGTTTTTCCTGAATTATCTGGTCTCTCTTCTCTTCCTCTGCTGCCTTCTGTGCTTCTCTGAGTAGAGCGAGGCGTTCACGTAGTTCCACTATTGACATTTCACAAATTAAACCATGGCCACCAGTCTACAGAACATGAAATATAGGTTTAAATAACACTGTAAATACCAAGGGGAGAGTAAATGAGTAAACCCAGAATATTTTGATTGTGTTCCAAATCATGCTGAATATATTTTGACTTCTAAAAGACAGGGATGGCCCTAACCTAATTGTTATTTACAAGCTGGTTTTAAGGTGTAGAGTTTCTTTTTTTTTCCTGTGTAAAAACACAAAGCTCATAAAAAACTTCATGAAAAAGCATTGAAATATACAGTAGAGTAATCATAAATACAATGTATTTGCTGTCCAAAAAATATCTAGTTGACTTATTTTTTAGTTTTAATTAGACTTTTGAAGTTTTAAAATACGTAAAACTGCATTTTTTTAGTTTGTAAAACCAGAACAGACTTTACACTAAGAAAATCTGCATTTTTTGTATTTATCTTTTTCCAAAGCATAGATTTGATGGCATCTACTACTTTTAGCTGAAAAGATTAAGACTAAACAATGCTTTCTACCCAGGAAATTCAGCTCTTAATGCCCAAAGTTGAAATACTCAAACCTGAATGTTTAATGCAGGCTTTTTAAAACCCACTTTGCAATGAGAGTGATAATGAACCTGATTCTGAGATGTAATGAGAGACTTCTGCACCTTAGTTTGCATACAAAGACAGATAATTTTTAAACAGATTTGTGAACACTGGAACACTTGAAGCTTTTGGCCCTTGTTCTTACAGATACTCTTTCTTTCCCTATATCTACACATATATACATCTACATATATGGAAAACTTGTGTAAACCCACACAGATACTGAGCTCCTGCATATCTTTCTTTGTAAAATTTAATCCATTTTACGCCAACTAATATTCTTTTGTCTCTCTTTACATAGTTTCGGTACACGTCTTTGGTGTGTATCTCGTATGGTGACACATTATAATGGAATATAGGGGTGCAGGAAGTCAAGATACTAACCTGACTCTTGCTATGCAGTTGTATAACATTAAGAGTGAAACACTGGCTAGAATTCAGTTCCATAGAACTAGTGACATAAAATTAATGACAAAACTAGGAAAGGGTGAAGGAGGGGAGGGGGACAGAATCTAACAGAACAAACACTCCTGCAAATTGTATTTCTCAGACTAAAATTAAGTGGTAATGATAAACTCATTACAACCCTTTTAATGGAAAGAAATTACTCAGTTAAAGAGCCTTCAATTTTTCAAGCAATCCTTTTCAGCAGGAAAAAAAGCCCCATTGAATGCTGAGTGAGTTGTTGATAGAACAGTAGTTGCCCTTCTGCATTTGAGCTTTTAACAAAACAAAACATGAAGGGGAAGGAAAATAAAAACAAAACAGGAAAAGAGAAGGATGCTCTGTCACAGGCAGATGCTTGGATTGTCACTTGGTTGCAAGAATTAACCTGCGTCCAGTCCCTCTTCACTGGCCTAATCAGTCTAGTCAGGTACTCATCCTCCNAATATTGGTGCTTAAGAGGGATTATTATTAAATTAGTCTGGAGAATCTAATGATACAAGATTGTCAGTGACGGAGAATGTGTCTTGGGTGTCCATCCGTAGGGACTTCCCCAAGATTTGCAACAGCCTCTCTTGCAGTTTGGGTCCCTGTAGCTTCTCTTTCTGTAGCTTCAGAAGTTAAGTCAGTAAGAAGAGATCATCACTAATTTTTTCACCTTAAGTCTGACTCTTCAATTTTGGCTTAGTGGTTTCTGCTTCCACACTCCTCATGTACTAAAAAACACAACCTAAACAACGGTCATCAGTAGCATCAGTAGAAGACTGATAAAAGAGTTCCATATTAAACATCTTTATTTTTGAATCTTTTTGCAAAACCCTTACTACCATAGGTTACTGAAACAGTAAATGGTCATTTATCCCATTCTCAATTTAAAGTGAATTTGCAAATAGCAAGTGCTGTAATACCTTGCCTCCAATTTAAACTAGTCAATGACCATGAAGTTGTATTCACAGGAAGTGAAAAGAAAATGTTTTGCAATAGGGTATATATACACCAGTGGTAGTATTTGAACATGGTAAGCAGACACTGAAAAGGTCTAGGAAGGAGAATTTAATAGGAATGTAGAATATTTTGAATATTTAAGTGTCTGCTTTTCAGAAATATTCATTGAAGATGTTGAAGTGGTTCCTAAAATATGAAAAGTCCTATACTTGTGCAGTAGATAATGCTGGTGTTCAAGCAACTTAAGTGTCATCAAGAGAAGAACTGGGTACTTTAAAGAATGAATGAGAATTTTACAGGGCCATACTGAATTTCACTAAGCCTGAAAAAGCCTTTTGTAGAAAGAAGAAAACAGGGCAAGCTATCACCAAAAGTGTGCTAATTCACTCACAGTGCTTTTGTAACAGTGAATATAAGGGAACCGTGAAGTTGAGATATAGAATCATAGAATGATTTGGGTTGGAAGGGACCTTTGAAGACCATCTAGTCCAACGCCTCTGCCATGGGCAGGGGCATCTCCCACTAGAGGTTACTCAAAGCCCCACCCAACCTGGCCTTCAACACTTCCATGGAGGGGTGTGGAATGATTACTAAAATTAAATTATATTGAAAATAGATCATTGTTCACACATTAAGGAAATGTATAAAATCAAATAGCATTTAGGGTGGAATACAGCCACAGCTGGTATGTGGCTATTCATTACATCTGCGATTCCCTGTACAAAATAGCTTGCAAAGCAGCACAGAGGATGGAGTAGGGTGGAGATTCTACGGCCAAACTCTGTGATAACACAGCAGATACAGGAACAAGATGGTCCTATGAAATTGATAAGCTGCCTACTTGCTACCCGAGCCAGCAGTCTGCCAAATTTTGACGAAATGCTGTCCTTTGTGTTAACTTTGCTCATTATAATGTCATTATAATACCAAACCACCTCCATCACGAAGGCTACCCTCCTCCAAGGTGTGGCCACTCCTCCTTGAGTCTGCACCCTGAATTTTTCGTAAACTATACCTTTAAATGCAAGGCAAGATATTTTTACACCAATCATAGTTAAGGTATTTATGACTACAGTCATTCAAACTCCACCTTGAAGGTAAAGAGGACCAGTCGATGGGCTGAGCCTTTCTTCCCCCCACTAGGGACGCCTTTGGGTAAGACTCAGACTATACCAAGTGCTTCCTCGGGAAACTTAGAAATCTCTCTAGAAAGTCTCTTTCCCTACATTTATAGCCAGGCTGTATTACTTGTAACTTTGTTGCGTGTTTTGTATAATTAACAATACTTTTATCTGCACGTGCTTGGCAGACAGTGTATTTATCACCATCAACCCATACAAACCTTTATATCTGTTGCTTAAATAAACTGCACTGGTTGAGTAAAAAGTTGTTTCAGTTCCTACTTGAACATGACCTTGAACATTGAAGACTTGAGAACGGCTGTGCTAGTTCATGAGCATGACTAGACTGAAGATGCAGTCTGCTATTAGGGTATCTGGAATCGTGATAGTTTAATATATTAAGCGCGACGGCACTGATATTGGTGAACTGGGCATCACTCAGAATTTAAACCTAGCTGCCACCTACCCTCCCACCGCGGTGAGGAGTGTTAGAACACAAGGGTGTTTATGTTCTGCCAAAAGTACTTCTGCCTCTTAATGCAACAAAGGGTGATCAACAACTTATCTCAGCAATCTGTTCCAGTGGCTCATCACCCTCACTGTAAAAAATTTCTTAGCATCATAGAATCATAGAATGCTTAGAGTTTGAAGGGACCTTAAAGTTCACCTAGTTCTAACGCCCCTGCACTGGGCAGAGTCACTTACCACTAGAGCAGGTTGCTCAAAGCCTCATGCAGCCTGCCCTTGTACACTTCCAGGAATTGGGCATCCACAATTTCTCTGGGCAACCTGTTCCAGTGTCTCACCACCTTCACAGTAAATAATTTCTTCCTAATACCTACTCTAAATCTACCCTCTTTCAGTATAAACTGTTACCCCTCATCCTATTGCTACACTCCCTGATAAAGAGTGCACCATCATCTTTCCCGTAGGCCCCCTTCAGGTATCGCAAGGCTGCCATAATGTCTCCCCAGAGCCCTCTTTATTTCAGGCTAAACAAACCCAACTCTCTGAGCCTGTCTTCTGCAACCATGGTTTCTGCAGACTAGCCATGGTTGTTTTTTAATTTGTGATCTTCATTTGAATACTCATGAGAGGAAAGAAAAAAATGAAAAGGATTGTACTTAAAATTGATGACACAATTTTATATCATTCTGTGTTATTCTTCTTTCAGTGTGGATAAGACAAATGGAAGAAGCATTACTCTGCTTCTGATTTAGTGGTAAGATAACAGATTTACAGATGCTACCTACACCTGGAAATTCTGCCAAAGTGGACATTGCAAAGCCCAATCTCAGGCAATTTCAGTTGTCGTGCATCAATAGTAAGTGCAAGAAGTTTGGGATACATTTACTGTAGACTTAACCACACACATCCAAATTATTTGCACAGTACATGCATAACAGCTCAGCAGGTTTGGGGTTCTCTTTGCAATCTCTTTCATACACCTGAATGTTGGAACAGGCTGCCCAGAGAGATGGTGGACTCTCTGTCTCTGGAAACATTCAAAACCTGCCTGGACAAGTTCCTGTGCAACCTGCTCTAAGAGGACCTGCCTTGCCAGGGGGGTTGGACTAGATGATCTCCAGAGGTCCCTTCCAACCCCATATCATTCTGTGATTCTGTGATTCTCTGACAGTTTTGAAAGCAACGGAGATACATTTTGGTGATTACTATAGTAATTATCGCTGCAATATGAACAACTGTACATCAGTTCAAACTTTGTGTTCATTGGGTCCTTACCCAGGACTGACAAATCTGTGCATTTGTGAAGATGTCATTTTGAAAGATATTGGGAAACCCAGACCTCATTGACAAAATTCAAAGAAAGCTCAAGGGGACTCACTTACCATCTTCCTGGTAACATTTTCATTTTATAAACTTTGTGAAAGTTCCAGTTTGGATCTAATCATTGTGTCATGGGGTCACTGTACAGAACACTATGAATCTAGACTGCGATATATGTGCATACAGTACACAATTTCTCTGAATGTGTGAAACATATCCATTTATGTAAATACAGTAGGTTTTCCTTTTGTGCTTACCTCAGTTAAATCAACAAACTTGTGTCTGAGGCTTGGTAAAGACTCAATAGCTCTTATTTGTTGAATTAGTTCATATCTTTTCCTAAGCTTCTCCTCCTCTTCTTCTAAAGCTTGTCGAAGAAGTTCTCGATTTTCTTCACAAACTTCCTGAACTGAAAGAAAAGCACTAATCTCTGTTAGCTGGCTGCATGTTTTAACAAGTACTCCATCTGGAGGAAAATTCATAAGCATTTGTGAATAAAGATAATACTACTGATCTAAAGGTACTTGAGGGAACAGTCTGACATTGGTGGGAGGAATGATTAGAGAAACAAATGAGCACTTCCCACCTCCACTATCTATCATTCTATTCAACACATAAACATACTGTATAAATACATAAAGTAGACACTTTGAATTACTGCTTTGTAATTTCTGTTCTAATTAGTGCATGCTGGTTCATTATTTAATAAAAGGATATTGTACAATAGCAAATATTCATAGTTTTCCAAGCCACGTATATGATAGAAATCACTAAATTGCAAAGGCTGGTATGCTTTGCTAGGCCATTTCAGAGTGGCTAACACCCTCTGCCCCCTTCAAGCCTTACTGATATGGGCATGGAGGTACACCAGCAGAGAAAATATGCACAACTAGAGGTAGCCTGTTCATACAGTAGATGTTAACATGGCGTATTGGAATGTGGACAGCCATGCTAGTCAGAACAGCCTTCTCCCTGGACTTCATTAGCTAATGCATTAAGTGAAGAATGGAGGATGAGTAACATTATTTTCCTCCATTTTGTCTTGGAGGTGGTACATGCTTTTCCCTTGTGATACTGTCTTTTTAGGAGATGACTTCTCTTTCCTTAGCTACAGTCATCTCCTCTGGACTGTTTTCTCTGGAGAAGACAATAAACTTGAGCCACAATTCTTTCACAGTGGTTGCTAAGCAAATCCTTTCTTGATATGAATCACAAGAATCTGAGATTCGTAACTCAATTTGACAAAAAGTACAGTCATTCACATATGGTCAACACACATTCTAGTGGCAGACATTAATGCTGTATTTCTCCCTTTTAAACAAAGAGCAATTCCCATGACCAGTAGCCTGGAATTTCTAATCTAGGTATTAACAATTTATGCCTGGAATTCATATTCATGCATTTATGGAAATGTATAGACTGGATCTTTCCCTCAACTTTGCTTTCCTTACTGTAAAAATTGTAATTAGCCCACTGAAATAAAGTAATTTAGGGACATTTGGCATCATCTCTCTTTTTTTTCCTGGCAATATATAAATACCTATCTGCTGTTTGTATTTCTGGAGCTTTATTTTTGCTTGCTTTGCATTCTTGCGTCCTTCCACGACCTGCTCCACCAGCTCTCTCACTTCTTTCTGTTCCTGTAGGCGTTTCTCTGCATACTGGTGCATCAGCTCTGCTTTCTAAATCCCAAACAAACAGGTTAATAAAATTCCTGATAACTGGTGATCTGAGTGCCTCAAATCATTGAAACACTGCAAGGACAAATGGATTTAAAGTGTTACATCATCCAAAATTAGGTGGGGTCAACACGGAGACCCAGATTTAAGGTTCCCTCTCTATGTTTTATTTACCAACAAGAGCCCTCTGTAACATTTGCACTGATGTTTTCCAGGATTCCCTCCCACATGTCTCTAAAAGTAGACAAAAAAGACATCTCTGGATCTGGCTATGAGATACCAAGCAGAGTGCCAATTTAATACACAGCTGATTATGTGTTTGCAGGATCTTCTTGGGCCTAAGTCAACTCTCTGTAACACACAAAAGTCCACTTTTGGATATCGTGTTCCTTTCTGTGTCCGAGGGAATGAACAGGAAGCAGGAAACTGGATTTTCCCAGACTTCATTCCTTACTGTACATTCTGTTTTAGAGGAAGACTAATGTTTTAAAAGGAGGAGGGTCAGCATGACAGCTGTTGGTGAATGGGGAATTGGTGCTCAGTACTTCTAGAGATCTCCAGGTGGATAAAGTTTCTTCTTGCATCTGTTGGCAAGTGAAGGGAGCTGCCTGGAATTAGTCAGGTTAGAAGTCTGAGTTGCACATCGCCAAATCCATACATATTGGGACATTTCTGCTAGCAAATAAAACACTTAATGCTCTGAAAGTGAGTTGAATATAATAATTACAATAATTTTGGAATGAGTGTGAGCCATCACACTATGCTCAGTTGTACATAGTAGGATTCTCTTTAGGTTCTTGCTACAGCCTGTCTAAACAGACAAGACGACTTAATGCCAAAAAATGTTGAAAGATTTTTTAAAGGGCAGAGAAGGAAATAATTAAGCAAGAGTCCCTTTTGCAGCATGGACTTTATGAAAATCTTGTACATTCATGGTCTTAAGCTGCTGAGACACTGCAGAGGCATCTGTGAAAGGTGGCCAAGAGAAAAATACTGGCTGGCCTACAGGGCATAGCAGCAAACCGGGCTGCTAAAAGAAAAACCTGTGATATTGACTATGAAAAATTTAAAATCTATAGTACTAATAGTTTCTTGATCACTTGTTTAGTGTATAGGAAAATCACTGGGAAAATGTAATGTGATTTGGGGAAAAGAATGAAAAGATCTAGCAATGTTTTTGGGAAACTGTGATTTGCTAGATTGGAGACTGTGTGAAAATACTTCTTGGCACAGCTACTCAGTTTGCCCTGTATATAGATCCAAAGAGGATTCTCTGCCTGAATCTTCCTCTAAGAGAAAATAGGCATGTCAAATAATGGGAAGTAAATTGAATTATATCAGTTTAAGAAAACAAATTCTTCCATATTTGTGTCTGTCATTTTTAATAAGATAATAAAATTACTCATATATTGCTGATTTCATTGCAAATGGCACTTAGTATCTCAGTGTCTGTTCAAAAAGGATGTGCCCAGTGCCATGAATATAGGGGACAATGCTTTAACCTTCTGTTTTATTCAAGTTACTTTGTAAGTGTTATTAGTCAAATCAAGCACTTGTATAAGCATTGCTGTGCCTGGGAGTTGTGGCACTACTTTGCCATTGTTTGCAGACTCCAGTGAATAAAGACACTGAATAGAATTTTTACACCTTCTTATAGTAGTTATAATCTGTGGTATGTTTCACACTGGTTGTGTGCGTTACCTCTTCTCTCATTAGATCAGCTTTCTTTTTATTTTCTTGAATTACATTCTGATGGGCTAGAACTGCCTCTTCATGACTCAGTTTCCCTTGAAGCCTCCTACACTCTGTTTCAGCCAGCTGCTCTTCCAAATCTTTTCCACGCATCTGTTTTTGCCATTCCAAGAATTCTGATGGGTCTCCAGCGCCTTGTAGTAAATTTTCAATTCTGCAAGTCAGAAGAAAGAGTGTATTATTCTAGGCAGCTGGCTCTGCAGTCCTGCCTTGGCTCATAAAATATTTCTCGTAGCTTGTTGTGATATAAGGTGTTTGATCTCTGCAGAAAAAAGGCAGTCATTGCAAAATCATTTTACAGGTGTATTTTAACTCCAGTCTAAGAAGTGTTCCTACTATATGAAAAGCCTGGGAAAAGCAGACTGGAAGAAAATGCATGTGGGCATGGACCTGAAAGTTTTCAATAAAACAAAGCCCACACAGAGAGGACAAACTTTAGCCACATATGTATTCTGCTAACGAGCAGGGAGAATCAGGCTCAAGGTATGTGTATTTTCTCAGAGATTTACTTTGCTTAGAGGTAGAAAGAACAAGTACCTTTTCTATGTGGCAATCTTCTTGGCCACTTTAACTCAGAGAACTAAAAAAGTTTCTGTTTAATTCTATTTCTATTTTGTATTTTGACAATTAAATAATATTGCTGTAATGAGGCAAAGAAATATTCAGCTATTAAGCAAAACCACATTCTTATTTTTTATGCTCGGCTGAGAGAGAAAAGCATAGCAAAACCCTCGGGCAGGCCCATCAAAGTCCTGCAGCAGAGGATTGAATGAGCCAAAAATTAGGGCAGAGAGACAAAAATGCAGTGAATTGTGCCTTACTGCTCCTCCCCAATGCATATATATAAAATGTATCTGTAACTGTTGTGTGTTAAATGCAGCTGAAGACTAAAACTCAGTACAAAATACTGTTAAGTGACAAGGAAAAATTTGTTCCTTTGCTGGGTGGAACAGAATTCTGCCAGATAGAGTGAACAGTATCATATGTAATATAAAAGAACCTCAATATATATACATACCTGATAGTAGAAGCTAAACGAAACATAATAACTTACTGCTAAAATCCTGATCCATACACCAAAATTTGCTAGGTCCAGAGACCAAATCCAACCTTAGGCAGTCATTCTGGGACTTGAAATGCCAACAATGTTTAGTGCTTAGCCTGCTAAGTCAGGTGGATTAGAAATAATACTAAATCAAGGTGACATGGTAGAGGTTTTATCCTTGTTAGAATTATTAGTGAAAATGTTCTGTAATTCTAGTTACAGAATAGAACCTGCAGTGCCCATTCAGGGCCCCTCTCCCTAGTCAATATCCACTGAAATCCTATGCTGCTGAATAAGGATTCCTTATGTTGGAGGAATCTTTATGTCAGGCTTCCGAAGAGCTTTAAGTGCACCAAAAGGAACTGCAACCTCTTATTCCCCACTCCTGCCTAGGATTTGGTTGCTTGTGTTCAACGACAGCTGTGTTGCAGTGCAACTGTGTATACATTGGATCAGACTGGAGTGAAAAGAACTATCTGCGGAAAAGCTATGGAAAGTCCTGTTGCATGTGTAGAGTTTCTTCCTGGGAGCCGCATTTAAGCTGCCATCAACAGCCTTTGTCCTTGCCTAAACCACGCTGTCTGGATGCCTGCACCCAGCCTAGCACCTCGTTGAACCTGCCTTGCAGACTTTGCTTCCTGGCTTGACCTCGGCCCTGACTTGTCACTACGGACTCATCTAGCAATCACTGGACTGTTCCCTGACCTTTCTCTCTCTCACTGGATCCAGTCTGCTGCCTTGCTGGGGTACTATGGAACGTAGCTGCTATCTGTAAGGACGTTGACCCTACCTATGTGCCTTGCTGTCACCCTCAGCTCCCAGCTTATCATGCCTTGTGGAGCAGCACACTCTTAGTTCTCTATATCTTACTGTAATAGAGATCAATAGGTATTTTTATGTGCATACAAAACAATATTTGTATATATAAACAAGATCAAGTGTCAAATTTGGCATGTACTTGACCACAAACCATTGAAGAAAATGGAGGTATATGAAAGTACTTGGCTTAATATGCATGCATCTTTCATAATGGACACAAAAATAGACGTTTATTTGGGTCATTATTTATTCTGGAAAATTGGAATAAATATAACAAGTGATCCTTATTGGACTTTACAAGTGGACACGAGCCAAAGTGCTAAATCAGAACACAGTCACGCTGTAGAGCATCTACAGTGAAACAATAACATTAATGTAGACTTTAATTTCAGTCCACTTTTCTCTTTATTTGAATATAAATAATAGAATAGCTTCCTAATGCCTTGCAACAGATCTAATAGTTTAGTTTACTTGGAGTTTACTTACTTATTACAAATGTAGCTTATTATTCTATATCCAGAGATATGAAAAGTAATCTGAGAAAGAACTGTGACCATACCTCTTAAGTTCCTGTTCCATTTTCCGCTGATAGAGGGCACCCTCTCTTAAAATAGCTGCAGCATTTAATTTAATAGGTATATTGTCCATCTGTCAGGAAGGGAACGTATATACTACAGTTAGTAATGTAAACCATAAAACAGAGTATAAAAACATTTCAATGGGTTAAAGAAATCGACCTAAGACAGCATAAATTTTGCTGAAAGCATTCATCTAGCATTAACCTGACATTCACAATGAAATTGCATGCTGTTCATAAACCACTCAAGCTGCTTAAGAAATCAGCGAAGTCCCCCAAGTGGATTATAAATTTGTAATCACTCTTGGACCATGTCAAATCCCACAGAATGTGTTCGCTTCCTTTCCTTTTTCTTCAGTGCTCATATACATACGGTGCAGGGATTCCGTCTGCTTTGGACGAATTAAATAAACTGCTTCTCTGAAAGATGGTAGGTTAGCCAAAAAACATTAAAGTAAAACATAAGAAGTACCTTTCATAGGAAGGTCTCATAAGTGTTTTACAAATCACCACTATTGTGACTTTGAAATATTTCTAAGACAACTGCCATCACCAATTGCAATATCCATTTTCTAGATAGTATAAGTAAAGTATAATTCTCAGTGACTTTCAGGCCTTATGGTGTAACTTGGACTAGATCCCGCGGCTGCTTTGCAGTTCTTCAAAGTATTGCCTTAGGACTAACTCCCAGACAACCTCCAAATACTGAGGGAGGAAGGGAACGACTGCTTTGCCAGTTAAAAATGTTCCCTGCAGAAGTAGGCTATTCAGAAAAAAATTATCACCTTTGCAGACACGTATAATCTACCTGATCTGAACTGAAGCAAAGCAGTGTTGGTAGGATAAGAACTGGGATCATTCCTGCAGAAAACAAAGCTTAATTATGACACAATTGACCTAAATCCAGACAAGTTCTGTGTTCAGAATCCAAACATATTTAAATACAAAATTAACAGCTTAATGAGTGGTTGAGAACCAGATGCAAAGAATCACTCAAGCTATATACTGCAAATATTGTATGCACAAATACATACTTCAGTCTCCTGAAATACATAACCTAAATAGAAAAAGGATGGTCTATAATTGATATTAATTAGGTAGGTTGAGGATAACAAACACATTCATTAAGTAGAATTACGGTGTTTTCCACACAAATGCACATTTAAATGGACAAAAATTAATTACCTCTCTGTTTCTTGACAAAATGATGATAAATTGAAGAATTTAGGAAAAGAATCCTAAACAATCTACTCCTTTTGCTTGACTCACTATACTTACTCTTCTTAATGCCTAATTATGTCCCCTCTTCCTTTCGGTCTACTTCTCAACTCCTCTCAAAGTCTTTGGCAGTATATTAACTTTCCCTCCCCAGCCTGTAGATTACACACTGTATTGTCTACAAAATGTCTACTTGAAGTAGACATTTTCTTTGACATGTAGATTTTTTTATATTTTTGGCAATTGCCTGTATATACAGATTTCATGTTCTATATTTACTGACTATAATTTGGATAACAGAACACTGGAACTGGCTGCCTGGAGAGGTGGTGGAGTCTCCTTCTCTGGAAACATCCAAAACCAGTCTGAACACGTTCCTGTGTGACCTGCTCTAGGTGTTCCTGCTCCAGCAGGGGGATTGGACTAGATGATCTTTCAAGGTCCCTTCCAATCCCTGATATTCTGTGATTCTGTAATGGAACTAAGAATTATTATGGAAATACCTTTAACTTCAGTTTCCCTGTTTATTAAACAGAAATACGACTGTATGACAATGAAACAGAAATATGACAGACCGTGTAGTCAAAATAATTAGGACTCCCAAGATAGATGTAGACAGGTATAATTAAAATAACTCAATAGATCCTTCTATGTCATGCGGTATCAAGGAAGTTTTGAATTTTACTCATTGTCATCCTGTCATGAGATATCTTCCCTTTTTTTCAGGGGGGCACACAGCAAGCTTGCTACCCTGCACTTCAGGAGAGCAGACTTTGGCCTCCTCAGGTATCTGCTTGGTAGACTACCATGGGATAAAGTCCTGGAGGGAAGAGGGGCCCATGAAAGCTTGCTATTATTCAAGGATTGCCTCCTCCAAGCTCAGGAGCAATGCATCCCAACAAAGAAGAAGTAAGGCACAAATGCCAGGAGACCTGCATGGATGAACAAGGAGCTCCTGGAGAAACTCAAATGAAAAGAGGAAGCCTTCAGAGTGTGGTAGAAAGGACAGGAGCCTGGGAGAAATATAGAAAAATTGTCTGATAGTAAGGGATCAGGTTAGGAAAGTTAAAACCCAGATAGGAATAAATCTGGCCAGGGACATCAGGGCAATGATAAAAATTTCTATAGATATATTGGTTATAAAAGGAAGACTAGGGAAAATGTGGACCCTCTCCAGAAGGAAATGGGAGACCTGGTCACCCAGGATATGGAGAAGGCTGAGGTGCTCAATGACTTTTTTGCTCTGGTCTTCCCTGGCAAGTGCTCTAGCCATACCTCCCAGTAGGCAAATGCAGGGGCTGTGAGAATGAAGACCATCTGAAGAACCTGAAAGTGAACAACTCCATGGGACCTGATGAGATTCATCTGTGGGTCCTGAGGGAACTGGCAGATGAAGTTGCTAAGCCACTATCCATCCTATTGGAGAAGTCATGGCAGTGCAATGAAGTTCCCACTGACTGGAAAAGGGGTAACATAACCCCCATTTTTAAAAAGGGAAAAAAGCGAGACCTACGGAACTAGAATCTGGTCAGTCTCACCTCTGTGCCCCGAAAGATCACAGAGGAGATCCTCCTGGAAGCTATGCTAAGGCACATGAAAAATAAGGAGGTGACTGGTGACAGCCAGCATGGCTTCACTAACGGCACATTGTGCCTGACAAATTTGGTGGCCTTCTACAATGGCATTACAGTGTTGGTGGATAAGGGAAGAGCAACAGGCATCATCTACCTGGACCTGTGCAAAGCATTTGACACTATCCCTCACAACAGCCTTGTCTCTACATTGGAGACACATGGATTTGATGGACGGACCACTCAGTGGATGAGGAACTGACTGGATGGCCACACTCAAAAGGAATTGCAGTGAACAGCTTGATGTCTAAGTTGTGACCAGTAATGAGTAGCACTTCTCAGGGGTCAATTACTGGGACGGGTGCTCTTCAACATCTTTGTCAGCAGCATGGACAGTGGGATTGAGTGCACCCTCAGCATGTTTGCCAATGACACCAAACTGTTTGGTGCAGTGAACGCACTGGAAGGAAAGGATGATGTCCAGAAGGACCTTGACAGGCTTGAGAGGTGGGCCCGAGCAAACCTCATGAAGTACAACAAGGCCATCAGCAAGGATGCACATGGATTGGGGAAATCCCAAGCCCAAATACAGGCTGAGCAGAGAATGGATTGAGAGCAGCCCTGAGGACCTGGGGGTGTTGGTTGATGAGAAGCTCATTGTGACCCAGCAATGCATGCTTGCAGGCCTGAAAGTCTATCATATCCTGGCTGCCTCAAAAGAACCATGGCCAGCAGCTTAAGGGAGATGATTCTGCCCCTCTACTTTGCTCTTGTGAGATCCCACACAGAGTACTCTGTCCAGCCCCCAACATAAGACCTTGGACCTGTTGCAGCGAGTCTAGAGGATGATCAGAGGGCTGAAGCACCTCCCCTATGAGACAGGGTGAGAGAGTTGGGGTTGTTCAGCTGAGAGAAGAGAAGGCTCTAGGGTAACCATACAGCAGCCTTCAGTATCTGAAGGGAGCCTACAGGAGAGCTGGAAAGGAACTCTTTGTCAGGGAGTGTAGCAATAAGAGGAGGGGCAACAGTTTATACTTAAAAAGGGGAGATTGAAGGTAGATATTAGGAAGAAAATCTTTACTGTGAGGGTGGTGAGACACTGGAACAGGTTGCCCAAAGAAGCAGTGGATGCCTCATCCCTGGAAGTGTTCAAGGTCAGGCTGGATGGAGCTTTGAGCAACCCAGTCTAGTGCGAAGTGTCCCTGCCCATGGCAGGGGTATCGGAACAAGATGATCGAGACGTACTTTCCAACTCTAACCATTCTATGATTCAAGATGAGAAAATGGAAGTAATCAGGAAAATTGCAGAATACTGTAATTCTTGTGGGAAAAGAGTCTATTAGGTATTTCCATCTAATGAACACACAATAGCTCACCATGGCCAACAAATTCATAATGAGCAAGGCCTGATAGGAGCAAGAGGCAGATTGAGACAGAGTGATAATGCATTTGTACTGTCTCATTCTTCCAGTGAAAAGACTAAATAGATATTTTGAAACAGCAATGAGAAATAATTGCTGCTGCACATAATAAATATGTCTGAAATGGAAAAAAAATATTATACTGTGGATATATTAAAAAAGAAGAAAGGAAAATATCAATTGGTTAAAACATTAAATAATTTCATTAATTTGAGGACAGATTATAATCTTATTTATACATCTTGGATAAACCTTTCTCTCAGTATTTGTATACTCACAGAGTTGCACAGGCAGGAGGCAACAGGTATAAAAATATTTTAAAAGTCAATAACAGAATGCCTATCTCAGCTTGGAAGTTATAGCAGCATCTTGAATATCATCTAACCAACCTTTACGGCAAATGTATTTAGATGAGATAAAACTGATTATGCTCCTAGAGGAGATACTAGCAAGTGTTAGGAGTGGCCCTGATCAATGCCATAAAACGCCAGATCCATATTTTTCTTTATGCAATTGAGGCAGATGGTTGGTTTGACTCTCATTAGTCCACACCAAGGTTTCAGTATTTTAAATTATCCAAAAAGGAAGTGGAATATACATAGTCTTGAACTAACCCCACATAATTACAGGTCATGCATGTTTGGGTTAACTATGTAGATATTTCCTAAATATTTCCTGGTTTGTTTTTTTTTCCCCTCTTTTCAGTACAGGAGCTGGGACCTTACTACTTTCCTGTAATTTAAATGCTGCTGGACTGTAAGCAAGCAGACTGAGTAGGTGATCCTGTTATTAAAAATAACTTCTGTATATCATTAATGCTAGATACACTCTAGAAATAGTTGCCAGATGCACAGTTCCCCAAGCAAGGACTCAGTCTTTCCAAACCGTATATGAGCTGTGCCTAAATACACTTTTAAAGAGTAGGTAGACCTGCTTATGAGGTATTTGAGGCCACAGAACAAACAGAGCTTCTACATTAAACTATTCTGCATAAGAACATGAAACAAATGAAAGGTGACAGATTGAATAATATAAAAATGAAATTATCTGTAGTACAGTTACTGCAGAAATAGCAATGAGTTTTAATGTGCTATACCGTTAAGGCTGAACAGCCCATTTTCCATGTTTACAATTCTCTGACCCTTGGAAATCCTAGCAGAGAAGCAATCAGTAATAGTCGATTTGATAACCTCAGTATGTATCTACAGGAAACAAGACAAACATCCAGACTGATTGTATATTGTGTATCAGACAGTCATTAGCTGGAATGATTGCTCAGCATTCTTTAGGATCTCATTTTGAAACAGTGATTTACAGATGGAAGATTCTTCTGTCCCTATGTGAAGTTCTTAAACCATTCTTTTTCCACAATTATTTTTTTTTTTCCTGTGGACTAGCCTTAGTCCTCACCATTTTACATAAAAACTTCTCCCTTTGGAATTGAAAACACTGTGGAGGCAGCAAGGTTACATTGTGCAATTGCACACAACTTACCTATCCGGGCCCTCGTAACCAACAGGTTTTTATTGCCCTGGCCAGCCTCACCCAGGATCTCCATTCACAACCTCTGCTTATTGGTCCAGAGGTGTGTTTAAGCTCAGGTCTCGGCTTCAGTACTTTCCCGTCACACTGGAGGTAATTCTGCTCCAGGCTGTCCCTCTAGTTCTGTCTCCTGTTTTCATAGACATGGGTTGCTGCTGTAGTCTTGTCTCCTGACTGGATGCCCTGGGTAGACCCCAGACCTGACTTGCTACCTTGCTTTGTCTAAAGATGACTGGGTCAGCAGAACCTGCCACTTCCACCAACCTTGTCGTGTTCGGATACTGTAGCCTGGCTGGTGAGGACACTAATGTGCTTTCATTACCTTTGTTTCTCTGGAATAGCCACACTCTTGTTGCTCCCTGAACACTTCTTGGTGGATCATTATGAGCCGTAGACCCTATCCATGCCATTCTTCTGGCCACAGAACTTCATGTAAAAATATGGATTCCAGTAGAGCTTGCATCACCATGGAATTTGTGTGTGTGTTTTTCACTTCAAAGTTTTCAAATACATCTAACAACAGTACTTCAAAGGCTACTCACCTTGCTTTGGATCTTTTGAGCCCGGAATGCTGGCTTACTTGGTGTACTGTCGTATGTATGCTGCATTTCAAATCAAAACCACATTATTTGATTTCACAGGCCGATTTTCAAGTACTCAAAAAAAAATTTAAATATTTACCAAAAATCACTCTTGAATGTTCATCTAGAGTTATAAATACAATCACAAGGGATGTATTTTGTAATCGTTATATCCACAAAAACTTGCTACGTACACCCAACTTAGTGGGAATATTCCATATCAAATGGCCGAACATATGAAGGTACGTCCAAATATTAACTAAAATTTCTTGACTAAAATAATGCTAGAAAAGCAACAGTGATGTGTTGTTTGACTATGAGATATTACCCATGTATATTAATATATTCAGCTCCTAACTGAAGTAGACATTGGGAAGACAAAACAGGATCTCAAAGAGCACTTCATGAAATAATTAAATAGTGGTAGAATTCTACTGATGGTTATTAATTTCGTTTTGTGGTTTTAACTATAGCTACTGGTATGAAAGTGTCTGGTATCATGGGGACCAACACAGTGAAAAGAATATACAGATTTGATGATGAAATAAATACATTACACACATAGTTTGATGACATAGTTGTAAATTGGGAATCAACCAAAGCAAGAATTCTGTATGAATGAGATCATTATTCCCTCAGCTTGGCTGCTCTGTGGCATAAAATTTAATGGAAAAATAATATGTGTGTCATAGAATGGTTAGAGTTGGAAGGGACCTTAAAGATCATTGAGTTCCAACCCCCCTGACACGGGCAGGGACACCTCCCACTAGAAGAGGTGAAAATTAGGACAATAATAAAGCAGCACCAGAAGCATAAGAAAGGGAGTTGTGTATTATGTAAACAAAGAGGCAAATATTAGTGAGTTACATCTGAAAATAATAAGGATGTGAAATGACAGCACATAATTTCTAACCCCATATAAACAAACATTTTTAAACACTATGAGATATCTTTAAATATTCTAGTAGGTTTTCATCTTCATACTGCGGGATTTTTAGGTAATAAAGTATTTTGTAGCATACCTCTCCCTTTTCAGGCTTCATGGTTGCACACCTGAACTGGTCAGCATTTGCTTTCAGGAGCAGATCCTAAAATTAAAGCAATTAGCTGAAAGAGTGCGGTACATTTAAGTTCTCTAATAAGAATTTTCTGTCTGCAAAAGCCTTGTGGCCCAGAACAGTATGTTGTTTCCAGTGAGTGAAAGCTTGACTTTATTCATTCCTGATTAGACTTGAAGTAGGCAAGTCTTAATTTTCTACACAGTCCTGCCTACTTGTATCCTTTGCACAGGGCATCAGGCCTTTGATAGGTATGCCCATATGAACTACATTGCTTAACCAGAATTCAACTTAGAAGCCCTATAATTATCTATCTATGACACATCAGTACCACAGATAGTGTTTCTGCATAGCTAACTAACAATGGCTTTGGTTTTGAGTTAAACTAAAAGATTCTGATCGGGGGATCTGAGCACCAAGGGTTGCTCCAATAGGCACACACCTAACAGTAATTCCACCTTTCATTTTAAAGGAGGAAATACAGGAGCCATCCTTCTGGTTTTGCATATTTCTTTTGGTTATAAACAGTAATCTCTAAGCAAAGCTGTGAAACAGGCATTCCAGACAGCTAGCTATCCATAGTATCAGTGCGTCGTAACTGTCTGGGGCTTGGCTTCCAGTGTGCTCACTCATTCTTACAGATGCTCTCAGCCATGGTCGTTAATAATGACAGCTATAGCTTCTGCAAAAATGCTATCAAACAAAAGTCATTTTTAATGCATATTGCTTTTAGGACCCAGTGTTTCAGCTTGTTTAGCAAACATTCTAGGGAGCTGACCTTTGTGAATGCCTTGGCTGCCTTTTATAACATTCCAGAGGTGACAAAAACTGCTGTTATTGCAGCTATAGTTTCTGTGGTGGTTTTCTTTTGTTCTTTGTATTCATGTATTTTCTCCACTGAAGAATGTCACTGGTAGTTAAGTGATTATATAGTTGTCACAGATTTTTGACAATATAGGCACTGTGATATCTTGCTTTTCCTGCCCAGTTTTTCTAGGAAGTTTGTATGTACAAATAAGCACACAGATGAACAAGCATACGCTTTATCCACAATATGGAAATAATGAAATGATAAAAAATAATTTTGTCTTGTTTTATAATGAAATTCCACACGCAGGTAACGTGATGGGACAGCAAAAAGAATGAAATGTTTTTCCCTCTAGAATCTATCACATATTAAAGCCTTTACTATAGTTTAGGAGCAGAATCTAATGCCTCTTTCACAAGGACACGAGGAGGGACCAGAACAGTGATAAATGGACTTGTACTGGGTAGTGAAAGCTAGACTAAGGCATTTTCAGAATGGGAGTGGGAGAGCACAGATAAAAAGGAGCCTTTTATCGAGCTTATACTGTTACTCTGGTATGGTGATTGCAGTGTGGGGAGGAAGAAAGAAAGAAAGTGGAAACTGACATTTAATTAATTCCCTTCCAAGGTAAAGACAGCAGCAATCTGCTTGAACTACCATAGGAGCTAACTCACTGAAAGGGATAGGTATCAAAGTTTGTATCAAATAACTAAATCTGTTTCTTTGTTTTGCCAGGCCCTCCTTTCTCCTGCTCTCCTAACACGGAGACCATGTATTCTGCTTCCTTACAAATCATGATCACTTCCCACTCAGCCTGCTGCAGGAAAGAGTATGGAGTCTGCACAAAAAAGAAGCCAGAATCTGCTGATATTTTAAAGCAGTGGGTGATGACATGTGGTTATTCATCAGTTATTATAGAAAACAAGCAAAAATATTTAACATGTTTTGTATTGTGAAGCATTAATAATTAAGTGAATACCTTAAATCTCCACATGTCCTGTGGAGTAAAAAAGCCACCAAACTATTTCAAGCTTATAAAGAGAAGGAAGTAATCATGTTTCTGCTACCTTACATGGCTGCTTGCATAATTTCTCAGAAGATAGTACTTGTACAGTGAAGAAAAGGTGGAGTTTGTCTCAGGTAATTAATAATAAAATAAGGAAGATGGAAAAAGGATGATAGAACAGAACAGAGGATAAAAACATCATGACTCTGTAGAGAAAGAGCTAGGAGCTATTAGGTGCAAAAGCAAATATGTTTCTAAGTTCTAAGACTTGTGAAAATGGAAAATTATAGGAGACAGTTTAAAAGAAAAGAAAGACTAGGACAAGAACATAATACACTTACTTCTGCTTTTCTCCAGTTTTTTCTTTTGATTTCCTCTAGTTGCTTTTTTTCCTTTGGGGGTTTGTAGGTGCTTGAAGGAACCTATATTAAAAAGCAATAGTCTCCACAATATGGGGTATAAAACATTTGAAGCAATACATTCTTGCAGGAAAAAACACATTCACTTTTACTGTAGAACAGCTGCATTTATTTTTTAAATATTGATACTTTTCTATTAGTGCCAGACATGGACAGATTCCAGTTAGCTGGGACTACCCAGGCTTTTCAGTCCTGTCCAATGTAATATAACCCTTAGACAAAAGACCAGAAAGAAAGAAAAATCTGAAACTAGTACAAAAAAGGCTGAAGGAATAATAAATTCTATAGGCCCTATCAAGGGGAAAAAGAAGTTGCTAGAATGGGAAAAGTTCTGTTTTCTATCTCATAAACTTCAACTTCACAGCATTGTTGGCCAGATAGGGCAGGTGAATAAAGTTAAGCTGTGGAGCTCTCTGACACGGTGTGTGGTAGTAGTAATGAGTTAGAGAGTCTACAAAGAAGTCTAGGGAAGAGAAATCCTTTGAAGTTTATTATATACGCAGGAACTTCAATGTAAATGAGGAAGCCTTTGAGCTGAAATGGTGGAAGACTGGGATGGCAGTTGGAGAAAGCAGCAGCTATGCTTGTCCTGTCCGTACAGGATGTCTTCCTAGACATCTGTGTTTTGCCACTGCTGGAGAAAATACACTGTGCAATATGGGCCTTTGTTCTGGCCTGCCATGGCTGCTCTAATGTCCTCATCAGGGAATAGCATTGGAGGTGTAGATTAAATGTTTCGAGGAAGAGGACTGAGAGGGCTCTCCCAGCATCCATGCATTTGGGAAAGCATTCACATATCAGAAAGTGGTACAGATAAAATGACAAGGAAAAACTTATTGTCTGGCTGTCATATGGTTCAACAGGAGACATGGGACTGTATGGGTTTGAGATAGGCTGAAACTTCTGGGGGGTTTCAACATTTGCTTGAGCAATAAATTTTGCCCAGAGGCAAACTGTGAAATAAGACTGGGTGTCCCCTTCCCATGTGGGTAAAATAGTCTGCCAGTTTACTGGACATCTGCTTAAATATTTATCTTGTTAAAAATGTAGCTCAGTTAGAAGTTACAGAATTAATTCAAGAATTAATGAGAAAAATGAATAATCTGTATTGTTGGAGGTCAGTTTTGGGGAACCCAGGGATCCCATCTAGCTTTATTTGACTATATAAAGAGCTATGCTTTGAAAAACTCATTAATCTGATGTACTTTCCACTACCTTTGCTATCTGACATCATCATCTACAGGCAAAACAAATGCAGGAACAGAAGAAGCTGGCAATTAAATGCACTGGTGAGAGTGCTCAGGTATTTTTGTGAGCTTTTTAAGTGAAGTAGAACAGAAAGTATTTCCCAGCAATATTTAAGAATTTCTATTATGCTTTTATGTATGGAGAAATTAAAGCCCAGAGGATTTGCAAAGGCAGTGCACAGGCAGTGAGTATCAGTTTATTTCATTCTTCCTAGTCATGTGCTTTACCTGCAAAACTGTACTTATCTGCCAGTGTAAGCTGAAAATCTCTCCTCAGAAACTGCAGTGCTTATTCCAAGTAATTTAAGGAGGAGCCTTTTCAATCAGCTCTGTTTCAAAAATGATTTTAGCCTTGTAATTTAGCCCTCAGATGCCATGGTGATGAGTACCAATCAGACAGACAGAAAGACAATACATCAATTACCCAGTTGCCAGAAGAGGATGAGTAAGTCACTGTAAGTAAATTGTAAATGCCAGCAATAGATAGATCAAAAAAGCCAAACTGTACCTACTTAATCCTAATGTGAAAAAAGAAAAAGGGGGGGGCTGGGAGCAAAAAACACCCACCTTGCTTTGCCTCTCCAGCATTTTGGATATCCTTTTACAAGAAGTTTATTTAGGGAATAGGTACCACATGAATAATCACTTCAAACTTTGGTAGTCATCACTCTTCTATTTTTTTACAGCTACTGTCATAAGATGGACAAGGGCAAGCTAATGCAATGCTATTGTATTGAGAGCTCCTACTTTCATACACAACAAGATCATAAAGATAAATATATTGTTGGGTCTATATATTTGTAAAGAAAATCCTCTGTATTGTCCAAATGAATTCACCCATGTTATTATTTTAAATAACCACGCAAAGGTCCACTCATGAAGCTGCTGAAATAATAAGGACAATAGCTAAAAATACACTAAATTTGGCTGAATGGTGTTACAATAACATCTCAGTGTGGCCTTTTTATTTTTTAAACTACGTTATTCGTTTACTGAAAAACTAAAAATAAAATAATTGCATAATCTTATTATTCTAGTACAGTGGTGATATTGAAAGAACGGATTTTATTTATAACTCAAGGCAAAGACATCCAAGGAAGTTAAATATGTCCAAATCATTTTGCATGTTATCAGGTTTAAGCACCTGCCTCCATTTGTTTCCTTTGCAAACTTTAAGCTAAAGCACTCATTTTTCATTGTAGAGTTGTATTTAGGAATGTGTGTATGCGTATGTGCATGACTGTGTGTGCATCCATGTGCTTGTGTGCAAAGGACAGTGGAGAGAAGAATTTATAATCTTTACACCAAATATTTAGAGTTACAGGTTTCCTTATTAAATTTCAAAATGAAAGTGTTTTTCCTTTTCACTTAGTGTCCCTCATTTCTGATGAATGTTTATAATAATGAATGGTTATCCTGACCTTCTAGGCCTATGTTACTCCAGTGAAACTTTCCAAGGTCAGTATAGATCAGTGAGGAAGACAACTCCCCTACCTTCTGCAATAAGCCACATCTCCAATCCACTCCTGAGAAGGAAACCTGTGTTCAGTGTACAGGACAGCAGCACTATCCCAGCTCCTGAACTCAATGCATGTGATACATCTCATCTTAATTTGCATTTTATCTTGACTATAGAATATAATGTAACCTAGCAGAAAGAAATACCTGAAATAATAATCCTATAATCAGAATGAACTAATTTCACCATAGGGAAGCGATAACTTATCAGAAGTCCTTCTCCATATGAATTCATAGGGTTGTTTCAAAGTCGAGCAGTAGCTGTTGTTACCACAATAGCTCCTGCTAATATGCCACATGACAAGTTCTTTGACAGATGCATGAGAACCATGAGAAAAAACAGTTATCTCATAAAATGAACAACTTTGTGAGAAAATCGACAAGAACATTTCTGGAGCAGATTATAGGATGTAATCTGGGAGAGCTTTGTTTCCATGCATTCCTCTCAATTATATGCAACTCTCACCACACAGTAGCCAAAACTATGGCCTGCGCTCACTTTACTAACTCTCTCTTGCCATCGGGGCTGTCCTTTTGGTCTCTGTTCATTTCAGGGTCTAAAATGGTGATACTGGCAACAATACGGCAAATTAAAGCGAAGCTTAATTTGCTGAGATAGGTACAGAAATGAGCACAACGTATGTCACTGCTATGCTAATGGTTTTAGATTCACACAAGCTTTTAAGTTTGCAGACTTGGTCAGAATGTAAAACAAATTTAGTATAATCGTAACACCACAAATGAACTTCAGTAAATGCAACTGCATTAAAGCAAATTAATTCTAAGAGGGGCTGCACAGTACAAAGGTAGTAAAATGACAGCAATATGACTCATTCCTGTGCTGATTAAGTAGTTATTAAATGCAGTTTTTCAGAGCCTGGTATTAAGCTGTTTCAATGTAAAATCCCATTAACTGTATAACACAGTACCATTAAATTGCTCTGCCATCCTAAGATGTAAATGGTTTCTAAGAGCATTCAACACATGTATTATTTAAAACTTGAAGTGCTAATACAAGGTGGCAGATAATGCCCAAAACTATGACTTCCAAGCCCACTTCCCACTAAGTTTAAATATAGATGATTTTGGAGTCTTTATTAAGTTAGTCATAGCAGCTTGATCTCAAATCCTGTTTGCCTTACCCCAGTGAGCACACTTAAAACCAATCACGAGTCTGTGTTTTGTACCAGTGTAACTGAATCACAGGCTTAGACAATGAGTAAAATAAAAGTGTAGCATTTCAAATCTAGTCTCATTTATACACGAGCAATAAATTTAAGCTGAAAAACCTTACTTCTAGAGGTTCACCATTAATACAAATAGAAAGGAATAAAATTCCACCCTCAAGGAGGAGCTGCAAACCTAGAGTATGTCTCATCTCCAGTGAAATTGCTTTGCCATTTATTTTCATGAGAGTTCATCTACAAAAAAATCTAAGTTTATAAAAGTTTATAAACAAAAGTCATTTGAACATTCTTTTCTTCCCTGCTTCAGAGCATTACTCAAAGCAAACACCTTACAAATACAGAAACGCTTGTATCAAAGCTGCCATCAATTTGTACCCATTTTATAGTTCTACCTCCAAAGTCACAAAACAACTACAGGAACAAACCTTTTCCCTTTCCATTGTTTGGCTTACAATTTGCCTAAACAACATACACCGAAATCAAAAGAATTAGTTTGGGGTTTTTTTTAGAAATCTGACCTTCAATAACACAGAATATTACAAGAATCCTTGTTGATCTGTGAAAGGGTTTAGATTTTTCTACAATTATTTTGAAAGAGACTCCCCCACTGTGGTTTTTTGCACAAGCATACATAAAACTTAGCATCTCTCAAAGCATAAAAAAACTCACAGGTTGCATTTTTTCCAGTGTTGGTATTGGCAGAGGTATAGGAATGGCGCGTGGTTTGGGTACAGTCAAATTAAATTCCTTTGGTTGAGTGACCGTCGAAGTCTTGCCAGTGGTAGTACGATTACTTAATTTATCTGTGAGCTGTCCAATCAGTTGCTGTACTTTTGGCTGCCATCTAAAATTGGAAAAACAGATTTTCCAATTTTATTTCATTTTTTTCTTTCATACAAGCTTACACACAGTATATGAGGTTGGCATTGGTGCAAATTCTGTAATGCTTTCAGCCATGCAATTTTAATAAAATTGACCTATGAATTTATAATCACGATTTAGCTGGACTGGGTTGCTTCACCTCTTGCTAGAAGCTAGTCCACTCAGACTACTAGTGAGGAAAAAGCCACAGTTTTTAATGAATAAGCAACTACATGCCCAGTTTGTTTCCTAGCAGGATCAGAGTATGACTCAGAAAAGCAGCTGTTATAAGCTAAGTGTACACTTAACGAATTGAGATGAATAGACTATGAAGAAAGAGTGGTGTGAGTATTGCCACTTTTACTAGTGACAGAGGACACACAAATCAATCTCATAGCACACCCAGCTCTAATAAAAAAGTGGAAAGGTGTAAGGAGTTTGGTGAATTAGCGAATGAACCCTCAATGAACCCTGTGGTGCACTCAAGAAGATATTGATTTCTCTGTGTCTGGATTTTGGCTTGTATGAAGGTTCAGACTTCTTCCAAGGAATGACAGAAAGGTGCAGAATTCAAGGTAAGATATAAACAAGATACCATGGGGATAATTATCGTGACAGCTTCAGGTCAGTTATTCCTCCTCTCTATGTCTTCTGTCATGAAGTATTCGACATGCAAAGGAACTTTCCCAGAACTTAAAAAGCGGCTCACAAGGCAAATTTACAATAACTTGCTTATGTGACTGTTACCTTAACTAGTACTGTCATTATGGGATGAAGCTTGCAAGGAGCATCTGTAAGTAATGCAGCTCCATTCACATAAATTGGACTCATTATATTAACCTCATTGACATTAGAAAGAGGAACACAAAGACATATTTAAAAGAATATAAGCTACTGAACTGATTCAAGTGATCAATGCATCTTCAGCTCCTTGAAGGAAGTTTCAAACCCAGTAACCAAACATGGTCTTTAACATTCCTGTATAACTTATATTTACTATTTTTAGGCAAAATGCCTGTTTGTTACGTCAAATGTAGTTGACTGTGAAGGGCAGCTCCAATAAGCTTAGTGTTAATGAAATAAGCACCAGATTAAGCATCTGCCTGCCTGCATATGTTGTGATAAAAAGTGTGTGCACATATGTACATATCTGCACCTATACATCTCTATCTGGATCTTTATGCTATCGTAAACATACTTTCTAATTACTTCAGTGGAATATATTGAGTCAAATTCTGACTTTAAATATACATCTCTATCTGTACCTTTATACTATTGTAAACATACTAATTACTTCAGTGGAATATATTGAGTCAAATTCTGACTTTAAATATATCCCTGCAGTTCCTGTAGAACTGAGTGGAGTTTGTAGTATTGCAAGACAAATCTATATTACACTTTTGCCAATTTGGCATAATCTACATAGCATGAAATAATTCTACTGACTTTGATATGACAGAACTTGACACAAACTTTTTCATTTGACATTGTAACATATTTTTGTCTACCAGTGTTTGCCATCATCTGGGTTGATCTATATTGCAGTGAGGAGTATGTATGATTGCAGCCACAGGGGTGTACCAATGTTACCTGTCCTGGGTAACAACAAGAGTGAAGAACTGACACAATAGGCTGCAGAGCTACTGTTTTTGCACAAGAAAATGTTCCAGTTTGGCAAGGGTTGTCATGCTACTGCATCACCACCTAACAAAGGTGTGGACACACCTGGCACCTCACAGCATATAAACTGTTAAATGATGTTGCAAAATAAATAATAATTTTAATTGTTTACACGCTTACCTGATTTGCTCAGAAGGGATTTTATGACCATTGACATAACAAATCTGTACATAAAGCCAAACTCAAGGAAGTCAAAGATGTTTTTTCTTATGCTTAATGTCATACAGATGTTAAATTGACTTATGAGGCACAAATCTAACTCTGTAAGGTAATTTGAACCTCCTTTTTTATTTTTTTTTCCCAGAGTATGATGTTTGATCTATTCAGGGGCACTGAGAAACAAACGTACAACAGCTGTGAAAGGACTTTTCTACCAGAGAACCTTGCCTCTGGGCAAGTAAAAGGGATTACTATAGCCTCACAAAGACAAGAAAGGTTCTGAGTGACTTCAATAGGAGAAACACTTGAACAGCAAATTAAACTTTCAGGGGAAGCTTTCCCCAGCTTTTAAACACTAAGGTGCCAACAGGCTACTCAAATAGTGCTTACCTTAGCAGTGGATCAATCCAGTTCTCTTTTACATACAGTGAATCATAGAACTGACTCCATTCATCTTTTATCCATGTGTTCAAATACAAGGCATTGAAGAAGAATCTAAGAAACTAATAATAAGGGATTTCTTTTAAATATGCATACTGAAGGTATAGTGTACGTAAAACTACAACAAGCTGCTTTTACTGCAAACACAGCTGAAGAACTTGTTCATACTTTATTTTGTAATTATAAGTGCTTGATATTTATAGGTTTTTCTTAGTTATGTTGGGACAGCCCCATGTCTTTCAGCCCTATTTTGTGAAACACTAATAGGTACTACAATATTTTTAGTGGCCTAAAAAAAAATCTAGGAGCTGCGACATGGGGATGTGTTAACACATTTTTAATTTGCTTCAAACATAGTGAAACAGACGTTTCAGAGTCTAATATACCCACAATCAGCTCCTGATTATCTATAGCTAGATGATCCATGGTGCCCGGAAACACCTCAGGCCTGGCACTGCATCTGAAGTACTGAAGTTCCTCTCAGCTCCCTGGGAACTGGGCAGGGAGGACTGCTGCAAAACTGTAGTAAGCACAATACAATATGGTTTCTTCTTTTATTGAAATATAATTAATTGGCACATTCCCATTAAACTAGAAGACTGAAAGTTTGCACACTTACACATTGTAGGGTTCTACATGCTGGAGAAATAGCAACCAACATTTGACCTTTTGTTTCCATCTGGAGTTCACCAGAAGGTCAAGAGCCTTTCTTTAAAACTTGAACCACTCAAATGTCCTTTTGAAACAGACTCTTGGAAAATGGCACTCGGGTTCAGCATGTATCATTTACAGCAATATAAATTCCAAGCTTGAACCTGAACTTTTTCATTAAAATTCTTGGAAATGAAAGTACAAGCAAGTATCATGCTGAAATAATCCTAATAATAGAAAAAAGCACACTAAATAATATAGACATTATGAAACATACTGGAAAACAGTGTGCAGTCACTTGAGAAGCTTTGAATGGAGACTCCAGAGCTTAGTTCAGACTTGGCAATAGCCCTGTCTTGGATTTGTTTCCACAAAGCCATATAGTTCTTTGTACTGGGTTTTCAGTTCTGGAGGACTACCACAGTGCTTCTTAATTCACAGGTGGTGACAGGCACAAGATGGCTCAGAGCTTTGTGAAAAATTCAGCTATAAACAATTCAGATTTGATTCAAGGTGTTTGCTGCAGATGTTCAATCAGTTAGAAGTTTGCTACTTAAAATCTATAGTCTTGATGTGACCAATTCCAAGAAATTAACCTGCAAATTTAGTCTTATTTTCATCTATTGTGCTTTTGGTAGAGTCAAAAAACTGATCAACAACTGAAGGACTAAATTAATATTGCCCTCTTGGATTCCCATTCTTGTCTAGAAACTACTGCTTTTCCACAAAATTGCATATGCTGGCATAACAACACACCATCCAAAAGAAGATATTTCATCCCCAAACTACAAACTGAGTTTTGAATTGTCAAGAAGTTGGGTTTTTTGGTGCTTCCAGATTCAGTGGAGTTTGCTACATATATGATAAGGGATGCATTTCATCCCATTGGTCTAGAAACTCATTCATTCTCCTCATGGAGAATCTTTCTCCATAGTGCACGCATGTTGGATTACATTTTTCACTTAATGTAGTAATTTTTACTGATGCAATGTATAAATAAAATGCTAGAAGTCTAGACAGAGGTCATACTCTCCAACGGAATGGATGCACTGTAGATACACTACTTCTACCAGTTACTGTGACAAAATTTTATACCCATGTATCCCAGCTGTATATATGATTACAGACCCAGAGAACATGTTCCCTGCCACACTAGTCTTCTTACCTTGTGGAAGGCCCTGACTATACTCAAAGTTTATTAAAAAATGTGTTTTATAACCCTTGTAAGCAAGTGTGTATACAGGGGTGGATTGAACATGGATTGACATAGTTAAAATGAAGCAGACCCTGAGGGGTGAACCTAGTTTCAAATTTCTGGGTATTCAGAGAATTCACAGAAGTTGATGTAGAAATACTGCAGGTGGTGATTTGTTTTCTTTCACTAGCTTTCATTAAGCTGAACTTCTCCTCCTTCTCTATGTTCTCAGTATTTCTCTTTTATAGCTTAGTTCATCCTCAGAGGCATCAATCAGTTGTCCACTACATTGCCACATGAAACTCAGCTTCTAAGCTGATGTTTCAGCTCCCCCTGACTATTTTGCTCTATCTAGGTCTTCTAAATATTTGCTGTAACTATCTTCCAAAGTACTTGTGACTAAACTACCTCTTCAAGGTAGATGAAACTATAATAAAAGCACACGGTGATTTCTAGGTGTTGTATTTAACAGTTGGCTATTACCCCTTGAAGCCTCCTCTTGCAACACCAGTTATGTTCCTGCTATTAACATTTCACACTTTATTAAGAAAATTATGTCATTGATAAACGCTATGATGTACTTGTACGAGTGACAGAGGATGGTTTACTGTGTAATCAGATGTCAATACTGTGATGTATTTATTAGTACTGTTTCAGTCACGGCCCCCAGAGAAATGCTATGATAAGGATATGTCCCAATATGCATCCTGCTAGATAAGGCTTTGAATACTGGCCTGGAATGGTTATCCAGGCTATCCAGGGATTGCAAATGGCAATGCAGGATTACCAGACATCATTTCTGACCAGAGTTAGTCTGAGCCGAAGTCCACATTCTTAGTTTCGATAATCTATATCACAAATTGTGAGTGTAGGCAGAATAAGACCCACGAAGCCATAGCACATTTAATTTCTTAACAATAGAAACTTTTGCATCTTGTGAACTGAATTGCTAGGAAAACTGCCTTATATTTCTCTTTTGTCTTTGGCCACACATAGCACTGGTAGCATCCTCAGTATCAGCAGTCTTTGCTTTTTATAGCAGCAAAATGTGGCTTGAAGTTCTCACAGGTTTCTCTTTGGGTGTTACCAAGTATCTGTCTTCTTAGAGAACAGTCATTTTGGTAACAGCATTATTCTGCTTACACCTCTGTCTTGATTGTTCCAAGAGTTTCACTACTCACAGAGCATGATAACTGAGATTCATTTTCTTTCTAGAAGTAGAAGGATTACACAAGAAATGAGTTGTACCTATTTTTACTATTTTAATGTACTATGGCTGTAGTAGGACAAGTGTGTATTATTAAAGACTGTTTTGTAGGGCATTTTTACAAGGGGATAAATTAATACCTTGCTTTGTGAGAATTTGAACATGCCCTGCTAATATTCTTAATAGATTTTACACAGTGGGATTGTACAGATTTCTAAAATAAAAATTGGGAAGTTTCCTCATCTGGTATTATCTTTGCATACATGCAGTCATTTGCAAAGCTGAAATCACAAAGCTGAAATTCACAACGTAAGCTTTTGACACCTGAGTAAAGGAAGTAATGGCAAGAAGCATCAGGTTCTGCTTCTCCATGCAGATCAGCGACTGCCTGAGAAGCTATTATTTTGGCTGTACGCACCCACAGCTATTTGCTGTATTAGCAAAGGCAATCAAGAAGGTTCCTGCCTACTCTCTTCATCTGGTGATTCTTTCCCTCTTATTATAGTTTAGCTCTTCAGCTTTGCTAGCTCAACCACCTGCAGGATTGTACCTTTCAACTGCAACAGACACATGAAGAGGAAGGCAAGAAACCCTTAAGGTTTTCCTCTGAAGAAATTGTAATGGGTGTCTCTGTTTTGAGGATTTTGAGGTAAAGGTGTAGAGAAAAGAGTCCTGGCATGGTCTCAGGTCCTTCTGCCATTGTATGACCCAACTTGGAGCTTTTTTGCCCCCATGTCCACCATAAGGCTGACCTTGTCCTACTATTCCCACCTCATCAGAATAGCAATTACAATACCCAATTCTTATATAGTGATTTTCCTTTGCAGATCTCAGAAGTTCTTTATAAAGGACTTTACTGCTGTTAGAAGCAATTAATCAGAACAGAAACAGAACAAAACAGGTTCTTGAATGCTAGAAAGAAAACACTGGTTATTTTGCATTTTTTACAAGTTAATTATGAAATTATAAAGCTGTTCACTTCACATTTTTATTTCAGCAGTGTATTTTCTCTAACATACATACCCTTACATTTTTCAATAAATATAAAAGAATAATATGTATGAAAAATACAACAGAAAAATAGGATTGAGCTAGCAATGCATAGCTAAGTTGTTAGAACAATCACATTAAAGTTACGAAGAAGGGCTTCATTCTATGGTTCTGTAATTGTACAACCATAACGTATTTTCACATGTATTGTTAACATTACAGAATGCAATATTATGATTTTCTGTTTAAGCAGAGGAACATGTGTTAGTGGGGTACCATTATTATTCTGCCAAAATATAATTTTTAATTAAAGTAAATTATTCTAAGTGAATGTAAGTGAACAGTTTTTCTGTATCTCTGCTGAACTCAGACACAATGGTCATCAGGCAAAATCTAAAGTCAGCATCCTGAAGGAGAATCCCAAATTTCTGACAACATCTGTTGCTAAGGCTGCATATCTGCCTTCTGCTGCTTTTGTCTCTGTTGCTGGGGGGACCAAATGCTGCTTCTAAATCCTCTGCTGCAGGTGCATTAATATAATCTATCATCATTTTGGAGACAAAGAACCTCTTCTAATGGAAGAGAAGAAAACCTAGGTACCATGGTGATGAAGATCTGATAAGAGACTTAAGCAAACCAAGTTCCATCTACAGGGAAAAAAATAGCAAGTGTAGGCCATAGCATAATGCAGCCCTTCCCTGTCAGAAAACAAGTTATTCCAGCCAAGGAAGTAGAATTTAATGCTAGGTGAATGGAATCAACAAGAGATAACTGGCATGAAGTGGGAGAATTGTGTTGCTAGCTGAATGAGCTCAAGATGCATCCAATCCAGTGGCTGTGTCTGACATGTTTACCAAAGAAGGGGCTGGTAGAGCATTTTAGACAGAGTGATTTGTCTGTCTACCAGATTATGATAATTCTTCAAGCCACTTCTCTGTTCTTTCTAACAGTTAATGAACTGCATAATTTTTTGTCTCGGGAAGGAATTAATAAAAACCATTCCATAATAAGCCCACAAAAAAGAAGTTAATAACAGTGTTTCTAAAAATGTTATGCAAACTACCTAACCTACTCTCTCTCTACATATTGCAGAGTAACTGTACTTGTTAAAGAGACACTGGCATCCATATGAACATTCAAAGTAATCAGCATAAGGATAAACCTTAGCCTTTTGAGTATTAATTGCTAAAATTTGCCTATCATCTCCGAAATTCCACACTTGTTATTCATGCTGTGTTTGGACTATGCCTTAAAACATCTGGATGATCAAAGTTTACATATGCTCTGTCACCAGTGATTTAAGTTTTAGCCTATTTAACTAGAAAACAGAACTCCCCCTCTTTAAAACACAGCTTTTAAGATAATCAGCACTTTCAAGCATTTTGAAAGAGAAGCAGAAGATATTTATATTTCTACAAATGACATAAAAATTAGCAAACAAGTAGTGGAATGAACCCCAAATCTGTGAGTCCAGAGAGGAAAAGGCAGGTGGAGCTTTGTTGTCACGCTTTCTATTCGGCAGCAATGGTTTGGTCAGTTGTATTTATGTTGTTGTAACCAGGCAAAGGGTACATGCATAGCTCCAAATAAGCTTCCTTTTGGGAAGGAGAAAAAACTACGGAGGGACAGAAGTCTTGATAATGAAAGTGGTAGTGGGTAGTTCAGGTAATAAGAATACTAATCAGCAGGAATTTCAAGTTTGAATAGATTCATTGCTTATGGAAAAAACTTATCCTGTCAAAAGTCAAAGAAAGAATGTGAGTAGAGGGAAAAGTGCGTATGCAAATTAGAGGGACAACTCTAAACCCCATGAACTGTAAATCATGTCATTATTTTACCTTCTCAGATTGTATATAATACATTTTAACTTGATCTTTGACTGAGTATGAGACAGTTGCTGCATGGGTAAAGGAATTTGAACAAAAAATAAAACTATTTTCTCAATTTAACCTGAAAGTTGAGAAAGGTACTCTGATTAATCAAATACAATGAAGAGATCATTAATTATTAAACAAACAAAAAAAAATAGTACTTTCATTACCTTTTGCATTTTTGCAGTATCCAGAGATTTCACAATTCTGCTGAAAAGCTGAAGACCGAGCTCTTCTAGTTGAAAAGTAGCCAGGTAACAAATAACTATCAAAAAATACATACATTTAAAATGCAGCAGGAAATTCTAATAAACCTATATCCTACACTCGGCATGCTCTGGGGTTTACACTGTTATTTTTGTTTTACATAGTCTTGATAGTATTTATCTATCTGGGCAATATAATGCTTGACAATGACAAATTGTAATATGAAGCTATAATATAATGTTAACCCTATGTTCATTATTAGCATTGTGACTCTACGCTATGGTTCCTATAAATTAGGTATCTTTTTTGAGAGTCAGATCCACAATAATGCAAATCTACACAACTTTATGGAAATTCTAACGGCTGAGAATCTGTCCATGTACACAAAAAATGTAAAACAATTGTAGCTATCTGAAATCTTTCATAGAAGTCCTTTGGATGCCTGCAAATACCTGTTTGCAAATCTGGAAGATCTACGGTAGCAGCATTTGGAATCCTGTAAGGCTGAAGGTGAGATCTTGCCATGATTCACAGCCATTTAGTTCTGCCAACATCATCCCTGAAACAAGAAGCTCTGTCTACCCCTAATTGCTTGTTCCCATTCCCTCCTTTTGCTTCCTGGTGTTTCTTCTCTTGGGCAAGTACATTCACCCCCACAGCCAAGTTAAAACAGGTTGTGAATTTTTACCTGAAGCAGTTTATTGATCAGTTCACTGGATGGCTACTATATGTAAGTTCTAACTCAAGAGAAGATATGACATAGGGGTGAGAATGAGTGGCCAGTGATGAGAAAAAGGGTGGCCTATTTCTTTGTGGAGTAGTACCAGCTTCCACCTGCACATTCCATCTGTGAAATTCTGTCTTAGTCTGGCCACAAGGCAGGGAGAACAGGAGTCAGATGGCTCCTGAGAGACATGACTGAAAAGTTTCTGACAGTATTATGTTGTTGGAAATAGCTCTCTTCTAGTCTAACCAACACTTTCAGTGTAAGCAAGCATATTCTGGGAAAATGTAACGTGAACAGGAGGTATAAAAGGAAGTTTTGATAGTGAATTTTTCAACATACTCTGGTTTTAATGTTTTCAGAGAGAATAGCTCTTATTTTTCTGTTCCAAATTCATAGTTCATTATACAAAACAAAAATTTTACACATATCATATTTTTAGTATTTCTTTTCCTTTTCTTTTTTTNATTAGAATAAAACCAAATTTTTAAATTGTGAAATTCTCTGGGAAATCCAAATCTGATTCTTGCACCCCTGTCTGACAAGTATGCAGCTTGATACAGGAAGAGGCTCAGTCAGTGCTGTGAGCTTTTTGCAGACCTATAAAGTCCATGAACTCCTGTGTCAGCTTTCATTTGACCATATTCACTTAGATCAATTAGACTTCACTAGCACTGCAGTATTTTAGCTACCATCAAACAGTAATGATAAAATCAGTAAATTCTGACCAATGTGCTGCAGCAAACTCAGTGTATTGTTAGGCTTCAATCTTGTGCTTTAGCATAGCAACATATTTAAGCAGTCTTAGCAGAATATACATTTATCTCCTACAAGCTTTATTAAATTCAAATCTGCTCACACATAGCAACAGCCTTTATAAGCAGCTTTGATCATTTAAGTGTCAATGCAGCTTGGCAAAGGGAATCACAAGCGGCTTAAAAAAACGTAAGCCAATGACCTTAGACTCTCAACTTGTTGATAAAGGAAAATTTTCCGGGGCCTACACTCTGCCTATGATTAATGGAGGCTTTTGAGTGGACCAGTCATGACAATCCAATTATAGCAACACTCAGCTTAAAGGTAAAATTTATGTGCTCCAGACACTGAAAAACATGGCTTTGTAGAAATGGAGACAATGAAGCATTACTGTTTAGAATAAACTCAATATACTATTAATTTCATCCTTGACAGTTTAGATTCGCTTTTGTTTGTTTTTGATTTACATTTCTGTACCTTTCCATATGGAAGCAACTAGAATTGCCATAAAAATTTAATAGGTTTTAAAACATAAGTTGTAGATACATTAGATACACTTTTGTAGTTTTCAGCCCTTTGAATTAAATTGACTGGACTTTTCAAAGTACCCATAAAGCTTCAGAACATATCTTTACTGGCACTGAGAACCAATGCCAGTGCTATTTGTGACTCCAACTTATTTAGGGACTTAATAAATCAACCTCAGTATATGTGTGTTAAATGCATAGCATAAAAATATTTTTATATTACTTTTTAATGTACTTCTCAATGCCTAAAATAACTTTGGGAGTAGTAATTACTCTGATTGACTAGCTCACACTATCAGATATAGTTGTATTGTAACTGATTCTAACCAAATAACTAATACTGGAAAATAATTGACCTCACTCAGGCAGACAGCAGAAGTCTATTTATGTCATTGTGTTGGTAAGTAATGAAAAAAGCCATCTATGCGTAGAGACAATTGTATCTTCATGCTGCGAGACATACTGTGTTCCTCAGCAGACAGAGCTTTGTTACACAATTTTGTGTCTCAATGGCAGAGGTACTAGGTTGTATAGAAGAGAGTAAAGGGAAATCACCAATGAACATTTTTTTGAAGTGATGGTTAAGCTTCCAAGATACTTCTTCCAGTCACTGATACTATTTTCCATCTGCACGTTACCTAATCTGCAAGCATATTCTGCAGAATTTTTTTAAGGTGAAATTCCAGTTAACATGAGAGTCAGACTAATTAATAATTTCATTGCAAGGCCATTGGAAAAGGTCCTGTATTTCACACTGCACTGGGCAAATGACAATGCATCAAATGTAATGTAATATTAAGAGACAGATTAGTAAAACTTTTTTTTTTTTTTTAAATTTGTTGTAAACACACTTGGTGTTTTAAAGGAAACTTACCTACATAGAGATTACGCTCAGAAATCAGGCAGTATCTCCCATCCCGAACAAAAAAGGCATTTACTACTACATCCAATAGGGATTTATATTCTATGCATCCAGCTAGTGTATCCAACACAAATTTTTCTTCTGTCACATTAAGTGTCTATAGAGATACAAAATTAATAATGATTACTGTATTCCAGAAAGTAAGACTGACTGTGTACAAAGAGAAATACAATCATATTGAAATAATTGGAAAACGTGAATAATGAACAGCAGTGCCTTTGGTAGGGCTGACACACTTCTAATACTACCAAATATGGGCAGTCCTAACAAATTAACAACCCTTGTTAACTAAAATGTAGCCTTCCCCAATGTTATCTGTTGACGTACACATTTAGTTAAAAGGCCTTGATGTGTGAATGTCAACAATTAATGCAAGGAACATTTGAAGTCCCTGAGCTATAAGCAATGATTAACTTAGTCAACAGTATGAGAAAGTTTCAGTAAGAGTTTGCTTTTCCAGTAGGAAACCTGTTCTTTGTAGATGTGCTGCCTGGGGAGACTAAATGAAGGGGAGAAGCTGGCCAGGGATTATGGAAAAGACACTTAATTGCTACTGCAATAGTGATATTCTCCAATATTAGGTTAGCAATTCTAATTGCTACTAATACTAATTGCTAACCTAATATTGGAGAATATAACCATTTTGAACTAAACCTGTGGGTGCCAAGATTCTTGTTGATGTAGACTGCGTGTTTCTTATTCAGCTGTACTTTCACTCACTTACAATGTTTGTGCAATACCACAAGAGAAGAGAAAGAGGAGGGTCAGATGCCCACTGCACACTATTGGGATCCTACCTCGTAATTCTTTTAAAAAGTTTGGATGCTCCTGAACTTTACGGAGAGTTTCACTCATAATACGTTACCTATGGAATACCTGTTATTACATGAGATACCTTCTAGTGTGGATCATCTTTAAAACATCGCAATAAAATCTGGGGTCCAGAACAGTTTGTTATTACAGGAACTGAAAAAAGACAGCCACAGTATAACAAAATGACAAAAAATAAGGATTCTTTGACTTAAGGAAGTTGGTTTAAAAGCCAAGAAAAAAGCTTTGATCATCCTATGAGAACACGTAGTCCACATCTGATATACAATCTCTCCAACAGCTCTGAGATGTGAGTACAATTGAACTGCAGCAATATATCAGATCAGAGGTTCACCTTACCTAGTAGACTATCTGCTAGCATCTTTATTGCGTTATTTCCCTAATGTGATTCATTTCTAGTTTAAAAGTACTATTAGAGGCTGCTGTATGATACTATCTAGGGCTTTGAGACTGAGTAAATACAATGCAGAACTTTAAAATCACAGTTCTAATCTTTAAATATAAAAAAATTATGCAGAAGCATTCCAAGTGTATTTTTTCAGGTTGTCATTCAGGACAAGTATAATTCTTTTTTACTTACTCCTGCTCAAAAGCCAGGTTTCATTTCTTCCAATCTGTGCCTCACCAGTAGAAAAAAATAGTGCCTCCATATAATTGTATCCATATCCATATATATTTATATATGGATATACACACACATGTATGCAGGCAAAATGACACCTACATACATCCTTGTAATTTCTTTTTCTGCCGTTGGGATTACACCGAGCCATCTGACTACTTCTCTGGCAGAACTGTAACAGACAGTATTACTAGTGATGCACATACAGAAACAGAATCAAGCTCAGTTTGTGGTTTTTAGGTCTTAAGGCTAATAATAGTTATAATGATAGAAAGGCTTTATTTCTATAACTGAAGTAATTAGATAGGACTTTGAATATGTTCTGTGAACAGATATTTTTGGTAAGAAGAAAGAGTAGTGTAACCAAACTAATCATTACATGGAGACATGGAAGCTTCATGAAGTCTGCTGGGCAGCACCAGAGGCTAAGTGTGAATAAGCAGGATATCACTTACATTCTTAATCAGGGCTCTAGAAAAACAAAAACTGACAGGTTGTGGTTGAGATGAGAGAAAGATAAAGGGGAATGCATTTAGAAAAGGGAGCCAACCAGAATGAGGTGGCAAAGACGGAGCACAGAGAAAGGACTAAAAAGGAAGGTAATGGAAAACATGAGATACGGGAGGGTTTAGACAGAGGATGTACAAAAATGGAAGAGCAGAGGAAAGAGATTGAACACATCTGAAAATATGCACAATAATTAACTTGATGGGAAGCAAGGACTCCATCTCGCTAAGCACTGAGCATTCTTGTGATGAACATAGTCTATTCCAAACATACCTTTTCTGGATAAAGACTTATGGAAGTTCTTTCATAAAACTGACACAGAAAACCCAGAAATCTAACCTCATGCTAAATGTTCAAATATATATCCCCTATTTGATATATCTGAGAATTCACCACAAAAGGCAAAGCAAACATAAATACCTGACCAGTAAAATGAGACAGGATGACCTAGTTCCAGTAAAAGTACGATTGTGACATTTTGAATCTAAAACAATTGTTCCCATTGAACAAATGCTGCTGTTCATGAACAAATCAATCTGCAGACAACAGTAGCTCTGATGATAAATTGAAGGTCCATAGTAAAAATGGACAAACTCATTGGAAACAAGGCCAAGAAAAGCTCTCACAAGTATCTCTTCCAGAAAGCTAAATTTTTACTAAGATCTCTATTTGATTAGAAGCTTTGCATTCACCTTCTCAGGACTTTGATATATATCATACATGTATGTATGTACTTTGGAGAGATGACCAACAGTAGACAAAAAGATGACAACAAGACAACACCACTATCCAAATCGTATCTCCTATGCAATTCAGACTACAGCATAAAAATGCACTTGCATATTTACATTTACTCTACTTCTTTTACTGTTCTGAGTTAAAAAGTCAGTCAGAAGTTAGTTGTTAGGACAAACACAGAAATAAGTACTTACTCTTACTTCTGAACAAGAAAGTACATAACCACACATGGCCTCAAGGTAAGCAACAAGGAGACAGGAGGTGCAGCCTGAGGACTGCAGTACTGATTGTTAGTTCTGTGGACCACAAACCAAAGAGTCTTCTTATGAGATATTATCAATTGAACCTGCTTTCCATTACAAATGGTACTAAGTCTTCCACTTCTACATATCAACACTGAGAATAGTTAAGCCACCTACAGCTATGTCATCTAAGGAAGTGATCTCATCAGAACTCATAATAAACTAAACAAGACTGGGCAGGATCAGTACTGGGATACAAAATCTCAAAGGTGAGCGAGTTGTTGGTGAAGTCCTGCTGATAATTTAGTGAATCAAAACCCGAGTCAATGCTTTAAAACAGTTAGGATACTCTCTGCATAGAAAGTACATTTTGTCCTGAACAAAATTCATCAATAATATTTACAGTTTATCTGTATGTCTGAAATCATAATTTCTTTGGGAATATAATATGTTGGGTAGGTGCCACTTCTAGCACTAATTCCTAAGTGCATTCTTTCTGTGTGACTTCATGGTGCAGTTCATGTCCACGGGATTTATTTCAGAAGTGGGTCAAATGGGCTGAAACAGTACATTTATAGCACCTTTGCATTAGGTTCACAAAACACTTTCCTAACATTAGTTGCATTTCATGAGATTCCTTTTGGCTAATGCTATTTTGCCAATGCAGGAACAAGGGTATGGAGCAGATAAGAGATTTGCCTCAGGCAACAAACTAAGTCATTGGTGACAAGAAAAGAATTAATAAATGCTAATTTGTGAACGTGTTCCAACCATCAGACTATCTTCCTACCTTTTCAAGTATACTTTACCTCATGTCTTTCTCTGAAACAACTAGCAATTACCTATGTTTGCAAGTATGTTGTGTGACTCCTGCAGGAGGAAGGCCAGATAATTTACAGGTGAAAGTAACAGATGCAGCTATCATCGATTGAAGCTTATCAGAAGACTAAACAGGTCCTGAACAATATGCCTATTCTACACTCAGGAAACAACCACTGTATCTCTAATGTTACAGTTTATTTGTTGTTTTGTTGTGTACAGAATAGTAAGTTTATGGTAGATGAATAGTGGATGGTCCTCGATTTTTAATGTGTGGAAGCCTATATATTACTGTGTTGATCAATGGCTACACTGGATATAAGTAAAATACAGTTATATGTGTCCACAATATCATTCCCATACAAATATCTGAAAGTGTTCTGTCTATTGCATTGAATTTTAGGTTTTGCTGATTCCCAAATGTTTGCGTTGTAAAAGAACGATCCTGATCCTGTGAAAAAAATGTGACTTGTGTCTGAATATGTGCTGATTGGCATTATCTCCCCACTTGAGAAATCCTTAATGCCCTTAGCCTGCTTCCAGGGACGTATTTTTCTTGCTCCCTGATACTGGGGAGCCAGTCAAGTCTCTTTAAGGAGAGAAGAGACTGTGTAAGAAAGCTTAAGCATAGGACTTTGTACACAAGCAACTTCCAACATGTGTTAGTACAAGAAATGTCAGGAATTAAATGGAGAAGTATCTGCAAAAAGCAAGCTTTGCCACCGTGGGTTTATGGTAATAATAATGGTTACAGTAGGATCTGTTTAAGGGCCAGGATGGGTAAGGAGAGAAAGAAAAGCTCTTGTTTCTGGAGAGAAGGAAGAAAAAGAACATCAGCATTGCCTTGTTTGAGACTTCTCAGAATAAGGACTTAGTCTGAGGTGAAACAAACATTTTAGAAAGAAGATAATATTTGATGAGTAGATAAAATAGCTTTCCCTTCCCAAGAGAACTGAGTAACAGTATGTACTGCACTTGTCTACTTCTAGGCAGAATATGCACTTTTTGCAGATGCAGTCCAATTAATGTTCAGGTATCAGTGTTAGTCCTCTCCAAGGGTCTCATCAAAATGCTGTGGAAATGAAAGAAAATACTCCTATTGACTTCACTGGGTTTTGAATCAGTCACCAGAACCCAGTCCTCTTTTTCTCTGAAGTCAATGAAAATGAGTCAAGTAATTTCAATGGGGAAAAAAACTTGGGATCTTAGGTTGTAAGTAGGAGAAATTCCTGTTTCTACTACCTACAGTCAAAGTTGCAGTCACAAGCTAGCGTTTTCATCTTCATGCGATAATGCTGACCATCTTGAAGAAGTTAATGTTATTTTCTCTTGTACTTAATATTAAATCACGAGTGGGACATTGCAGAAAGATCAGTTTTCATCTGTTCCTTAGAAAGATCCTTATCTACATTTAAGTATGTAACCAATAATACATATTAGACTTGTATAATTTAGTAGGATTTTTTTCAACACATGCATCAAAATAATCTTTGATTACATCATTTTCATATTTGAAACCAAATCTATGACTTTTGACATTTGGAGATTTTACTCACAGTTGAGTGGGCATGTGTGAGACACGCAGCTGAACCAACACAAATGAGAACTATGAAGAGTTATGCCAAATTACACCATGTTCTTACAAAATGGAAAGCTCATAAACAGGTTCATCTTGCTATCAACATGAGAAGGATAAAGGAGTAAAGCGGTGAATTTCGGATGGCAGTTCTGTTTTTACAGAAGTAAGCTTTTCTGTAAATGGGATTTTTAAAGGTCAATATGATAGGTCTGATCCCACAACTCTAATTTAAGCAAAGGAGGCAAATAACTCCACTGAAAATAAAGTGAGTTATTTGCATAGAGAAAAGCACAAACACTGCATGGGAACTTCTGTGTAAAAATCTGTCCCTTGTTATCATCGGAAAAGCTTGATTCTAACAGTCACAAAGAAGAAAAAAAAAAGAAGCCTGGGACACTTCAGTTAGGTACAAAACAATCTTGTTTTCAAAACGAACAGATGTAGTCCCTTTCTATAAATGACCTGGTGAAACGATAGCCTTACACACAATATACACTGGATGAAGGATCACTCTGGATACAGGTCATTTTTGACAGATTAAAATGAAGAATACTTAAAAAAAAAGGGAGGGTTAGTAAATAAGAACAAAGATATTATCTGGAGGACATCAGTCTGATGAAAGGAGTATTAAAAAAGCATTTAGAAAAATAAATAAGGAGAAGTAGTCTGGGCATGCAAATGAAGAAAAATAGAAACAGATGTAAATTTGAATGTGAATACTAATAATTTCAAGAACTGAGATAGCCTTAAAGAATTATTTTAAGTTAATGTGTTATTCACGATAATCCAAATTGAATTCTGTTGTAATAGCAACAAGCTCACAACACTGAAGCAAAAGCATTTATTTCCACTTATTATTTGTTTTAGGAGGCTTGAGGGGCATAATATGATTCTTAACGATTGAAGGTGAATGCTTTTTTGTTGCAACTAGGAATCAACCTTCATGTTACTAATGAACCTATATACTTACTGAAAATATTTGCAGTAGAAAACAAGTCCAGTATTATGTTATAAACATCATAACTTACAATACAATAAACATGAAGGCTGAAAATAACTGAATTACAAGTCAAAGTGTATTTTTCTTCCTGGAAGAAAATCAAGTCTGATCGTTCACTGAAAACAAATATAAATTCTTTTTATGATGTAAAATTCACATGCTGCAGAAATGAAGTGTATGGAGTTTAACACAGAATCACCTCTAGACTAACTTTGATAACATTCTAATTAGAGGAAATCATGTTAATTATCTCCTACTATTCAAGAAATAAAAATCTTTACCCTGTTTCAGTTGTATTTCTGTAAAAACAGAAGGCTAATAAACAGTGAGTTTCCTTAACTCCATTCTTATATAGAAGAGCGATCTAGGAGTTAGAAGATAGGAACTGAGACTGGAATGTGTTTTTCTTTCTTGCTTCCTGAGTGACCTTGTAGAGAACATGCTCGCTTTTGGCATCTTAGTTTTAAACACTATTAGTTACCTGACAGCAATTTATTTCTGCATTTCCATCACACCAAAAAAAGATTCTACCTTTATACATACAATTGTTCAGATGGACCTGAACTACTATCAAAGCAATGGTTTACTTCTGCTCTTTAAATTCACTTCCTATTTCTTTAGTACTAATTCTCTGATTCCCTATTTTTATCTTGAAATAGTGAGTGGTTGCAAAGTACAATAAGCGAAAAAGAAAAATATATCCCATGGTTTATTGGATATGTTATCTGCTTCATCTACCTCCATTACAAAAATGCAGGGAAAGATGGGTGCTTTTTCAAAGCAGTACACAGGGATGAGATGTGTACTGTAAATGGACTGTGTAAAGCTAAATCCCACGCAAAAACATAACTCATGCCAGCAGTATCTAATGCCATCTTTTATCTATAAATAAAGATGGCCAACTAGTTATCTTATTTAAACCAGCATATGTACAGGGCAGTCACTCTGGAATATACTTCAAGGCAGAATTTAAACCCAAATGTTTTCCAAACAGATTTCTATCTTGAAGTTTGACACAGTATTTCCTACAATGAAAGCATATGTTCAGATGGGTACACTGATAATTAAATAAAATTATAAAGATGCATTAAGAAATAAAAATAATAATAATCAAGAGGCTGCATCTGCTTCTGTTGAAGTTAATGGATACCTTTACATGCTATTCAAGAAGAATAAGAAGACAGGGGCTCCCATAGTCTGTTATAAAGAACTGATATTTGATACAAATTTGTCAAAGTTTCAGATTTCTAACTAGCTATTTGGAAATAGAAATTACTTCCAAATCAAATGCACAGAAACAGTTAGGGACCTATTTTCAAAGTGGCACATAGGGGTCAAGCAGTCCCTTACAAATTTGGCCTTTTGGTTTTCTTATGCAAATCCATGTACATTTTGCCAAGTGAAAAATATCCATTTGTGTGTGTTTTGTGTGAATTTATACTGTAGCAGTAAGCTTCCCTGAAGATTCTGTATGCCCTTACCATATACAGCCCAGGGCCAGCACAGCTTTCACTGCAATACAGGATGAGACTGGGACAAGCCATGGTCAGTCTGGGAGCTCAGACTGATAGAAGAGAGCCTGTCTCGCCTGTCTTCCCTGTGGGCTTCAGTTTGAAGAGAAAGATATATTTCTGATTCGATTGAGGTACAGCAGAGACTGGAACCAAAGGTGCAAGAACTTTGAGGTGAGCAGGACAAAACCAAAGAGGCAAGCAGGATTTGCTGGATGTGTCAATCAACAACTTGAAGAGATGGAACTCGGACAGGTTAAATAGGATACTTGGGCAATTAAGTTTGAGGATGAGTAAGAGAAAGGACAGGGATAGAAAGATGATAGAGCTTAGAATGGAGCTCAGGTCATCTTTCTCTTCCATCTGTCCAATATTTGGCTAGCAGAGTATTCCAAACCTCTTACAGTACAGCTGTTTCCCAACCATTGTGAACTGCCAAAACCATAAACATTTCTACACAGCATTTAGGAAAGAGCAAAATATACTATTATTATTTCACACAATCAGGTATTTTTGGTTTTGTTTTAACTATTTATCTAACCTTACGTGTAAGTAGAATCAGAGCATCTAGAGATTAAGAGATCCACCATTACAGCAGCACAGTGAAATCAATGGAAATGTTGTGTTGGATTTTCAGCACAATATTCAACAAAAACCAATTCTATACTTAGTAAAAGATCTAAAACGAAAATCTACCAGTTATTTTTGCTAAAATTTGCAAAGCAAGTTATTCCTAGTGGCTGGTATATTTTCACCCTACAGCTTTGACCCTTTGGATTTTATGCCTGCCTTTTTATATATATTCTATTGTAAAGTCCTTAATTTTAACATACATTTGCTGCCCGCTTTAACTTCTCTTCCTGTGCCTTACTTTGCCAGTCATTTTTACTGCTTAATTTCCAAGGATTCCCATAAGAATGGTCTTATGCCCCCGGTAGATGGTTGACAGGGATATTTTGATCATGACAGATTGTGCCTTCCAGATTCACTCCCTTAGGATTAAATCCAACTTACTTTCATAACATATTCACATTTATCATATACACAAATAAGAACCCTACAGTCTGAACTGCTGGCCTCTCTCTGTGACATTTACTTCTAGTTGTTGTCAGCTTAATTTCAATAATGCTAAAACAAAATTTCAGTACTCTCTTGCTACTTCTTTCCTCAATTATTGGTACTGTTGTCATCCTGCCTGTCAGTCAAGCCCATAACTTCAGAGGTCATTTTTCACAAAGACTACTCTCCAGGATATCATAACCAGTCTTCACTTTTTTTTGAACGGTTCATTTCAAGTAGTATTTACCTATCGCTTCACAGCTAAATGATGAATTATAGTCACCCATTGGGTAGTGAACCAAAGCTGAATTTTATATAAACACAAATATTACTTTTTACTTTCTTGGATATATTCACAGCAAAAATATTATCTAGTAAGTGAACTGAAACTGTCCCAGAAAAAGATTTCTGCCTTATCTTTGGCATCAGCTATCCTCCTTGTGCTTTCTCTTTTGAAAGGGTTTATTATGAAACTTAAGATTCATATTTCTCTAATGGAGTTACTGCTCCTTTTGTCTTTGTATCACCTTTCCTGGGCAGAGAAGAACAATGATCTGAATATTAGTTTTTAGAAGTAATTATTTTGGCAGGAGTGGCAGCTGAGTTTACCTGCTCTCTGCCCAGTGAAAAGTGGTTACTCTGAAACTGGATCAGTTCCCTGATGTGATTCGGCATACCAACACACAGTTATGCCAGTAGTACAAGGCAGGAGGGCAGTAGCAGAAACTACAGGCCCAAGCAGAAACTGTTTAAGAAAGCAAGCTCTCAAGGAATGTGTATGGATTCACTGTCTCAGCCTCTGATTTTCCTACCACAGCTCCGTAGTTTTATATTCTTGTAGTAGTTTGTGTTTATACAAAATAAATGTAAAAGACTATCTAACTGGAATAGCAGTATTGAAGACCTTATTGTCAGAAGTGGAAACGAGCACTTGAGCTCTATAGCAGTGTGGAATCAGGTCTCTGACTATGCAGTTCGATAGTACACGGCACACACAGACAATAGCAGTCTAAACAATGTTGCTGTCTTCCTTTAGTGACTTTCTAAAGCTGATTCAATCCAGTAGCTGCATTGGCACAAGTCAGGGTGGCACTGAGGGCAAAGAGATAGGAAGACGTGACAGTTCTCATAAGGAGAGGTTGGGAACTGCTTTAGCCAGAATAGCTACGTATTAGCAAATCCTCGTCTGGTTACTTGCAGTATTAGATTCAAATCGGGTAATTGATTTGCTGTCACTTAGAATCACAGATTCATAGAATGGTTTGGGTTGGAAGCAACCTTAAAGATCATCAAGTTCCAAACTCCCTGCCATGGGCAGGGACACCTCCCACTAGACCAGGTTGCTCAAAGCCCCATCCAGTCTGGCCTCGAACGCTTCTAAGGATGGGGAATCCACAATTTCTCTGAGAAACCTGTTCCACAGTGTCTCACCACCCTCACATTAAAGAATTTCTTCCTCATATCTAAGAAATTCTCACCACTTGCCTTCTGTCACACTATTCTGATGGTCAATTTTGTCCTCAAAGCAAGAATATCTGATCCTGTGAGTCAGCTTCTGAACTGCATTCATATATGCAAAATAGGCGCTGCTCACAGAAACTTCTGTTTGGAAGGAGGAAAGGAGATGGGAAAGCACAAAACAACTAAGTCAGAAGAGGAAGAGAAGCGTTTCCTATCATTGCTGGATCCATTTTAGGAAATTGTTGTTTTCCCCAGCTTTTGTTGCTACCCAAAGAGTTAACATCTCTCATCTTTACTTCCTTGTTTTTTGGTGAAAACCGTAAAAATTTGGGCTTTAGTCATTGATGAAAAATGTCACTGTAAGAAAAATCTATGGCATTTAAAACAACACTCTTTATATTTAAAATCATATCGTAAAATACAGTAAGCTATGTAAGTTGAAATGAAACAATATACCTGCAACATCTTAGCTGATTCATTCAAGAAATCCTCCACGCTCTGATTTTCAGGGTTAAATTTGTTAAGCTGTTGTACTATTATTGCAATATGTTTTCCATGGCTGACCATCTTCACCATGGAGAATCCTATAAATACAGTAAATCGTTAATTTTTCATGCCTCCTTCAGTTGTAGCATAATGTATGTTGATAGGCTTGTAGAGAAGATATACTGCAGTAATGTAGAAAAAAACATTTTAGGTCAAGCTTTCAAAATTAAAGGAGTAATTAGAATACAGTATAAACATCAATAAAATAGAAAACATAATTACATGTATCTTATTTTGGCAATGCCTCAGAAGTTCCTTAGGATGATACCTGAAATGGTTTCAGTATGAAGTTATTTGATGAAATATAATTGGAGATAATGCTAGCGAAAAGCAGGAATTTTTGCACGTGTGCTATACAGGTCCTATTTAATACATTGCTCTTCCCACTGAGATGCAGCTGAAAGCAAAATTTTAGTCTTAAATCTCATTACATGTTGCTACTAACAGCCTATTTTTCCAAAATAACACAAAGATAGGAACAGAGAGGAATTATAAGGAAGCAGTGGGCAGTGATTACAATGCATCAGTAGTCTAGGCCATCGTCAAGGCTTTAGAAGGCACAGCAGTTGGAATACTTTTTCATGCTTCATGCTTTGCTTGTGAAATGACTAGATTATATCTGTCTCAAATGATGTCTTACTCATATACATGACAGTTTGCAAAACTGGCTACTTCAAATTTAATAGTCACATGACAAAGACTATAATTAATTTTTTTATACACTTGCACATGGTGTTGTGTATGACAGACCAATGATAGCAATGATCAAGGGTGAAATTCATTAATCTGTTTTAACAATGGAAAAAATGAGCACACATTTTCCATGGTGAAAATAAAAATATATTTTGAAAATAGTTCCTGCATTTTATATATCATTGTATTCTGATGTTAGAAAAGAATGCTTGGTCAAGGTGATTCATTCCCACCGTGGTAAAGATAATTAATTTCTTGTTTTAAAAGGATATAATAAAATTTCCAGATACTCTGGTTTTGTACTCTGCATTTCAGCATTTTCATACTCAATAATTGCCTACACAGCTCTTTTAATGACTAATTTCAAACTGCTGAAAAAGATAATTTGTTTGTGATCATGATCAGTATAGGCATTTCCTTACCTGGTATGACCAAGACAAAATGTCCAATTGAAAAAAGAAGTCTAGCAAAACAGGGCTGGATCATGACAAGGGATGGCAAATAAAAAAAGAGGTGCTACTGTGTCTCTTTGTCACAGGAGGAATCACCATTTCTCCACTCCTCTGAGAATCATGATCTGTTTCCCTTTACCTGCCAAGGCTCTTAAACTCACAAGGGATTTTCTATAAGGGAGAAAGAAATACTCCTGTACTCATTTGGGCTGAATCATAATTCAGGCTCTAACAGTTCTCCCAGTGATAAATAGCTTTTCTTCTGGCATAGTAGAAATGAGTTTGAGCTCTCATGCTCTGTACATGCTGATATTCACCCCACCCCCCCCTCCAAATAACAATCATTAAAACCAGAAACTGGAATCTGAAAAGTAAGACAAACAGCAACACCTTGAGAACTCTGCGTATAGCCTCACTCGTGATTGTATTTAAACAAACCACTATTATTCTCATGTTTAAAAACATACATATCAGGAATAAAATGGTTTGTGATATGACACACATCTTTAGTTCCACACAGCCATTTAGAAGAATATTCTAATTGCTATGTATAAAAATGATATGTACTGTGTACAAAATGGTAGAAATTTTATTCCATTATCAGATGTGAAATCTCGGTTAAAGGAGGTGAGAACCTCACGTAACCTTATTTTGCAGTGGAGCTTGGAGATATTTTTGAAAGCAATGGCACAGGACAAGATTGACCATAACTGTAGGGACTAGTTTCAATGACCTGAAATATTCCTTCAGGTTTTACACTGGCTCCTATTTTCCTGGCCTAGAATGACCGTAATGTCATTTTCTCTGATGAAAGCCATCCTTTTTAAAAAGAGAGCTGAAATAAGGCTCCCTGCAAAATTCAGTCAGGTCAAGTAGATACTGCTCAAAATGGAATATGTGTTTCTCTCAGCTGTGTGCTAGAAAGAGAGCCACTGAATACAGGCTATAATTGTCCCAACGGTTACATCCTGCCATTCTCATTTACTCTAGACTTTTCTACATCGCTGACTGTCACCTTAGCACAGCAGAGAGCAGTTCTGGGAGCAGGTTCTCTTTTCAGCAGATTCCTCCCTTAAGGCAAAAAAACATCATCTGGAAAACATTCAGCCTGAGCTGCCATGGCCTGGATCTTACATTCATTTTTAATTTGCTAGCATTTCAATGTTTTGCATACCTCCTACAGATATTTCCTTTGACTCAGGTTTGGGTTTTTGTTTGTTTGGTTGGTTGGTTTTGTTTTTTTGTTTGGGGTTTTTTTGGGGTGGTTTTTTTTGGTGGAAATATCTTGTGGAACTTTACAATTCAATATTCACTGTACATCACCTTCTGCAATTAAGTTGCATTATACTTACCAGATAGGTAAGCCAAAGAACACCAAGGCTTGCTACTTGCCCCAAAATCACAACAGTTAATGAAAACTCCGGGACCAAAGCCCAGCAATCCTGGCTACAGTACAACACAGGACCCACTGATCTTCTCTACTATATTTATAGGGACCTATTAAACGAGTGAAGGAGTTATAAGTCTGCCCAGGGCACCAGACTCTTTCCGCGTGTCACACTCATCAAGCATTTTACCCATTTTTGTTTTCCAAGGTGTCACACACGGTTGCAGCCCCCTTGTTGACCACTGAGGCCGGGGAGCCCGCCAGGGTATAGCTCCCCGGGCCCCAGGGCGCGCGCCGCCGCCTGAGGGAACGGCGCGAGCGCCGCCGCCTTTGCCCCTACCGGCGGATCCTCATCCGGACCGCTGCCCAGTCCCGTACCTGGCTGCCACTGCCAGCCCGGGTGGCCGCCTGCGTCCCCGCCGGAGCCCGCCGCCCTTCCCTCAGCACGATGGGACCCTCCAGCCGCAAAGACCCCGCTGCGCCCACCGACCTGCTCCTGCCCGGCCCGGCCCGGCACCGTTGCTAGGGGCCGCGGGGGCCGCTGGGAGTTGTAGTTCTCCCGCGCACGGACTGTCGTGTTGCGGAACGGCCCGATCTGGGGCAAAGAACTACCCGGCAGGGAAAAAAAAGATGGCGGCGATTGTTTGCTACCGTTGCTAAGCAACCAGTTCGGCCCCTTCCTCGTTTTCTGTGCTCAAAGACAGCTACAAGTCAAACAGCCGATTACCGGGCACCGGGGTGGGGCTGACTGTCACAAGCAGGGGCTCGATGTCCTGAAGCGGACACACTCAAGGGTTGTCCACACAGAAGACTACAAGTCCCGGCATCCACCGGGCTACGGGGCTTTGCCTCACTGCTCGGGGGCTGCGTGGCTTGGCATGCCGGGGCTCGTAGTCCCTCCGCACTCTCCCCGCCTTACGAAAATAAGCAGCAGAGTGGGTGGGGCGAGCTCGCCGCGGGGGGGCGGGAGTACCGTGCCCCGGCCGCTATCCGATTGGCTGCGGCAGCCAGCGGGGTGGGAGAAGGTGGGTCTGTCGGTGCGCATGCGCCTGGTGGCGCAGGGGGGGGAACGCTGCTGCCGGCCGCGCGATGTTTTGGGGTCTGTCAGTACGGCGCGGCGCCCGGTTCCTGCGCTGAGGGCAGCGCGCGCTCCGCAGCGGCCAGCGGCCTTTGCCCTCGGGAGGAGGCGGCGGCGGGAGCAGAAGAGCAGGAGGGGCGACGACGACGACCCGGCGGAGCCTCCCGGCGAGGGGCAGGGCTTGCCCCGGTCCCCCGAGCGGCGCGGGCAGGCAGCCGGCAGCCCCCGTGGCAGCGGCAGGCGGCGGTGGGGTAGCGGCAGCGGTGATGATGAACAGGTTCCGAAAGTGGCTCTACAAACCCAAGGTAAGTTGTGAGGAGCCGCCGGCGTCGGGCGGCCGCTACTGCCCGGGGCGGGGGGCACCTCGGCACGCTTCACCACTCGCTGGGGTCATCCTTACCCTGCCGCCGGGAAGTTGAGGCGCAGGCGGAGGGTTCGCGGACGGAGGTGGGGGTGCAACCGTGGCGCTGGTGGCGGTGGGTCGTTTGGCGCCGGTGCCTCTGGCGGGAGCCGCCACGGAGGTGGCCGTGAGGTCGGTGATGAGCCGGTGGCTGGAGGGAGCGTCGGTTCGCTTGTTGTCGGAGGGGTCTCCCTCGACACCGTTCGGCGGGGGTGAGGCGGTAGGGGCCGGGGGTGTGCGCGGCGGCGGAGCGGGCGGCCGGCTCGGAGCGGCGTGCGCGGAGCGGCCGGCTCGCGGCGGGGGGGAGATGACAAAGCAGAGCCTGTGCCCTGGTGCCCGTTGCACCCCGGCGGGATCACGGCCTCCGGTAGGGACGCAGGGAGCTCGGGGCTTTCCGCAGCTCCGGGAGGGACGCCGGCACCGGGGAGCCCGCGGAGAGGTTGCGGACCGGCCGGCGGCATCGCAGCTGGGAGGCGGTTCACCGACACCTGGGTAGCCCCTTCCGGGCTGAGCTGCCGGCAGCGGCGTGCAGCGGTTCGCGGGGAGAGACGGTTCGGTCGGTCGTGTTCTGCTGTCAGTGCTATCGCCGCGCACCTCGAGAACTTTTTAAGTTTAAAAAAAAAATAATAATAATAAATTGTGGAGTGGTGCTCTGTAGGTGTGCATTTTCTGCCCTTTTTCTTCTCGCTTTGAATTTCTTGGAAGGGATCCAAGAATCATAGCTTGCTTTGCAAGGGAATTATCATCTTCTGGCACGATTTAAATAACAACTGTCTGGAGAGTGATCTTGTCCCACGAGTGATGTTCAGATCGCGTATGAACGGCGTTACTGATCGTGAACTTCTACAGCATCATTTTTTGTCCGGGCATCGCAGCCATCCGTGTAGTAACTTCATGAACGACGACATTTAATTTTTGCCCCTGTCTGTCACTACCCCCCCCTTTTTTTTTTTTTTCTTTTTTGTTTTTTTTTTAAAATATTCTTTTACCTCCNATGAACCTCCTTTTTTTGTAAGTCTTCCATGTTCTCCGTACTTGCACTCGAATTGCAGCCAGGATGCTAGTGTTTAAAAAAAAAAAAAAAGAGGCAAAATGATAATGCAAAATAAAAGTTGAGATTTTGCTGGGTCTGTGGATTTTGTGTGTAGTCAGTACTGTTGAAGAACTTGTCTGATTGCTGCTAATAACTGAAAGGAAAATAATTTAGAGATTAAGGAGTTGAAAATACAGTAAAAAAGGCAGGGAACTTTCAATAAACTTCATTTGCTTATTTTTTTATATCAAAGAAAAACGGAGAGGAACAGTTAATGAACAACAGGAAATACTGGTAATCTTAAATGCAGAAGAAATAATTGCAACTATAGCTTTTATCACTTTAAAAATAAAAGCTAATTAGATTTCATATTAGTTTTCTTTCTAATGGAGAGTTCATCCTCTTATGGTGAAGCTTACCTTATACTGTTCCTATGCTGTAAGTTCAGCATCCAAAGCCTATATCAAACAGTGTATGCTTATGTTTCTGTGGGACTCTTCTGTGGGTGAAGGAACTTTTCAAGCCCGTTGTGTGACACTGGGCCTCATAAATCTGTAACAACTATTGCTATTAATTTTTTTTTCTCTGTAGTTATACTTTCTTTGTAAATAGTTTTTGTTAGTCTCAATAGCTTACTACATCGGTTTTGTACTGTTATTCAGAATGGGCTGCTGGCAGTTTATAATGGTGTTCCTTCAGAAACAAGCATTTTTGTCTCGCGTGCCTATTGAATTGGTATTGACAATGCATCGAAAGCACAGAAGTTTGAATAATGCTTTCTTTGGTGGAAATTAAGACGGAGGAGTTCACATTTAGGATCTGTAACTTTCCTGGTTATACTACTTGCTTTTCTATTTAATCAAGGAATCCTTAGGATTCTCTCCTAAGAGGTTTGTGGGTTCCACAGTCAATTTTGAAATTATTTTTTAACACGATGTATTTTGAAGGTTACTTTTTTGAGTGTTTATTCTGTCGGGGGGGTATTGCCACTAGTGACTTTTGTTACTTAGTTATAATCCTCTGTAAGGTAGTACAGCTGTCAGGTGCATGTTATCGGTTAGATTTTGCTACTACCAATGCTGGGAAATGCTGTTTCTGAATTATTCCAGATCCTTCTATCACATAATAGGACTTCTGCATGGCAGCAGATTTAGATGGTAGTGAGTATTGGTCTTACAGCTTGGATTGCCATTCAGAGATAGTTTTGAAGGCAGGGGATGGGAGGGATGACAGAGTGCAGCAAATTTACAGTACAGTCCGTTCAGAAACCTGAATATGTGGTTTAGTTTAATCCCAAGGGAACCATGTCACAATTCTTCTTAAAAAAAAAAAAAAAACCCAACTCCAAAATATGTAAGTTAATTCATTGTAATCTCTGTAAATGGGGGAGTTGAGGAAATGGAGTAGAACAGATACTGCTTAATAAGATGAAATTACAAAACTATCAGGATAATTGTTAAGTACCTTAAAGATGCAGGGACCTGCACCTAGTCAGAGATACTTACTTGGTAACTGCTGCCTCCCTGTCTGAACATACCAAGGATGGGAGAGAAAATGTGGGTGTAGGAAGTGGACAGTGTTGACTAACGTTGTGAACATGTCACGAGAACAGCAGGACTTTGCTAGATCCTTGTGCAGTCAGTGCTCTTCCTGTCCAGCCCTGTTCTTCAGGTATGCTGATCTACCAGATTTTAATAACCCAGATCAAATGCCGACGGTAGAGGTAATCAGAGAATGAAATAAATAGCAGTGATGTGATCTACATAGTTGGAGGCAGACTTTTAACTGATGCATTGGAGACAGAGCAGAGATGACATTAGTTTCCAGCCTCCTGTGCACACTGGTTGTCACTGTTATTTAATTTTCTAAATGTTTGCTGTATAATGCGTTTTCCTTTTGAGGACTGTGGATTCAACGTGTTAAGTTTTTTGGAGGGGGGTTGGTGTTTGCTTTTGAACCAGGAGAAAATGAAGAGGAGGGATTTGAAGTAAAAATGTGCTTGAATAGGGGTGCATTGGTGGAACAATAGTAACTGTGTCTGACCTCAGGGCACTGCAGGCTTCCCAGGCATTGCCATCTTTCCCGAGACCATGGATGATACTTTCAAAATCAAAATATTTGCCTGTGTGCACAGATATAATAAAAATATTTCCTGTCATTTCAGGGAATTTTTTATCTTGTACTTTCTGCTGCTGGAGCATTCCACAGGTGTCAGGTCAGAACCTGCTCCCAGGCAGAGCTCAGCATCCAGCAAAAGTACGAAACTGGACTGCTTTTGCGGAGTTTTGAAATGCTTTTGATATCCAAAGTATGCAAAGAATTATTTCTGTGGATGTTGCTGCCTAAATCTAGAGAATAGCTTGAAAAAAACATGGGTAACTGGCTCACAAGGGTAGCTTTTTTGAATTGTGCTCAAGTTTATTGATATTTTGAAAGAACTGTTTAGTGTTTGACTGTCTCTAACCACAGTTCAAGACGTTTTTAATCTGTTTGGCATAAGACTGAAACGTCTTCTGTTTGTTTATTATATTTTTTAAATATTCCTCATTTTGTGTTTACATCTATGAATCTGAATAAATTTTTACCTGGGGAACAAATCTAATGAATATATTTTTTCACGAGCCCTTACACCCTTTTTTTATATTGATTTCAGTTGTGCATTCCCTAACCTAATTTTTTGCTCCTAGTTTTTTTATATGGAGAAGAATGCCAACTTCTTACAGTGAATGTTGAAGAATTTCTTACATTCCTATAATTCACATGAAATTCATAGTCATTGGTAGTGAAGATATTGCTTTGTGAATGCTTTGTCCCAGTTCAATGATGCTCACAAAGCTTGCACAAGCCTGGAGGTTTTGTATGATTTTTTTGTTTGTTTAACGCTTCTCTCCTCCTGGATCGACCAAGATACAGCTGTGCCTTAAAGTGTCTGCTTTAAATAAAAGGCTGCGTAACTCCCACGGAGATGTGAAGATAGGTTTACGGAAATGGCCTAAACGTGTAGCTGGGAGTGAACGCTTACTGCCAAGTAGGTGCTGAGTAGATCTTTCACATGCTTTAGGGATTATGTATCTCTCACCTGGAGTGCTTGGAGACACTGAGAATTGTAGTTGCCGTGTTCCTGGGTATTTGTTTCAAAGTACTTTTCTTTGGTTTCTTTTTAAAATCTGATCATTGCTTTCTGCAGCTGGATTAGCAGCTACATCTTCAAGACAAGAAGGTCTTGTCTTCTGTTAACACATTTCTGCAATGGTGCTCTCTGACCAGAAAGAGCATTTAGGGATAAGTGAAATGGCTGGTACTTGGAGAAGCCTTGCTTCTGTGTTTGTGCATAGTGCCTTTCTCTAACTTTTTAAGACTCTTCTTAACTAAACTTCATATTAAGAAAGTAAGCTATAGCTAATAATAATAGTTACTAATAATAGTTGTCCCAGGATTTTGAACAAAAGATAGGTATGCTAATTTAAGAAAGGTTTTAAAACAAGAGATAGTAAATGGACATCTTGGAAGAAGCTTCTGTATAAGCAAGAGGGAGAGAGAGCATTCCTAGAAGATCAAGAGGAATCCCCCAAAGTATAAAAGTGCAAGCTGATGGCAAAAAAAGGACTAATTTATCAAATGAGCTTCGGAGTTTCTGCATTAGCACAAGAAGTGTTTTTAAAAAAAAAGTCGTAGGTGAGTGTTGAACATGAAAAGCTGCACGTAAGGTAATCTTTCTTAGCAGTGTTGTCAGGGTTGTTTAGTGGCAGAACTGAATCAAAGAAGTACAAGATGGGAAATACAGTAGGAAATAGTCAATACAATTTTTTTTAAAGGAAGAGAAGGAAATTTGGTAGGAGAAAATAGATTTTAAGTAGAAAAATAGGAAGGGCTCTTTAAAGATTAATAGCAATTTGAACTTTTGAAGAAAGGATAGTAAAACAAACTGAGAGTTGACTATGCTTAACATCCTGTAAAGAGCATTGTTAAAGCTGGGTCAGTAGGATGAGATGCAGGAAAATGGAGAATTATTTTAAGCAGTGTTTTGATGGATGGAAATAGTCAGAAATGAAAAGGGCTGAAGCTGCTGGAGTAGCCAAGGAACTATTGAGACTAGTTTTGGGGGATTGAATAAAAAAGGAAGGATGATTTTACAGAGTGAAAGGTAGAAGGCAGTTAGTGTTTTATTTTAGCTATGATTTCCAAATCTTAAAAGTGAAGGATTTGCTCCTCACAGAAGAGAACTGGAATCAGTTCAGTCTTGGGGAAAAATGTCTGAGAGGAAACGATTTGAGTGAAAAATGCAAGATGAGGTAAATGCTATTTGTAGCATAAAGCTGCTCTTTATTGGTGCCATACAGTAATCAAAGCCTTTGGGCACAGCCGTTTGTGAACAAAACTTGTTATTTAATGCAGTATTTCTATTAACATTTAATGACTTTCAAAGGCAGAAGAGTGAGGGGGTTTTCTTACTTATTGATAATAATCCTGAGGAAGGCAACGTATAAATCAGTATATGATAATCACTTTTAGAGTTTTACATACGGAATTGCTTCATTTTAGAAGCACCATCTAGTGGTTTGAACACAAGGATGGAAACTAATAATTCTTTGTTGTTTTATTCTGGCTTTGCAGCTGATTGAAGATAATTGCCTGCAGTCATATTATTTCTTAGCCTTGATTTTTATCCATATCTGAGAAAGGGAAGTAGGTAACTGTTACAGTTGCCTGTTAAGAGAATTACTTGGCTGTACTTAATTACTGTGATGCGAGTGAAATGCATACACCTTGCAGAATTATTTTTGATGTGGATTACTGTGAGCAGAGTCATAGTATATCAGATCAAAGGTCCATCTAGCCTGGTGTGATGTCTGGTGGTTATCTCTTTCTCTGTCCTGTAACAGATGCCTGGGGAAAAAAGATGAGGTTAATAGAAACTGATATTTCCTCTGGGCTTCCTTTTGAACTTGTGGCAGTCTGCAGCATAGGAGTTTGCTGAGCTGCAGATTGTACCTTTATAATTCAATAGTTTATGAACATTTTTCCTTAAAACGTCTAATAATTTTTCAATTCACTTATACTTCTGATCTCCATAATGACTACTGGCTTCTCAGTGCTTAAAAATGAGTTTCATTCTGGTGAGGTAAGCATTTTCTTCATAAACTTTTTCAAGCAGTCACTGATTTGTCCCTTGTCCTACAGACTGTTTTCTGCCTGTTCTCCTGGAAACTTGATTAGGATGTTTAGGTTCTGTTCCTCCCCCCCAGTGGTACTTACTGAAATTTAGAGAAAAGTACTTTTTAAAGATTACAGTGCATTCTTCCTAGGTTATTTAGAAGCATGACAAAACAGGAAAAAAACCAACAGCAGCAAAAAAAACCTGTCAAAAGTAGCCTCTGCAGTGGATCATGGAAGAATATTTTCTTACAGAAATAACTGAAAAATAAACAGTGGAAATAATTTTGATGCTCTTCATTTAACTGCTTTCATAGTTACGATCTACTTTCATAGCTGTTGTATTAGCAACATTAATTTAAATTAATTCACTAAAAGTATTTAAAAATAATGTTAAAAATTAAATTAATTGAAGGCTGGCTATGTCTGTTTGCAGGCTGACCAGCCATGTGCATTTTCTTGAGCTTACTGGAGGATGCTGTTAAATTGCGGTCTGTCTTACCCGTTCTCAGCTGAGTGTTTTCATCTTGAAAGCACAGAATACTCCAACTTTTTATTGTATCTAAAACTACAAGCTGAGGATTGTTGGTATAATGACCGTATGCCCCCTGCCTGTGTTTGGGAAGTGAACTGCTGCATTCCATGCTGGCTGAAGCTGTTGGATTCTGTAAACTCAAGCTTATCCCTAAATAAGCTACAGCAGAGCACTTAACCTGTATCTGATGGATAGCTCAGTGTAATGCGGTTCTCCTTTGAGGCAGTGAAGCTGCCTGCTCTTTGAAAACAGGTGAGTGACAAAAGTTGTAATTCATTTTATAGAGGTCTAGATTTAGGGTATAGGAAAGTGTGAGGTTTTTTGGGAGAACGTTTGGACTACTTAAAGATACACCCTTCCTGTTTCAGTACACCGTTCTGGTGTAACTGAAAGGTCTTGCTCTTATTTATCTTGATGATGTGGGTCTGGTTTATTACAAGCAGTCTGTGTATTTCTGTTCTATCCTGCAGGCAGTAGGATTTTTCCTTCTTGACTCCCCAATGGTCAATGACTTCTTTGCATTATTTCCTTGGGCCTATAGCCTGGCAATTCTTTTGGATTTTTCTGATCCTATCGATGGTGGTTCTAATTCCAATTTGTCTACATTCACCACCCTCTCCTCCCTGTTGATCCTGTTTAGGCATAAGATGCCCTGAAGAGCTCATCGACAGGGACTGAGTTACGAAAGGAAGAAGGATGCTGCAGTGAGGCTATGGAAGTGTGTAACAATCTACAAAGACAGTTGACCTCTGAGAGCATCACGTAGGGACTGCCTCTACTTTGTTGTCTTTGTAGGCCATAAGCTCATTTTTCTTTTCTCTCATAGGGCCTTTATCCATACTTGATAGCCATTCAAAACAATGTGAGAGTGAGCATCGCGTCAGTTCCAAGTACACCACACTGGGTGAATGAATAAAGGAAAGCAAATGTGGGAAAAGAACACTGATGGGGAGACAGGTGAAGAAGATAGAGTGGAAGAAAATGCTAGCATAAAAATGTAAGAAAAATAGTTTGAGGGAGGCAAAAAGGGGGATTGTTCTCCTCTTTCAAACTGCCTGCTCTTTATTTTCAAATGGGACACAGGTTAATCTAAGTTGTAGTGATGTTTGTGCTGGAATGTGTTAATTCCTGTCATCGACTGACCCTTTCATCTCTGAGAATTATAGGTGGTTGAAGCTAAACTAACCGGATGCTCAGGGTGTTCTGCATTTCTGTTTTGCATTCTTCTAATTCTCACCTTCCTTTGTAAACCTCTTAACATAGAAAGTGTTTCCTGACATTCCAAAAGTTCATCAGTTGTTCAAAACGTCAGTGTAGTGAGGTTATTGTTTCCTCCCATTAAGGGAGCTGAGCTTGAAAGGAGTCTTGCATGTTTGGCTTTTGGGTGTTTGTCATCTAAAAATGATACGGGCTGTCATATTGGTACCTCTTTCTCTAATTCTCCTTCTGTAAGCACCAGTCACCTGGCAGAAATTTCACCTTGTTGTCTTTGTCCAGTTGCTGGAGTGCTTGTGCTCTTACCATACGAATGAGAACATACCAGCATGCTTGCTATAAAACCCTCCCAAGTCCCCTCAAAGCGCTGTCTACTTTTACTTTAATTTCAAGATTCATATATAGAGAGTGCCTGCAGTGCTGCACATATTATTTAATTTTTTTTTAGAAGTATTTTGTTATAAAGCTGGACTAGTATATCTGGTCTGGTCATCAGATTTAAAATATCATGACACAGTTGAAATTGTCGTTTTTATGGTGCAAGATGAATGGAAGCCTTTGTAGAATAAGGAAAAGTTAATATGATGTAAGGAGCAGGAAAAAATGTAAAGGGCTGCCTAACAAATACCATCTTGAACCTGTGATTTATTTTGGTTTGTACTTTAAGGAATCTTGAAAGGCCTCACTGAGGCAAGAGAAATCAAGTGGAAATGGTAACTGGGTTTCTCTGTGTCCCTTGGTGATAACTGGTGCAAGGTTATCCTTGAACATGGTGCTTGTGTAGTTATGCGAGTGTAGGTAACTGTAAGGACGTGTGGTGCTGTAGGTGAAATGCGTTGTGTGTGTATAGGCCCTGGTGGGTGGTTGTACAGAGGTATTAGGAAGTTTTGCATTGATTGTTCTGTAAGTCTGTTACTGTTTGGTATGTATGCTTCTGGTGGTGAGTTTAGCCAGATCTGGAGGTCTGGTTTTGAAGACTATAGATTGCAGCAGGTACTTCAAAGGAATGAGCTTCCTGTGCTCCTCATAGCTTTCTTACAATTTTTGTGTAAAATTGAGCATAAGAATATTAGATCATGATCAGCAGCAAATAATTGGAAGTGGGCATGGTATTTGATGTGGCTTACGTTAAAAAAGTGCATATTATTTACTGACAGGTCTTCACTCTTACAATTGTGAATTTGGCCAATATTTTTTTTACATGGAAGTGATTCCTGGGCATTTTCTTCTGAACTGATGTGTTCATACAGGAAACTCTGGTTTCAGATATCATGGGGGTGTTCTACACATTTTATGGGAGGGCTTTATTTGTAGTTTTACTTCATTATCAAAATATTTTTTTCCCTACTGTTTTGTCGAAGCAGTTGATTGTATATATTTGAGGAAGATAAATTATATCCAGAGCAAATGTTCTCAATTTCAGTCAGACTTTTTTTTTTTTTTGTGGAGCTTTGTATGATTTTTATTGCTGTGGGTTCTATTTTTTCTGTTTAGTCTGTATCATGCTTCTGTATCCAATAGTTTTGTTCACTCTTTGTGATGGCTTCTGTTTTCCTAACAAAAATACTTCTTTCCCCTAGAATTTTTTTTGTGCATACCTGTGACTTCCAACAAATTCTTTTGCCCTCTTGATTTCAACTTGCTGTCAAGTCAGAATACTTGACAAAGACTGAGCAGATCGTAGTGGTGACAGTAGGAAGACAGGTTCTGCAGCAGAAACTCAGTAGGTTTTTTTTCTCTACTCTCACTAAAAGAGACAAGGAAGCAAGGTTTGTTATTGGGCATTTGTCTTTATTTCAGAGCATATATTCCTTTGACACTTTTGTTTTTATCTGGTTATTTTTAAAGGTAAGTTTCCTCACTGTATTTCATTTGACAATTAGTTTCTTTAAGAAAGCTTTAGCCTTAGATTTTGTAACTATTTTTCTACTACTGCTTTTCCTGTTGAACCTTGGGAGTTAGTATTTGGCACTGTCATAGTAGACTGTGCTGTTGATAACAAGAAACCAGTAAGTTAATGTTAAAGTAACTCATATCTCTGAATATTCAACTATTTTTTAGATACAGAACTGTGCAACTCTTTTAAAAAAATGAATGTGCCTTTAAAAAGCCATGACATGGTCTTGAGTAAAAAACTCTTTAACTGTACATCAAAAATATTCTGTTGATTTTCTTGTTGTAATATGTATATATCAATCTATATGCATACATATAGATCTACTGTTCTGAGGTTAACAAATGAATGTAGGTGAACTGAAGGTGTCTAGTTGCTTTTGTTTCCTACATGAAGCAAAGATACAGTCTGTTTAAGTTAGTGTAGGAAAAAAAAAGGTGTATCTGATGGATTAACTCATGCTTTTTGAAAAAAAAATAAACTGTGTAAGACTGTCATAGATAATACTTCATGAGTGCTTCTGGCAATTTAATAGGTGACAACATTTCTCCTGGAAGCATTAATGTAAGAAAGGTAAGCACAATTTTTGCTTAAGCCTGGAGTAATTTGTTATCAGTCAGGTCAAGCAATGAAATGCTGTGAGGTTGGTTCCCGCTCTTTTTATGGCTGTTACTCTCTCTCTCTGTCTCTCTCTATATATGTGTATGTGTGTAGTCCAAAACTTGTGTATTGTCTGTGTGTCTTTCAAATACAAGTAGTCATTCTTCCTAGCTTTCAAGTGGGTGACTGATGCATGAAGGTGAGATGAGGCTATTCAATAGCCAAACTAGCCAGAAAAGCTTCATTTGGGGGTTTCATAGACATTTTATTCCTTGTTCTCTATTTCTTCCTATCCTGTCCACTACTTTATATGAGATTATTTTTCCTTTTAGGTTAAACTGCAGTAACATTTTACAGCTGAAGCAGCAGACCAGATTGTATGTACTTTGCTATTCAAAGATTGGAGTGCAACTTACTGTTGCCATATGTTAAGATTCACTGTCCAACTCTTGCTTAGAAATGAGAGCATATGGGAGATAGGTAATGGTGATTTTCAACTGTTAATTAGTCATGTTTAAACCCAATGTCTCCCTAACCATGCCTCCAGTCAGTTCTGCCTGTCTTTCTCATCTCCCCCTTGTGGTAAAATAACTGCTGTGTGTTGGCACTCAAAGCTTCTGAAGCCAAAAAGGGCCTTCTACTAAAACACGTTTGTAATTTGGAGGATGGGCTGTGTCTTCCAAGTCAGTCGCTGCCCATGTGTCCTAAGTGCAAAGTACAGAAAATCCATTTCACTGAAGTGGGATATTAATAGTTGTTAGGTTTTGTTTGGTTTGTGTAAAATAAAGGTGATGTGCTAAATGCTGCATCATAAATTAGGAATTAAAATGTCTCCTCAGTGCAGGCAGCTGTGATGTATGTAGGTTTTGCTGTGTTGGATGGAAGTTTTATCAGTAATGACTAACCTTTGAACCTGGTCACTGCAAACTCTTCTGATAGAGTATAAGTCTGTTTTATAGTTATTCCATAGAACAAGTCTGTTTACTTAACTCTGTTGCTTTACACTGTTCCTGAGTCCCTTTTACTGCATTAGGCAACTTTCCTAGTATAATGACCTCAATTTTCTGTCAAGTACTGTAAGGTATGATCCAATGTATTAGTGCAGGAGTGATCCCTTCAGAGCAAAAGGAGATGTCTCCGCTTCTCTTCAGTGTTCATAATGTATGACACCTATAAAGAATCTTTGTGTGCTGCCCTCTGGAATTTTAAGTCAACCAAACCAAAACAGGAAGTGCAGAAATGTTAGTGCGCTGCTGGTGCTTCAAATTATGCTTGTGTGCTCCTGTCTTAACTCCCTGCTGGTAGTATTGGAAAATGTGTGGCTCTGCATTGGATCAGCTTTCTAACACAGGTGGAAATTACTTGCTTTTTTGTATAATTTTGTGGAGTGGTCAGCTGAACTGGGAAGAGGGGCAGCACAAACTCTTTTTGGTGGCTGTATAGTCTTTATACTACCTTGTACCAGCTATGGAGTTGCATCTTCAGTGCTTGTGTCTTATGTTGTATTCGTAATATGCATAGTGATAAAATGAAACCCTAATCCAAATTGCACTATTCTATTGCTTGTTATTTGTATGAAGGATGTTCATTCCTGTAATGCGGAGAGCGGATTGCTACCCAGCTGGTCACGTGGGACTAAGAGTTGGACTTCTGGTTCAATTCTTTACCGTAAAACAGGCTCACACAAAGTTATTTTTAGGTGACATCAAGGTGCAGACCATGTATAAAATGTTAATGCAAGTAATCTTACAGTGACAAAGGCACAGATAACATTTGCTGGAAGCAAACTGCTGCAGAAGCAGTGAGGCAAGACAGCTATGGAAGGGCAGGGTTTTCACATTCTTGAACTATCTGATGCTTTGGGCTTTGAGCTAGCTGTTCTTTCAAAAAAGAATTCTGAAGGTACTAAAGTATTTAGTCAAGGCTTTATTGTGTGTTTGGCATATCTGTTCTGTTTCAAGTTCATTATATGAATTGTCAAACCTAGAACTTGGTAATTTGGGGCTTGGAGCCAGTAAAGCGAAGGATCAGCTAATTACACTATTTCAACATTCAAAAAACCCCCCTAATTTCAAAGCCTGTAAAAGCCTTTTTTCTATTTAATTTTCATCAGCTGGCTCAGAATTAATATATTTAAATGGCAGTATTGTCAGATAAGGTAACATTTTTCACTGTGTGCTTACTAGAGTGAGATTGAAAAAAAAAAAACTGTAATAAAGGGCAGAAGTACAAATTCTTGTTAAATTTAATTTTAGCTGAGAGGTTTGGGGTTTTTTTTATCTGCACTTCGTTTACTTGCAAGCTAGCAGATAAAACTTCTGCAGTTCTAAATACAAAAATAATATCTGGGGTGCACAAGTAGAAGTTCTTGTATTTTGTGGATTCCTGTCCCCTCCTCCCCACAAGAATAAGGCTCTATCTGCATAAGCTACAGCATCTTGCACTGACCATGCTTTATAGCGCTGTTAAGTGGTCACAAAAAGAGCTAAAAGGAGAAGTCATTCTTAAAGCAGCCAAAGCTTTTTCTAGGTTGGTTATTTGCCTAAACACTTTAGGAGCAATATGGTTCATGCTAGTACAGTATGTGTTTCTGTATCTGTGTCTCCTTTCCCCACTCCATAGTCCATTAAATCGATGTGCAGCAATTGGGTATCTTGTATCTCAGGTTCAGGAAAAAAGCAATGTTACGGAGAAGCAAAGCCTTCTTAGATATTGTAGGTATTAGAATCGTAGATATTAGAACACCTTCTGTTGGGGGAAAATATTTTTTTTTATTCAGAACATCTTTTTCTGTGGATCAAAAAAAAAGGTGTTGGGGAAGTCTAATCTTAACCTGCCTTCAAAATTTTTTCCCCCAAATTTTAATTACTTAGAAAAATCAACAAGTGGTTTGCTAAGAAATGTGGGGATTGAAGAGAAACTGTCTATAAGTAGTGTTGGAGCACCCTCTGCAGCCTCATAATAATATTTAAATGAGCTTTGTGCATTTCTATTGATAGGGTTAGTGGTATGAATATTCAAAAATGAAAATTAACTTTCCAGGTGCTTGATACTGCTGTACAGGCCCATGACAATACAATGGTACATCCTTAGGGAAAATGATTAATAAGCATGTTGTAGATGTTTTATGTCTATTATCCTACTGTAACTCTCCTGGAAAGAAAATTCTCAGCAGCTGCAGTAGGTTCACTGCAGTTCAGGCTGAAAAGTAAAGAGTAGCCTGTCCAATGGGAATTGTGTGAAAATGAATTCTGTACGATAGGAAAATGATAATGTTACTTAGTAAACTGGGCAGAAAAGCCTAAGTGTTATTTCCCTGTTGAACTGCCAGTTTACTGCCTTGTGATCACAAGTTTCTAAGATTTGGTAACCTACAAGTCATTTGAGAGCTCCCTGTTCAACAACAGAATAATCACTGGTGTCGTACTGGGACATTAGTTCAGGTCGGGCTGGGGAAGTGTGTGTCCAGGTGTATTTCAAGTGCTATAGGCTTTTGGCAAACATCTGGGTTTCTTCTAACCTGCTGTTGAACAGCCTGACCTTCCTTGATTTATGAGCCATGCTAGGTTGCGAAATAGTGTGTGGTAAGGCATTCAGGACTTCACAATTGAGCCACTTCTGATGTGTTTTTATATGTGAATGCTGTTCATAAAATACAACAGTAATTTTAATTTTTTCTGTAATGTCTTAATCAATGATGCTCTGTATACCAGTATCGTGTCAAGCCTTCTTCGTCTTTCTTTAAATGATTTGTTCACAATGATTCTTTAAATATTCATTTCAGAATATTGTAATGATAATAATGACAACTAATGAAGCACATGAAAGTTTTCTCTGCTGTGTCTGTGTAGAATTGCCTGGCTTTGGGTGATGCTATTATATCATAGCTTTCTGTACATCACAGATGGATTTGTAGCTGTGCCAAAAAAAAATTTTGCAGCAGTGTGGAAAGGATGAGGTTAGAAGAGACCAGTGGAAACTGTCTAGTCTGTCTTCTCAGGTCCCATTTCTCAGGACCATGTCTAGTGAGGTTTTGAATGCCTCTAAGGATGGATACTGCACAACCTGTCAGGGCAACCTGTGCAAGTGCTTGGTCACCCTTACAGTGAAAAAGTGTTTTCTGAAGTTCAGATGGAATTTCCTGCATTTCAGTTGTATCTACTACCTCTTTTGCTCTCACTGGGTATCACCAAGACAAGTGTGTCTCATTCTTCTTCCCACTCTCCCGTCAGATATTTATGCACATTGATAACACCTACTGTGAGCCCTCTCTAGGCTGAACGGTCTCAGCTCTCGCTGTTCCCATGCGACAAATGTTCTGAGGCCTGAATCATCTTTGTGGCCCTTGGACTTTTCCCAGTATGTTTATGCCTGTCTTTTACTAGGGAGTCTAGAACTGGATCCAGCACTGGAAAGCAAGGATCACCTCACTGTACCTTCTGGCACTGCTCTACCTACTGCAGCCCAGTATGCTGTTGGCTTTTGGTGCAAGGGTTTATTACTGACCTGTTCATCAACCTGTTCTATTCTTCAGTATAGTCATCAATAACCTGGATGAGGAGACAGAGTGTACCCTCAGCGAGTTTGAGGAGAGGAGTGACTGACACACCAGAAGGCTGTGCTGCCATTCAGTGAGACCTGGACAGGCTGGAGAGTTGGGCAGTGAGGAGCCTAATGAAATTCAACAAGGGCAAGTGTAGGGTCCTACATCTAAGGAGGAATAGCCTCATACACTGGTACAGGTTAGGGGCTGATCTGTTGGAGAACAGCTTTGTACAGAGGGACCTGTGGGTCCTGGTGGACAAGTTGACCATGAGCAAGCAATGTGCCCAAGAAGGTCAATGGTCTCCTGGGATGCATTAAAGAGTGTGGCTAGCAGGTTGAGGGAGGCCATCCTGCTGCTCTATTCTGATGAGGTCCTATCTTGGAACACTGCGTCCAGTTTTGGAACTCCCAGTTCAAAAAGGACAGGGAATTACTCGAGAGAGTCCAGCAGAGGGCTACAAAGATGATCGAGGGAATGGAGCACCTCTCTTATGAGGAAAGGCTGAGAGACCTGGGTCTGTTAGCCTGGAGAAGCAGGGACTAAGAAGCAATCTTATCAATGCTTGTAAATATCTAAAGGCTTGAGTGTCAAGAGGATGGGGACAGAATCTTTTCAGTGGTGCCCAGAGACAGGACAAGGGACAACAGACACAGGTTGGAACACAGGAAATTCCATCTCAACATAAGGAAAAGCTTCTCTACCTTGAGGGTGCCAGAGCATTGGAACAGGCTGCTCAGGGAGGTGGTGGAGTCTCCTTCTCTGGAGATAATTCAAAACCTGCCTAGACACATTCCTCTCCAGCCTGCTCTAGGTGAACTTGCTTTGGCAGGAGTGTTGGACTAGATTATATCTGAAGGTCCCTTCTAACCCCTGTGATACTGTGATTCTTCACATGTCACCATCTCTTTGGACAATCTATTGTTCTTCCTTTGTATTTAGTTCTCTTCTATCTCTTGAAGCCAATAACTTTTTTTTTTTTCCTGCAAATTAATCTAGTTTCTTCCTCTCTTAATACCAAAGATAAAAGGAAAAGTCTATTTCCTAACTTTCTCCATAATAGAATAGTTGTGTTTGTATTTTTTGGTTTGGTGTGCTTTTGGGTTTTTTCCACCTCCCTGCCTTAAATGAGCTCTCTTTCTTTTATTTTTTAATGTTTTCATAGGACGTGTTTTTTGAAACCTGCTCTTGTTCCTTTTCTGCTCCTTCTTTAGTTTGATATGTAAGTCTTGTGTAAAGCTTGATAAGGCAGGGCTTCAACCAAGACGACGAGTACAGTATGAACTAGAATGCATTTCTGTGGAAGCTTATTTGTGATCTTGTTTTTATTGGTGTTATTGGTTGACTTAAATTTGGTTGATGTTACGTTGTAATTAGCTGATCCTTCTACTAAACTTGTTCTTTATAGGTACTTTCCATTTTGCAGTTTTTAGACTATCATCCTATTGTTTTTTGGATGGTGTCTATTAAACTGGTGAAGCTGATGGGATGTTGGGGTTGACCCAATCTTACAGCGTGCTCTGGCCATTTCTCACCCTTTGCCTTGGTCCCACTCTGTCTCAGCTTTGACTTTGGCATTTGTTGGAGCCCTTGCTGAGCTGTCTCAGACTGGAAGAAAAGAGTGTGGGGATGTGTAGGGAGACCTGAACTGACCTCTTTTCCACACTTTTTCCTGCACCTTGGAAAGTTTTTTTTTCTTTGTCTTTTCCCCCCACCTCCCCCACCTCCAGATTTGCTGATTTAAATGAGTTTGACAGTGAGAGGCCAGATGGGCTGTAGCCTTGTGCAAGAACTGACTAGTAGCCAGCCAGGTATGTAGGAGTTGGGGAGGAGGAGGATTCGGAGAAATGGGATTACTCTTTTTGGCAACAGCCAAACAGTCATTAAAGTTCATCAGTGAAACTGAGTCAGTTTATTTAAATGTAAATTCTTTTACTGCTTTGCAAAGCATTTTTCATCCCTTAATTCAATTCATGTGTAAGTGGACAATATCCACACTTAATTTTTTAAAGTCGTGTAGAACCAGGCCCATGGCAGTAGTTGAAGCATGCTCAGGTCTTAAGGCCCAATACTGTGTACTTTATGCTTTATGTGTGTGTCCCCCCATATCGTTCTGTGCTTTTTTGAAGCTACACTTTTCTTCATGTCAGTAAAACAGGTTTTTTGACTTGTGTTCTTGGTTCTCCTGGAGTTCTCAACTCATACAAGAGTTGACTGTAGGCCAACTTAATACCTTAAGTATTCTAAAGGATTTTTTTTTGTGCTGCTGATATGAATAATACTTAATTTTCAGCATTTTATTCAATAGATATGCAGAAATGCACCCTTTTCAGGACTTTGAGTTTCTCTTTACAGATAACTGCTTAGTACTCTTCCATTGTAATATTGGAGAAATGAACATTTCTAAACCTGTGGCTTCATGAAGTTCTTATAAAGCACAATTAAAACCTTTGCATTCTTCCACATTGAATGGGATTGCCTGAGGGCAAAAGCAGATGATGAGGATCTGAGAGATACCCTAAATACACAGAAAGTATTCAAAGATCAGAACTATTGAATGGTGCAGTAAAATTAATGTATTTTCACTTTCTTTTTAAAATGTCAGAAAATCAAAAGACCAGTTCTGGGTTGTTTTGTTTTTCCAAGATCCTTTATTGATGAAGGACAGACTTTAACAGATAGCTTTCCATCTTCAGTAACTGATATTTGATTATCAAACCATGTGCCTTGCAAAAGTGTTGATTCTGTATCGTTCTAAGTCTTCTTGCCAGGCTTACATTGTGGGTGCATGGTGTGGGTTTGCTTTTGGGTTTTTCTGATGATTGTGAGGAATTGTCAGTTTTGGTGGGCAAAATTCTTCCAGCAAAATAACTTTTATTTTTCTTTTTTTAAACTGGGAAGCTTTGAGTCTGGGTCCTTTGAATATTGCTGCATTTGCTGATTTATTTTGTTGTCTGCTTTGGCTTCTGAAATATCTATTTGTAGCATCCTGAAGAGTTTTCTTTTCTTGAGAAGTTGCCTAGGCTTTAGGCTATTTTTAGGAAAATTTTTAAGAGAGAAAGTTTTCCCTGAAGATTAGGACTTCCTTTCTATAATGAAAGTAGCTGAAGTCCAGAGTGGAGCTATTTATTCATATAAATTATTGCAGTAAAAGTTTCCAGAAGGTGCCCATAAGTTGATGAAGAAGAAATATGAGAATTTAGCTTTTTTATTGGTAGTTCCTTTCCAGATGTTTGCATGTGATGAGAGCCTGGGGGCAGGGCTGCTGCTGCCTCTGCCAGTCTCAGGTGGTGTGGTATGGCTATGCGCTGCAGCCATAGAGCAGACCTTTAACAGCCTTATTTTCTAAATTTTAAAAGCTTCAGAACAAAACTGCCTTGACTTTTTCTGTGTCGTCTGTTTGCAAACAGTTTGAGAGTATGTGCAGTTCTGCAGGCTTTAGGAGAGTTGGAGGGAGGGAGGAATACTGCTGCCTTAGTTCCTACGGGAAGAGGTATTGCAAAAAACTATTCAAAGGCTAACTTTAGCCTCGTGAAGCTAGGCAGCTTCCCACATCTCGAAAGTGAAAGACACTTCTGTGGGAGACAGTCTAGCATCTGTAGTTAGTTTTTAGTGTGACTTGCCACCTAGAAAAGCTCTTTTCTCCTGTTCTTTCTGCTAACTCTTAATCAGGGCAAGTCACGTTCCTTCAAGTCTAGCTTCTGTGAATACTCCTCTTGGAGTTCTTGAAGTGAGCTGAAGAATCTGCTGTCAGATTTTGAAGTAGTATTATTTTCACCATAAGAGGCATTTTGGGGTTTTGCATATAAAATAATTATTTGAGTTAAAATATTAGACACATTGGAAAATGGGTCCTGTCAATCATTTAAGAGTTTGTATGTGCTACATAGCATTCCTCTAGTTTTTGGAGGAAAAATTCAAATAAGGCTGAAAGACACATACACAATACTCATGTTGTTTTACTCTTTTTATTTTTTTTTCTTTTCCTCTTGTTACTTCATCCTTTTATCTCATGAGAGCAGTTATCAGCTACCCTGAATCTTTGTTTTAAAAGTCCTATGGCTTCCAAGAATAAATAAATAAAAAATATATTTGCTAGAAGAGCTCATTTAGTAAGATTTGCCACAACTTGGTTTATCTTTGAGTGCTTTCTTGCAGCTTTTGTAAATGGAATTTTTGTTTGTGCCAGAATGCTGTTAATGGTAACAACTGCCTCAAGGTGAAATCCAATTACTGTCTCAGCGAATTCACACTTCTTAGAACTTATTTTTTGTTTGAGGCCTGGAAAGTAATGCATCTATTTTAAGGTAATTTGGTTTATTTGGATGTCTGGAAGAAAACTTTCCAGGACTGAAATGTATTTTAAGCACAATACTGAGAATTTATTTTGGCATTTAATTTTGCAGGTATTGGGAGATCTAATTTTGTTGGTAATTTTGTCACATCTGCAGAGAAAATTTGAGAAAGAATTGTTATCTTTGTTTTTTGTCTGTATGCATTGTTTCTCACCTGAAGTACAGAATGGTTGAAGATGGAAGCACTCTCTGGAGGTCATCTGATCCAACTTCCCTGCTCAAACAGGGCAATCTAGAGCCAGGGGCCTGGGCCTATGTCCAGTCAGCTTTTGAGTACTTCCAAGTTTGGAGACTCCACAACCTCTCTATGACAATGCCTGATCACACAGTAAAAACTTGAGAGGGGACCTCCTGTGTTTCAGTTTGTCTGCCTGTGGTCCTGTTACTGGGCGCCACAGGAAAGTGTCTGGCTCTGTCGTTTTTGTACCCTCCATTCAGGTATTCATATACATTGATTAGTCCCGGCTGAACAATCCCAGTCTCTCATCCCTCTCATAAGAGAGGTGCTCCAGTCTCTTAATCATCTTTGTGGTCCTTTGCTGGATTCTCTTCAGTCTGTGCATATCTGTAGCACTGGATGCAGCACTCAAGGTGTGACCTCATCAGTGCTGAGTATGACCTCCATTGACCTGTTGGCAATTCTTTGTCTAATGTAGCCCCAGCTACCATTTCCTGCCTTTGCTGAAAGGGCACATGGCTGCTTTATGTTCAACTTGTCCACCATGACCCCCAGGTCCTTTTCTGTGAATGGTGGCACAACGCTCTGGAGTATCACCCACTAGTTTAGTGTCATCAGGAAGCTTGCTGAGGGTACGCTCTGTGAGATCGTCCACGAAGATGTTGAACAGGACTGGACCCAGTGTTGATCCCTGGGGCACACACCACAGTTACTGGGCTCCAACTAGACTACAGTGGTCTGGCTACTGAGCCAGTTCTCAATCTACCTCACTGTCTTCTCATCAACAGCTTATTTATGAGGATCTTGTGTGACACAATGTTAAAGGTCTTACTGAAGTCCAACTAGACAATATCCACTGCTCTTCTGTTGTTGATGGGGCCAGTCACTGCAGTGTAGGAGTTCATCAAGTCGAAGCATGAGTGACTTGCTTCAGATCAGCCCGAACCCTTTGCATAAATGGGAATTTGCACAACTCAAGGTGCTGGAGCCTTGCTTGGGGTTTGTAATTGTTTTCTCTCATACCATTTTACTTTTGAGTATATAGAAGAGATGCTTTAAGCTCTTAAGCACTGTCCTGGCTTGATGTAAAACAGAACCAACTTTGTCACTTGGTGGATCCATGCTGCCTACTCCTAGTGACTTTTTTGGTGTTCATCTGCCTGGAAAATGTTTTCAGGATTAGCTGCTCCCTCATTAAAATAAAAGGATTTGTGACAGATTCTTCGTAACACTAGAAGTAGCCAAAATAACTTTTTGAGAAAGATAATTAGGCTTGTCAGGCCTTATTCAGGCCTCATTCAATTGCCATCTCTGAGCTCTCAGCATCATTGTAGTATGACTTACATGATAGCATGAATATTGAATTGATGTAGGTTAAAGTAGTTATCAGGATTTTGTTTGGCTTCTCCTGGGTTTCCTAGTCCTCAATGTATTTATTTCCATTGCTTGTGTTGGTTGGGCTAAAGCTAGCAAGGGCCTACCAGTCTATTGCACTTAGCTTTTTGATCATCATCTGTGTAATGAATGTCACATAAAAGGCACTTTTAGACATGGCCAGCTCAAGACTCTTGCACAACTTAGGCCTTTTCCCAAAGCCAAAATGACCTGAAGTTGTCTTGATTTCAGTATTTTACAGTACTTTGTGTTCATTAAACTTGTAAATCTTGAGAGTAAAGTAACCACCCTGACGAATAATTCAGATTGTTATCCAGCAAAGTGGCTGGATTAGTTCTTGTTGTATCCCCAGTGTTTTACTCTTCTGAATATCACCAATGTTTGAGTTTTAACTGATGTTTTTAGCAGCTTTTTCTAAAGAATTGGTAAACTCAAACATGAAGTCTTATGAGAATGGGATGCAAAACCTGAGTTAGCTTGAATTAACAGTATGGTAAGCCATCAATTTGTCACATGAATAATGCAGAAGTTTGCCTCTTAGATGTGAATTAATCTGCAGATTACGAATTACTGTCTATGTGGTCTGCTTCACTTCTGCTTTCCCCTTCAGTAAATTTAGGGTAAAATGTAGTTCTGTTTTTGCTTTAGGAATGTCTTTTATGTACTTTGTTCACAAGTTTTATTTTCTCGTGAACTGCTTTAAAATGATCGGATCAGCCCTTCTTAATAAATTCAATTTCTTAAAGAATCATGGCCTATTCCTTCTTTCCAACGAGACTAGATTTACTGTAGTTTAGCACTAAATTGTGCTAAACAATTAAAAGCAAACCCCAAACAAACAAAACGCAAAACAACAACAACGACAAAAACACAACAGAAAACCAAACTGTATTTATTCAGAATGATATCCAGCTCCTCTTCCAAGTGGAAGGGAACTCTGTCATTCACTTCACTGGAGGTGAACTTCATACCCAGCTTTTGGAAGGTATTACCTGGGCTAAGACTTTCAGACATAAGTTGTTTGTTGTTTTATTTTTTATTTTCCCTGATAAACTTTTTCCAGTGTGACTAAAAAGAAATTCAGTAAGAGAACGCTTGGAAACGTAGTCACGGGGGTAATAACATCTTTTCCTGTACTTGAGCATTAGCTGTCTAATTTTCTTTATTCATTAAAAAAAAATCTGAACAAAATTTGTGTGATCTAGCTGCCCTGTGACTGAGTTTTCAGTAGCCTTTCTTTCCCTTAGGTGATGTCCCTCACACAGCTCATAGGCAATTTGGTGCAGCCAATTGGAGTATTTTGCGATTTAGCAATCTGATAGCATCAGCTAGTGGTGGTGTGATGTGCAGAAACAGATTGTACAAAGTGTGATGGTGAGATATGAACAGCTTCAGTTATTCTCAGAGGTGTTTTCTAATAATAATAGTTCAGCAAGTAATAACACTTTAAATCAAATACTGGAATTGTTTGCTCACTGGCTGTAGTATGTAGTTGCTAGCTGAAAAGTGCTGTTGCCTATCACCAGTTGCCCAAACAAATTTCTCTACAAAGCAACTTTCATGACTTGTTAAACTAGAGCATTTGAATGTCTAGCAAGAGTCTACTTAAATTTACATGTTCTTTTTCTCAATGTACAAATAGCAAAATTGCTTTCTAGTTGAAACATATAAATTTTAACATGAATTTTTGCTGATCAGAATTAGTGGAAGAAATGTTATACATACAAATGTAGATAACCCTTTAGTGCAAGGGAACCAGGTAACTTTAGGAAACTGCTGAAAACTACTTTTTGCAATCTTAAAATTTAGCATTTTCAGTGCAGATTTTAGCAGGCTTCAAGAATCTGTTCTTACAGAAATATGACACAGCATGTAAAAACTTGAATGTTGCATTGGTGTTCTAGCAGAAGTCTTCTTACTAGGCACTATAAACAATATGGAGGTTTAATACAATAACCTCATTGACTATCAGTCAAATATTCCAGTTTTTTTTTGTTGGCTTGTGTTTTGTTTTATTTGAAATGTTTCCAGCAACTTTTTATAAGTGAATCTCTGCATGAAGGTTTTTTTGTGTAGAATTAGTACAGGCAGCAAAGTCTGCAGGGGAGTAGATAAAGATTTTCTTCTCTTGCCTTTGAGGCTTTACCTGGGTTGCTGTCTATCTAAGTATTTGTGTTAATGCTATTTGTTCTCAGGAATGGAGGTGGCTGTGAGTGATAAACAAGCAGCATAATCTAGCAAATCATAATCTGCATACTGCATTGCTTAAACAGTTCACAAAAGTTAGGTAAATTAAGGTTTGTAAGTGTTCAAATTTATGATGAAACTAATTTCTGCTGATCTCTCCTGGAGTTTTTCTTTCTGAAATGTTTAGCTGAGCAGCAGATGGAGGTAAAGAGTGTTCATAAGGATAAATTTTGTCTTTGTTCTATTTTTTCTGTCCGTTTAAATGAGCAACATGTATTTTTATAGCTGGTTAGAATCAAAACCTTATACATGTGCAGTGTTAAAGGCTAGCTGTTGACAAGGTCAATCTATGTAGAATGGATTTTTGTGTGTTGCTTTCTCATCCTGCATGATGTTTTTTTTACAGTGAAGTTGAAGAAACCAAAATATCTCGTGCTGCCCCATCCCCCAATCCTTAATTTGCAATCTCTTTGCTCCCTCACTTTTTTTCCTTTGGAAAACTCAATTTGAATTTTGTTGATAGCTCCTGAGCCTTCTAGGCAAGTTCTACAAAGCTTTGTTATAGGCCTTGACTGGGCCCTAAAACCTGGTACCACTACAGACAGATATGCAAGGTCACCAGCGACTGAAATGATGCCTTATATCCTGAGGTTTGAGGCACCACAGCACGCCTGGAATTTTCAAGCACATGCTCACAATGATGCGCAGTAGAAATGACTTGGTCATAGTGGGGTGTATCAAGTGAAGTACAGGTAATAAGCAAATTGCTAATTCTTGGTTTTGTCCACTGGATGCCAATGATTTTTTTTTTATCATGGAGAAGCAATACGTCTCGTGTTTATATAGCTAGCATCTACTGTTGAAATGTGCACTGTTTTGTGCTGCTGAGTGGGGGTTTTGTTGCTGTTGTCACCTACAGTTGGGCAATCATTCTGAGAACTAGCTGGAAATGCTACAAGAAGATATGGCTTCAAGAGCTTCCATGTATATTGTGTAACTATTAAAGTTGTCACATATTTTAAAGTAATGGGTTTAGTAATTCAAAGGATTTGTAGCTTCATTTTAGAGGTACAGTACATTTTTCAACATTTTTCTCAACAATAAGATTAAGCTAGTGCTGCGGCAGGGTTTCAAAAGCTACTGAATTTGCACATGGGCATAGGAACAAGGAATTCTTGAACACTGGTGTTGAGTCTTGTAAAAATGTTTAACTGCTTGTAAGTCATGCAAAATCACTAACTCGTGTAAAGGGATGATGAACACTCACTTTTGGGAAGAAAGTTTACTTAAACCCAAACCAGATGAGCTGCATAGACTTTTCTCCTTAATGTGTTCTAAAAGTTTGTTGAGCAACAAAACCCCAGAAGCAAGATCTGTCTTTCCAAAATATGTACACGTGAATAGAGAGAATCCTACTTCTGAGTGAATTTTATATGAAATTTTTTTCATAGAATAGGTTTCAGTAGGAAAAAAAAGTTTTGTTGAGATATGCAGGCACAATTTTTTTCTATATACTTTCTGACTTTGTTCTTTTTGGTTTTCTCTGTCCTTAAAGGCTTCTAACTGTTGATGGTTTGTGTTGCATAAAATATAACTTGATATTATTAATTTAGAACTGCTGAAAACTTTCACAGTGTTATCAAAGCCATTATTCTTCAAATTCTACAGTTATGCTACTTTGGCTAAATCACTGACTACATGGTCAGATGTTATAAGGGACAAGGGTGCAAGGCTCACCATAAAATAAGCCATGGCCTATCTTGGGTCTTAAACTTCAATGAACAATTTCTAATGTTATGCAAACTATGGACTTGTAATGTCTTATGTGACAGCTGTTTCAGTATATATGTGTGTTTTCCTGTCTAGAAAGAGGCAAATGGCTTTATCTACACTGTATAATTTGGCTTTTATGACCATAACTAGTTTTTCACAAGCAATGGAATTTTTTGTACGTGTTAAGTGTGATAATTCCCTGTCAAGAAACTTAAGTTTGAATCCTTTTGTTTGAAATAACACTGTTTAATACTGTGTCTGAATCTGCAAGTAGGAATTCAGTATGAAAATTCTAACTTAACTTTTCTTGCCTGTCTTACCTGGGATAAGATCTGGGGTAGTTTGTAAAACGTTAATTGTGTTGCAGTTGTCTTGTGGTGATATTCCAGTATGGAAGAATGGACAAACAAATAACTACTTTTGATCAGGAAAAGACCAAATCTTCATGTGATGTAAGGGGATACTGAGTTGTAACCATGTCTGCTTTTTTTTCTTTAAATCTCAAGTATGCCATTTTGGCTGGTTTATGGAGGAACAGAAACTGGACAGTGTTTCAAAACTAGAGAAGATAAGATTTAAAGTGATTGAGAGAAATGCTTCTCTTGGTTATTGAAAGGGAGACTACACACATACAGAAAACCATTCAAATGTAAACCTGACTGTTGTCACGCTTGGTTTGTGGCTCCAAGGTGTGTTTGTAAATTCTGCTTTAGATGAAGATGTTAAAATGGATTAAATGGGAAAACTGTCATTATAACTAATACAGTTACTTTTGTGCAAATAATTTTAAAATTATCGTGCTGTTTCTTAATGTTGCTCACGAATAGTGTTGTGTATTTATAGTGTAGCAATGTTTAAAAAAAGTCAAACATTGGTGTGACTACTGTGAGTAGTTATAGCTGTTGTCTTGCTGGCTGTGGCAGAATATAGTTGGTAACTATTTAAATAAAGTCTGTTCATAGTTGCAAAGCAAGCCTTAGTGTGAAGTTTGTGTCTCATTTGACACTAGAGATTTGTATCCTGGAAGTAAGTTAGGAAACTAAACTTCATTGGGTGCTGTGAGCTGCAGAAATGCCCTTTGCACAGCGAGGTGCACTGGTGCTGCACAGCCCTCTCTTGGAGGCTTGTCTGTGCAAGGGGTGAATCAGGCCACAAAACTGAATCAGTGAATGGTTCTTCAAAGGGATTCTATTTGCAAAAGGTAACTTGAAATAACTGTCAGGAAGCAGCATTCTTCATGGACATGCTGTCCATAAAGTCCTGCCTTACCCCTGTCATCAGTGACACTGCACGCCAGCACGTAATGCAACTGAATGATTAAACTCAAGTCTTGCAGGAAGATACAGTCATTCATTTACAGTAACTGTTGCCTACCATTTTCACCTTGAAGAGAATAATTTGCTTTTTTCCCCAAGACTTTAATAGCTTTTTAAAGACTTAAATAGCTTTTTAGTTCTGAAATAAGTCTTGACACTATGTTAATGCCTTCTTGCAAAGGTTTTGAACCTTCCACATATTTCTGCTATTGCATGTTCTGTGCTTTCAATGTTTGACAAATTTGCCGGACTTGGTCTGCAAGAGGAGCTTTGGAATCAGAGGAACAGAAATAGAGCCGTTATATGCCTGTTGGAAGGCAACATATGTAACAAGAGTTTGCAAGGGCAGCCTAAAAGCATCCTGCCATTCTGAGTTACATGTGCAGAGATTGCATCATGGAGCAGGAACAGCATGATATTGGTATATTTTGTCTTTACAGATTAAAGTATTTGTTGGTTACCTAGTCTGTTTCTAATATTTATCATTAATGTCATTACTGAATTAAATCGTTTGTTAAAGCATGTGGATAATGCACTGGCTGAGATTATGTGAAATTTCTGGATCATTTCTACAGTGCACTGAAGCAGAAAACAAGATAACTCTGTAGTGCTACCTGCAATTTAATGGTGTCTATTATTTCAAGTTTTTTAGGCACATCACTTGATTCAGCACTGTACTCCAAGCGTTGGGATAATAGGCACATCAGTGTGGCCTTCATTTGATTTGGTTTTGGTCAATTTAATTTCTTAAGAAGGTGTGATATGTTTCAAATGTATGAAGGGAGGGCACAAATCTCACTGACACCATATTTACTGAAAGATGGATTAAAACTGTCAGGGATAAATGACTTGGAAACCAATGTGAGTTGGCTTATTAAGGGTGAGAGCACCAAGAAATCCACGTTATCCTTAGGCACGCTGTAGTTTTGATGTGTTAATACTGTATCAAGTAGTCTAGGAGATGGCAAATATTCTGTGCTAGTTAAAGAAAAATATATCATCATAATTCAGCTGCCCAAAGGGAAAGAACTCAGCCCAAGTAAGTTTTATAAAACTTGTGAACACTCCAAGAGGCCATGTTAAACTTGTTTTTAAACATTTATGGGTTTTTTTTGTATATGTACCATGTGGTGCACTGAAGGCCTGCCTTGTGTCAGTTGTTCATCTGCACTTTTGCACTGCTGCAAAGGGTGTGGGCTGGGGGCTCATGGGGGAAGGAAATGTTCTTGAATAATGTGTAACGAAAGCCAGAGGAGAAAGAGCCTGTATCTACCAGCAGGCAGTGTCCTGCTTGCAGGTGTTTGAGAAGGATGCTGCATTCTCCCTTACAGAGGTTTTCAATGCTGTTCTTTAAGAAAAAAGTGCTGAAGTTCTTACGTTCTTGAATGTTGTTTTTTTATACCTTCTACAGTTTTACCAATTACTAGGTTGATTTTTGAGATGTTAGTGCTCGCTCTTTTCTTTTATGACATTTAGAATGTCTAAGGGATTGCCTATCCAGTCATATTCAGGACAGTTGATTGAATTAACTGAAGATGAGAAATTAATGCCTGAATGTTGAAGTGCATTATGCCCATTTGCAGAGGAGAAGATGGCCTTTGTTTGATTTTTAGGTTGATCTTCCTGGAGGTAATGTCCTTACAAGAGTTTAATATGCTTTAATTTACGTGTGCTGATGTAAAGCCTTTGGCTAAGTTGTCTTTCTCTTGACTCTTCCTGTTTAGGTAATCTGTTAGTTGTGTCCTCTCGTGGTCAAACTCAGGAAAAAAACTGCTTGGCTATTGGGTATTTCTTGTATTTCAGTTTGTGCTATTTGTTAGAGAAACATCTTGTACCTTTTCATTTATGCTTAGGACTTTCCACACTGTTCTGCCCACTTCCAGCTTTGTTCAACATGAAAGGAGTGTGGGAAAAGATGTAATAGTTCCTGATGTTGGTCATTTGTATTATAATATACTTTCTGATCTTTTTTCTTCATGCATTTGTACAAGTTGATCTCCATGGCAAGAAGTGATACGATGGAAAAGCTATTCACCAAATTAGGAATCAACAGCCATGCCTGTCATTTGATATGGGAAGCTCTTTGTGGATGTGGTTGTGTGGTTCTCAGAGCCAGCTGTGTTCTGTAAAACCCAGCAATCCCAACATGTGCAACATCTCCCTGGAGCAGCTTCCCTTGGTTGCAACTGGAATATGGGCTCTTCTGCAGAGTTCCTTCTCCTGAAGGGTGGGCTTTCCAGGAAGGGACCCTGCTTTTGGGAAAAAGCTCTGTGTGTACTGACAGGGATGCTTGAGTTGTGGCTTCAGTCTGCTCTGTGGCTGCAGGAGTGAGTTATGTTGAAACCTGTTGATTGCTGGTGTGCTGTGACTCTCTGGCATACCTTGTCTCTAACACTCACCGGAGGTTCCATTCTAGAGTGAGAGAGCTTGGACTGGATGCATTTTATGAAAGAATTTGCTGATATGCTTAGCTAAATATTGTAAGTCTTTTGAGTTTAGCTGTTGACATATTAATATTTGCCAGAAAAAAACCCCTATAAAATTAAAGGGAAGATAATTTAATTTAATTCAATTCAATATAGATCAGTGAAGGTGATAGCTGAAGCTTCCTCAGTGAGTGAGTGACAGCATCAAGAATAGAGTGTAGATAGTTTGGCTTTGGGCTCTGTATTTTACTCAGACTTCTCGTGTTAAACAGGATTAGAAGTGGCAGAGTATCAGTGCCTGAAAGCTATGTAATCTGAAAATACTTTGCTCTTTTGGCATGGCTTTCTTAAATTTTTTAGAAGAAAAACGGAAACTTTATATAAGGAAGTGCATGCAAACTATAGACCTGGGGGTGATGGTGGTGTGGGAAAGATAAAAGTGACAGTTTGTCATGAGACTTGAGCACCACATTGCATGCTTGTAGCCTCCTCCAGCAAGGGAGATGGTGAGTAGGGTCACAGCCACCCTCCTCACGTTGCTGTTTCACTGTCTGTTTAGCACAGTTATACCAAAAGAGTGTTCATCTGCATAGTTCAAGAATCTGAGAGCTGCTGAGCTTTGTGGTCTGTTCCTGCCACGGATACAAATTAGAAACAGCAACTTCAGACAATTGTGTTCCAGTTGACGTCTGGTATCAGTAGTGGAGATGAGAAAAATAAGTTTGGTCACTTATCCTAGAAAGTAATCCTTCCAAGACCTAAGAAGACATCCCGTGTAGGTATTGTTCATAGGAGCTGATTGTTTATTTTACCAAAGAATAACTTAAATGAGTAGTACAGTGGAGTTTTGGAGTAGGTTTTCTGATGCAATGTAACTTTTACAAAAGTGTGCTAATGGTAAATTCTGTAATTTAGACTTCTGAGTTTGTAATATGTAGCTGTGTGTAATTTATTTAAATATACGTATGGTTTTCTCAGTTTGATCTGAAGTACCAAATTCTATGTTCTGATGCCATATAGGGTGGGATCTGCCCTATCTAGTGCTTGTCTCCTGTTCTTTAACAACTATTAATACAGATCCATGAATTAGCAGTCTTTCAGATTTCTTTTTGTATACTAAGGAACTTGATGTCAATGCTTTGTATGACACTGGTCATCTTAAACGATGAGAAGTGATACTGCTTTTGTCAGGTTGCTAAACAGAAATCAATACTGTCCATCTCACTGAATCTAGTCTAGAGCTAGGTCACTTCATCCCAATCATTTTTCATTGCTTTAACACTGCTCCTGGTGGAAGGAAGCTGAACTCTTGTATTGGCAAGTTCAAGTTTAGGATGTTGTATTGGCTAATGCTCATGGGGTTGTTCAAGATAGGGGAGAGTGAGCTGGTCTTTCTGCTGTGTGGAAAAGTGTTGGAGGGTTACAAGCTCTGTTATGTTTTCTGTTCAGATGTTAGCATGTTTTCACATGTACTCAGAATTTCTGCTCCTAAGGCAATATTAGGGTCTCATATTAATGATAACTATTTAACCTCCTTGTATTTTTGTGTTCCCTGCACCTCCCATCTCTCTGGTGATGCCGCAGTTGAACTGTGCTGGAACTGAAGTTGCAGAGCAAAAAGAAGGGGGTGGGGGTTGAGGAAGAAACCAAGCAAGAAAATAGTGAGCAGTAATATTCCTTAACCTGTTACTAGCTCTGAAATTACAAATTCACATTAGAATCAAAGAAGCATGTTAGGCATCTCAGCTAGCTTTTTGCCTGTATTGTGGTTAAAATAAAAGATTATAATGTCTGCTTAAGTCTTAGTTTAAGACAAACCACCAAAACCCAAAAAACCAACACCCCAACAAAAATTATGGCTTAAAATGGGGATCTTGTAACATTCAGTACAGTCAACATATTCAAGATGAGTACTGCCATTACTACAGCTCACAGCAAGTTTATATATATTTATAACTTGTTGAGTTTTGCATATCCGATGGCGTGCTTTATTTAGAAGGTGCCAATACTGTTGCCAGAGCTCTGCTGTGACACACACCACCTCTTACTGCTTTTGGCTCAATTGTAATATAAACTTGCATGTGAAAAATTATAATATGTGACCAAAAAGCCACCCTTCAATTTTATACTTGTAAATTACAAATAAGATTATTATCCCTAGTTAACAACACTATTTCATCACAGAGCAATACATTTTTGAAGAAACATGTTTTTTTTCATAGCCTAAAATGTCACGTCTGTCAGGATGGCCTTATTAGCAAACATGTGAATATAATTGAGAAATGTAATTGCTAAATTTTCAAAGTAGGCAAAGTAGAAATAGGAATAAAGCTACTTCTGCAGCATCACCATACCATCAGTGTTTGTGATCCGGTGATCCAATATAGATAGGTAACATTCTTACCTTTTGCTTCAGTGATAAAAGGCAAGACCTGTATAGATTGTGCCATTGAAGAATCAAAAGAAAAGTGGGGACTGTACTCCAACTGAAAGTATTCCTCTTCAGAAAAGAAAAAATAAATTATAACATCTTTTTGATTGAAGGATTGTGCTGTTACTACATAGTGTTTCTTCTAAAATGATCCCTGGTGGAGAATAAACTCAGACAGTTGTAAGCACCTCATTAGTGCTGCTTCTCTGTTCTGAGTTCTTAGGCGCAGATGCGCTTTGTGCACACTACTCCCTTTCATGGCAAAAGATGACAGAAATGGTTCCCTGGGAAAGGAAATTCCATTTTCTTCTGTTGAGATTTACTTCTTCCAGTGGAGCATTACCTCTGATGTGTGCTGTATTGCTCAGGTCTGTGGGTTTGGGATGATCCTGGACATCTGTCTGCTCTTCTCTTCACAGAGCTGTTTATGTTGGTCTTATGTATCCTTTCACTTTCTTTGTTTGGAAATGCCATCCATAGTGTTGCCTTTCTCTTGTGTTGTCCTCGGGTGCATTTGGTTGTAGATGTGTGTGTGTATAGGTTATCTATACCCATGCCTTGACTACATCGTTACAGTTTCGTAATAAAACTTGAACTACTTGTGGAATTGTGAAGCACACTTGAGGTGGACTATCTACTTGCAAGCCTTTTCCAAACCTTAGCAACGGTAAATTAATGATCTATGTAATTTATAGCTGTATATATAATATAGTTGAATCTCAACTGGAGTAGTTGCACTACTATCAGGTGTCATCTTGCTACAGTACTTGCTCTCTTCTCGGTACAAGTTTTCAGAGACTGTATTTTTGGGGAAGGTTAAGCAGAAGATTAAAAACCTTGGTGTATTAGCTGTTCAGTAGTGACTCTTGAAAAGTGGGCTGCATGACTTCCAGGAGATGCTGTTTGTTTTTTTGTCATTCGTAAGTCAAGAAATCATATGAATCTGTGTGAGCTCTTGACTGTTCCAACAGTGGCCACTTAGTGCTGGGCTCTTCATGGCCCACATCTGCAGCATTTGGTGCCTGAGCTGAAGGAGATATCTGGGTGGACAGTAGTAAACATCAGGTGCAGGTGTATATACAGCTCATGGGGAAAGGGTGTGTAAGTCACTTGAAACTCAGTGAGAAAGAATTTCCCATTGACGAAGTTGTTACCAGCCAAGAAAGAATAATCATTTCCTGAGCAAGAATAATTTGCAGTATTGTTTATCTGCTCAAATAAGAGGGTTTCCCCTCATCTGATTTCTCAGGGCCAAGTAATACCAATAGATTATTGCACGTGATTCCATGATCACGTGTAGTAATTCAGGAAGCAGTAAGGTTATTTTATTTAGTTTAACTGTCTTCTATTGACTTAATCCTTACCTCTGACTGCCTGGCATTTGCTGCTGGCAAAGAGCATGCCCAGAGGTCACCATATGCCAGATGACGGGCAGTAACTTGTTTGTGTACCTTTCAGATGCTGACACCTCTCTTTTGTTTTCTTCTCCCCTCTTCTCTTACCGACCATGGAACCACACCACAAATGCACTGTAAAAATAATGAAAAAGAAAATAACAGATATACAATATTAACATTTCACTGGTGACTTGGGTTGGTTTTGGTTGGTTTTATTTTTCTATTTTCTTTAAAAAGCTTAAAATAACATGTCTGGGAAATCTGTACATTTTTAGTCAAAGGAGGTCTATCTATTGTTTAGAAGCTTCCATTTCTGCTTGTAGAGCTTATTTTGTGATGAAGTTACTATTTGCTGTCAGGAACTGAGGATGCTTTGGGAGAAGCAAGACAAGAGAAACCTCTTTAGGGTTTATTCACGACTTAAAAGAATGTGGCTTGTGTGGTGTGTTGGAGGCTTTGAAGTGGTGACTCATATTATGCATCATCAGTATCAGGAAAAAGTGCTTTATATAACATTGATTTTTTTTGTATCATGGTTAAAAATTTCAGACAAGCAGACTACATTTAGAAACAGTGAATGTGATATTTGAAGAAACACCAAGTTGGAAGTTTGAATGATGCACATTACAAGTAACTTCATTAAGCAGCTTTACAGCAACAGAAATGAGGATTTCATATATTTATTGCAGCTTTGACTATTATAAGCAATTATACTTTCATAACTATTGTAGTTTTGGTATGGCTTAACCACAGAACAGTGGTCTACAAGATTATTTGCCATGTCAGATTCTGTATTGGATTTATTGTGACTGTTACAGTGACTGCTTTTTGCTTTGTGTATAGAATGAACAGCATAAAGCTTCATAAGCTGGAGCCGTTTGGTGCTTTGTAAGACTGAGACACAGAAGACAAAGTTTTATTTGTGGAGATGTCTCCACTGAAACTATGACTTAGCCCCTACTATGCTGCAAATTTGGATATCATCACAGGGGTGTTTTCTCTCACTCTCACTTGAACTCATTATATGCTTTTTTTTTAATTAAGAAACAATGTAACTTTGACCAGAAAACCCAAAGCTACAAAGCTCAAAGAAAAGAAAAAAATCCTAAGAAACAAACAAACAAATAAACCAACCTAACCCACCACCGTTAAAAAATTTGTGAATTTGGCTGATACTTCAATGCTGCAAAGAAAGTACAACACAACAGATGGAATAAAATAACATTTTTGGAATCCTAAAGCTGTCTGGATTTGTTCAGCAAGTTTGTAAAGAAATTTACTCAGTCTCAAGCAGATGTAGAAGGGTAGTGCAGGAGCTGTGGATTCCCTTTCATGCCATACATGCTGTAGTATAATGTTTATACTTGTAATTTTCCTGTCTTTTATTCATCTGCAGTTAATGCAATTGTTCATAAGGACTCCCAGAAACAACTTCTAAAATAAAAATAATTTAAATTCTAGTTGTAGCAGTAGTTAAACTTTGATCTGATTGATTAGAAATCACATACTTTATTTTCTGTGGTGTGTTTGGGTATTTTTCTGATCTTCCACCATTACTCTTACGAGTGTTTAAACTCTGGTTCTTGGGAGAGTATCATGCAAGCTATTATCTTGTGCTTTTTCTCTGTGTTGTAGTCTCAGAAAGGTCAAGTGTGGTTCAGTGCCAGTATACATTCCTTTGCATCTTATTCTGATTTTGGCTTCCATGTCACCACTGAAGCTTTCCGCTGCCTTTGTGTTAAGGGTTCAGGGGATTAAAAAATTGTTGTTATTGATATAAGCTGTTCATAATAGTAATTTTTTTACAGGAAGAATCCTCTTTTTTAAGAGAATGTTAAGAGAAGTATGTTAAGCCCCCCCATTTTTTAAGATAAGCCTGTAGTAAAAGTAAAGAGGTATACAAAATTCCTCAAGTTAAACGTTTGGGGTTTTTTTCGTTGTTGATGTTGGCCTGCCTGGCTTAATCGTTTTTGTGCGTGCTTCAAGAAAGAATGAAGTAGTTCCTTATTCTTCCCTTTCCTTAGTGGTTTGGTTCAGTAGGATCCACATGTTAGGGTAAACAAGAAGTCAGCAGTCTTTTAATACAATTCTGTTTTGTGTGTTGAGACTTGAGTTTGGAGTACAAATATATGCAATTAGATTTGAAGAACTGAATCCCATTTCTTGTGCTTTCTTAATGTACTTTGGAGGAATTAAGTTTTAAATTGCATCTTATTGATTAAAACCTGTGCAGTATGTCTCCTCCCAAGAGTTTTTATATTTACAAGTGAAGATAAACCAAATCTCCAGTGGAAAATTGAAATGGAGGATAAAGGAATTGTGAAAAGCTGAGCTGAGACTGTAACCTGCTTCTCTCAACCCAGTCTTGCTCAGCAGTTACTCTTCTAAATTGACTAGCAATCTAACCTCCTCCTCTGTGGGTTGACTGGAAGAATTTCTCTGCCTAAAATTTTGTGTGTTGCTTAATAAGAATAAGTTCTTTGATAGGACAAGTCTTTTTTTCCTTAGAATTTCATATGCTTATCTTGCAATGGATTCTATGAACATTAAGCTCTTTGTGGTGCATAGACATTGCAGTTAGTTATAGCCAACTTATTGGAATGATGTTGCACTACATGATCTTTTTCATTATATTTGAGATTGTTTTTATGGTTACCTTTGCAATGCGTGCAGTGTTTGGAATATTGAATAGGAGGTAAGTACAAAAAAATTGACCCTCATTTTAGGAAACAGGCTGGTAAAAGTTGGCAGACTCAAAGTATTTCTTTAAAGAAGTCCCTGACATTACTGTGTCCTTAGGGGAGGAAAAAAAAAAAAGATAAAATTATGGTTCCACTGCAAGTATTTTATAAAACAATGTTTAGAATAATTCTAAGACAGTATACTGAAAGGGTTGAAAGTCTTTTTTCTGTCTTTTCCATCATTCTCTTAAAACTGGCCACGGTTACTTTGTTCAGGGAATGAGAACTTTTGTGAATGCGTGGTTTTATCTTTGGATTTGTTTGTAACTAGCTGTGAGAGGAACTGGAAAGGATACATTTAGTCCAGTGAATAGGCAAGGAGATTACAAAAGATTGTGAAAATTCAGGTATATTAATACATTACATGCCTGACTTAATTTTAAAAAGATCCTGTTTTCTAGATGTAAGTGTTCATCTTGATTTGAAATAAATTTTGAAATAAAATAAAGACATTTTACAGATGTCAGAAGTTGACCATCCAGAAATAGAGGTTTCCCAAGTTATCTCTTCTGTAAACACTTACTCAATGTGTTGAGGCTTCAACTTCTCTTTATTCCTTCATTGATTAAAGCTGTTTCTCTAATGTATTCAGGAGCTCATTCTCATATGTTGGTTTTTTTGTTGTGACAAAATAATCTGTGCGAGTAGTTTAAAGGGTTTGAATTTCATAGAAATATGTATATAAGGAAACTGAAATCTTTAACACAGGAAATATCCTAAGAGTGAGCTGTGCAACATGGTTTTGATGAAGTCCAAATGCTGGGCAGGTTTTCCCTTGTAGGTGCAATGTGACTATGAAAGCTGCAAAACACCGCAAATATTACTGTAAAATAGAGCTCAGCTTCACAGTAGCTTCTGCTCTGTGGTTTTTAAAAGCATACGGTTACAATAAGTTGTCACAAAATCATCATAGCTAGCAATAAGCTGGAGATGTTTGTGGAGCAATTTGCTTTTCTCTTGACTTTCCCAGAGGTGGATATTAACATGCCAGACTTCATTGCTCAGTTCAGAATTATTACTGCTAGAACTGCTTGTAATTGTTTTACGTTTTAAGAATTATTTTTTTCTGCATAAGTGTTTTTTGTTTTTTTTTTTCTGGCTTGCTTCAACATAACCGATCTCCTTCTGTTTCAACTTATTATTTTTTCAGGGTGGGGTGAGATTGCTTACCATGAGAGGTGCTGTCTGAAAAATATTGATTTGCAGGTTTGCTCTGGAGAGTTGTGATAAATTGAAAACACCAGTATTATAATGGAAATACTCCTGAAATTCCCTTAAAGCTAGCAGATAATGTTGTAGGCAATCAGTAGTTTAAGGTGGTATTAGTCTTTTTGAACAGTCCCATTTCTCTACCAATATAAAATAATTTTATCTTCTGTGATTTTCCATTTGTGGTTCCTGATACTATCGTTTCTTGTATGTACCTTCACAGGAACTAGGGGTATTCTCATCTGCAAAGCTCTGTGTTTCAGAGGTTCAGCCCTGGATGCATTTTAAAAAATATACTTGGCACATTAGGCTCAGCTATAAGGGGGAAATTTGACTGTATTAAAAAAAACCCCAAAAAACACAAACCTCTTTTCTTACAGCTTTTTTTCTTTTTACTCTTATATTTAATGGTTCAACTCACTAAAAAGACGCAGGTAAATTGATGGATACTTGATTGTAGGTGAGATGTGGTGACAGCCTACTTGGAGGGAGAACTTGGTGCTGGTGTGCCTGCCCCAAGCCCTGAGATGCTGGGAGAGGCAGCACAGGAGGCAGCTGGTCCCTTCTGGCCCGGGGAGGTTGATGGGAGAGCCACCCTTGCTGTCTGCTGGTACGGGTGTTTTTTTTGCAGGTGTGAGCACCATTAATGAAGAGGTGACAGGGGCAGCTCTGCCACTTTCAGAAAGATCTGAAGCTCACATTTAGGAGATAAGCCCAGAAGCTGCTGTGTTGCGTGGCTGCAATGAGGTTGATACCCTGCTGAATGTGAATGCTGGAGATGATCTGGAAAGGAGAAGGATGTCCTTGGTCTAGATACCTATTGCCTGTAGTTTTTGCTGTCCCAGGAAGAGGATGAGTGAACAAAGTTACTATACTGAGAAACTTCTTAAGCATTTCAGTTCAAGTTCAACATGTGTCCAGTACCTCAGTGTTTTTCTGTGTTAGCTCTTGCTTACGACATTTCTTGATCTTTCTTTGGAGAGTACCTCCAACCTGACTTTTCTCTCTATTTTCTCTGCTGTGCTGTTTCAGACTCTGAGTAGGCTTTGCCTCCAATCTGTGTCTCTTCTGGCAAATGATTTTGGCATAGCATCAGTATGATATAGCCTTTCTGTACATCCATGGATATAAAACACTTTGAGTAGACTGCTGACATTTTTCTCTTAATCCAGTACTTTCATTGACTGTACCAAATTCTTCTCCCTCTGCATTTAGATTCATATGGTCATTCAAAGTAATACCCTCATTGGTTATTGTGACCACGTATACTTATTTGACACTGTTTTCCACTGCCTCCCTCTTCCCTGTTGTAAGATGCATAAGCTTTTTCCTTCACTTTCTTTATTTTCCTGCTAGAGCCACATACCCCACCTAACTAACTCCAGCATGTGTTAGGAGGCTTTGCTTAATATTGAAAGGTCAGCGCTCTGCAGCTGGACGGTACTACCTAGCTTGTGTTGTTTGCTTTCCACCCTACTGCTCCTTGGTGGGAACTCCTGGTTGGTTTTTTTTTCTCCTACTATGTAATCATACAAAAACTTGGCCATAGCTAACCTTTTCATGGGTTTAATTACCATGCTAGACGTATCTTGTTCTATCTATTAGTGAAAGTCCTAAAGCCCTTTCTCTGTCCAAATATTCAAGAAGTTCAGGGGAATATACAGCAGCCCTGAGGTGGATGGTAGATTGGGAGAGAAATGGACTAACTGGGGAGGTGAGATGAGCACAAGCACTGCAACGAGACACGGACTGTTAGATGGCAGAGGGAATTCATTCTGTGTTTTAGTAACCTGAGTTCTGAAACTTCACCTGAGTGATGTCCAGGACAAAGGGGATGCCTCTCTTTTAAGTGAAAGAGGAGAGCTTAACTCCTTTGAAACTTTGTTGTCTGACAGGATAGGAACTTGCAGAATCATTTAGGTTGTAAAAGATCTTTAAGATTGAGTCCAACCATAAACCTAACACTGCCAAGTCCACCACTAAACCATGTCCCTAAATGCTACATCTACTTTTAAATACCTCTGGGGACAGGGACTCAGCCACTTCCCTGGATAGTCTGTTCCAATGCTTGATAACCCTTTCAGTGAAGAAATATTTTCTGTTATTCAGTCAAACCCCCCCCCCCAACTTCAGGCTGTTTCCTCTTATCCCATTGTGGGTTACTTAAGAAAAGAGACTGACCCCCTCACCTCACTACCACCTCTTTTCAGGTGGTTGTTTTTTCTGTTTCTTTGAAACATAAGATTCTGTAGCATCCTGTATCGTGATAATAATACTGGTATTAAGATATTACCATTATGGTAGTTCCTTGAAGCCACCCATGTTGTCCAAGTCATTTTATTTGATACCATTTCAAAGCTTTCAAAGAAACAAACTGCTTTACAGTATTTTCAATATAGACTGATTCATACCATTTTGGGAAGGCTGGAACGTGATGGTAGATGATGATGGTTGTTCATTGTCATGTTTCATGTAAAGACAAGAGTTTTAGCTCTTGTTAATGGATAAATACACAAGTTCCTATCAGCATTTTGCTCATGATGCCTGAACATGTAAAAAGGTAGCAAAGCAAGATGGCTGAGTGTTAGCTCTTTGTGCACATTGCAGGTTGTTTATTCTCAGTATCCTTATCCCTAGTTACTTTGTGTGGCATACTTGCTTTTTTTTCAGTTGAGAAATTGGACTTACAAATATTTTTCGGTGTTTTCTGCATGCACCCTCAGCCACTTCTGACACCAGTCCCTGTAAACTCTTACATAACTTCTAAAAGCAGCAGCATGATGGTTTGTAGGAAATTAGTTTTCTTTTCTAATCTTGGATGGGTTCTGACTTGTGATTATTAATGGTTATGTGAAGTGTAATATTTCAGCTATTTCCCATTCCTTTGGAATGGTGTTTGAATAACTTAATTTTAACCCTCTAAAGCAATTTAAGAAGATAGATTAAAAGTATTTTAAATTAGATATTATGGTTTTCTCTACTTCACTTGAAGGTTATAGATACAATTAAGTATCATATTGCATGTAGATGTCATTAGGTGAAAATATGCCATTCAAATCCTATTTTGTCAAGGAAGCTTGTGGTATAGACTCTGGTTTCTGTTCTATAAGATAATGATAACTGGTGTTTTCTCTGAGCAGGATTGAACACTGCCTGTTGTGTCTTAAATGATGTTTTTCGGTGTCAGTGTAGGCCTGGTTCTCTTAGGTCAATAGAAGATACAAAGTAGATTCAGTGCAAACCTGTGAAGATGAATGGAAAAAATGAGCTTGTTAATATGTTTTGTATGAGGGGGAAAGCTACTGATGCTGTTTTTATTTTTACTGTGGTGCTTCAAGGCTGTATTCCTTCCCATGGATCTCCAACTGAAATAATTTGTCTCAAAGGTGAATGATGTTCAGAAGAGTATTTTCCAGTAGTTCCTTATGGCAGCCACAAGCTAAACTATATGATCATTATTTTTAATATAAAATTACCATTTTAATTCCTTCCCATCACTGCTGTGTGTCTCTGATAAACTAGCAGCTCTGCTTTTCTCCAAACTGTCAATCAGCTTGGATAAGCCTTTCCTTTTACATTTTAAAGGGAAGCCAGTTAAATTTTATTTATTTTATTTATTTTGCTCAAATACCAAGGCTCTAGTATACATGAAGTTTTTAATAACAAACTGCCCCTTTCATGATGAAGATAAAACCAAGGAAGGATATTCAGAACACCAATGGAGCAGCCTCGTAAATACCACGCGATCTTAACAAAAAAGAACAGACAAAAATTGGTGGGCTTGTATAATTTTTGAAAGATGATGCTTGACTTCTTTTAGACTGACAGGGAAGGTAATTACTGTGTGAAGGTTCCTCCTGAGCATGTTGGCTGTCACTAAGCATTTGTATTTTGGAAGCTCTGGTTTGAACACCTCACTTCACCCTATTACTGCAGCACAGTGCAAGTGCCATAGCAGCCTCCTGCAGTAATAGTGCAGGGCTCTGTCAGTGCTTCCAAAGTTCTAGGCAATAAACAGGAAGTCAGGATGTGGGCCTGAGAAGTACCTTATTACATAGTTCTCGTAATTAACGTTGCCAGACCCTGTTCAGCTGCACTCATCCACCGCCCAGCCTTGTAGGGATCCCCTTTAGTTCCACCACCAGCTATTCCCAGATCTCGTCGCACAGAGCTTCTTCCACAGAGGCAGGTTTGTACTTTTTGCAGGCTTCTGCATCAAGCAGTTTGAGTATCAGGTTCACACAGATGGCTTCTGCATTGCACTCCCGTTTGGCTGGGCTGCGGTATCTGTTCCTTCTTCAAACCTTGTATGATGCCAAGCAGCGTGTCTGGCACACAGGGCCACGGTGCAGGGGAGAGTCAATTGCACCCTGGCACCCCTGCAGGTAGCCCGAAGGCTTACTTGGAATCTTTCCTGTGTATCATCCCTTGACTGTTGTACAACCTAACGTATAATAGCACACATTAAAAGTGAAGCCAATTGAAGATTGTGTGATGATTTTTTTTTTTAATTTCTTTTTCTCCTTGACTTTGATCTGATATGATTTGGCAATGTTCTGACAGAAGGCAGAAAAAGAAAAATCTAGTTAAATCTGTTGTATAGAAGAAGTAGTCTGATAAACGAACGCTTTTTTTGAGGTACTTAAACCATGGGGCTGTGCATGTTTAGGTAAGGTTTCCCTCAAGGTTTATTTTGTAACTCAAAAATTCACATTTTCAGATGATATGTTTTAATGCAACATGTTCAAAAGCATTTTACTTGTTGCTAGAAAAAGCATTTTGAGTTTTGAATTTTTTTCTTGATACTGAAATAAGCGATACTTTAATTCTCTTCTTGAAACATTGGCTTTCTTTTAAGTAATAAAGCCAGGCTATTCTTGTTTGTTCATTTTCCCCTTCTGCTTTCACTAGGAGTTAAACATGTTTTAGAATTCCACTTTCAGAATTTCCTTTGCCTTTTTTGCTTTTATGTCCCCACCCCTCTGCTTATCTCTGTTTGACCTTATAAGCCTTTTTCACTCTGTTCTGTAGTTTTCATTGTTCCAGTATTTTTATTCTTAAGAGCTAAATAAACCCCCAAAGGCAGTTGAAATGTCTGGGAAGGGTCAGCCTATGAACTTGGTGGACAAAAGCATTGTAAAATCTAACTCGTGTTGTCGCTTTTCTTCTGCAGGTTCAGTCTTTCTAGTTTTTGTCCAGTATATTTGCACAGTGAACTCCTCAGAGGAGGATCAATTTAGTTCTACAAAATGATGAAGCCTTCCCTGTATTTTAAATCTCTTATAATTTTAAAAGATACAAATCCATCTTCAGCAGTGAAATAGTAGTAATCTGTAATACGGTGATGTGGACTGGACAAGTTGTGCCTCATTACTAATTAAACTTCAAGGAGCAACTGCTATATGTTTATTGCAAGCTTTTATATTTATTTGATTTATTGTTAAAAAGCAGTTCTTGCTTTACTGTTTACAGCTGTTCAAGATTGTCTGATTTTGCTGGGATGGAACTTAAGGGAGTGCTTGGCTTGCTGCCTGGTTTTCAGCAGCTTGTCATGGACAGATGTTGTGCTGTCTCCTTCGGAGTATTTTAAAGCTGCTCAAGTGAATTCTTCAGACAGCACTTATAAATCCACATTGCAGGCTAATAATTTAAACTGTTAGGCTAAAAATTTAAAATCTCAAGTGGCACATTTGATATGCTATTCTGTGAGAGCACACATTAAAAACTAGTGTCAGCCTTTGCTCCTTTAAAAATATGCGTAGGGAAAAAGTACAGACTCTAATAAACTCTGGTAATTATGTAAGATAATGAAACAGGAGAATATGTAACTCCTCAGTGAGAGGAGTGCTTTGCTCTGCTTTGCAGTGTGTCTGCAAGATATAACTTTGAATATTCACATTTTGAATGTGCAAGTGATTGTCACAGATTCACTATGCCTAGTTCACATAATTCCAGATTCATGCAAATCATTTTACTTTTTCAGTTATATGCATGTCCATAACTACTAGGTGAAATCTGGAATATAAATCAAGTCTGACTGACATGTCAGTCATAAAAGCTGTCAGTGTTTCATGTAATTATAACTTTAAAATAAATTGCCTGACTCTACTGTTCTGTACTACATTGGCAATAAAGATATTTTCAAATGAATAGTAGGAACTCTGGTTGTTACTGGGCTAAAAAGAAATTCCAAATAGGACTAAATCTATTTATTTTATATCTGAAACTTTCTGCAGACATTAAGTTGAACAAAGGTGTGCTTGATACTCAGATTTGTTTTTTAACCTTTAGTATTTTGCTCATCTGGAGAAATTGCTGTGTGAGAGAAGGGCAAGATGTGTAAAATTTAGTGGCTAAAAGAATGGAAAAATTCACTTCACCAATTTTGTTACTAAAATGTTTAGAAAAATTTTCTTGTTCCCACTCTTGTCCTATTTTACTTCAATGGCATTTACCATCCTGATAAGTGTCTTATTCTGGAGGTTGATGCACATCAGCTGCTAAAGCAAAGCTCTTGTCAAGTTGTACATGGAAAAGACCAGACTGTTTAAGATAATGTGAGTGCGGAGGCTCCAAGAGAACAGAAAATACTTTCAGTAGAAGTTACAGCTTGTTTCTGTTTTTCTTCCCTTGATATGCTTTTTGAGTACATCTTTTCTTTTTTTTTTGTGGTTATCCCCTTTTTTTTTTCCCTGAGCATAGGAGGTCTCGGGATTTTATGTGAATGCACTATGTGTTCTTTAGTGTTCAACAAAGGCTGCAGGAAAAGAACACAGAAGTGATCCCAACCATCCTTTATTTTGTTTTTTGTGTGTGAATAGACATGAAGGATGATTCTCAAGTTGAGCTAAACTGAGTAATGTGGATCTGTATTGTGTGTGGTCCCTTTGGGGGGGATTTAAAGGCATTTGTGCTGTGGTTTGGTTTTTTTTTTAATGTATTTATCCTCTAGCAGTTTTGTTAGTGGGCTCTTATTGCCACTGTTGCCCATGAAGAACTGATATATGAGGCAGCACAATATTTTAGCTTACCTCCTAGCAAGTTTTGGCACAGTGCATTGATTTGCAAGGTTAAGCGCAGTGTGTTTGCAAAGGGGTGATCCAGAAGCTCTGCAACAACTTCTGCAGAGACCAGGACGTGCATCGTCTACAGACAGAATAAGCTGCTAAACACACATTCACACCGATTTACCCTCTTTCTGTATGATCATGGTCTGTTTCATTTGTGTTGGTTTCTTTATACCTGAGACCTGAGATACTGAACACTTGATGGCTTACAGGTGAGACGCAGATATTTTTGTAATTGAAATCCAGTAACAATTTTCTATGTTTTGTGATAACATAGAATAAAATTATTCAGTTAACGTGGTCCTTGATATGCCTATGTACTTTTAGATATACCAATGGATCTGTACATGGAGCTGAGGAGGAAGACATGAAAATTTTCATTTTTCTTTTTTAAAACACATATGATGTGCTTCTGGGAGTTGCAGGATATGCAGGGTATGTGAAAAGGATTTCAGTGCTGTTCCTTCCCCAGAGCTTAGTGAAACAGGATGGCGGGGACTGAGCCTCCTGTGGTGACAATATGACAAAATGTTCAATGAATCTAACTTGTATCACTCTGTAATATGTTTTTTAGTTTTCTATATAGTACTTTATGGAATCTGCAGAGCTTTTATTTTCAATGTACAAACTCATGTCTGGGCCTATGCTATTGGTTGTGTGAAGATGTTCTATACAACCTATAACCTTTATAGTACTTCTGGAGTTTGTAAGTAGTCTCTGCTAGGATAGGGACCTGTTGCTATGGACCAAAATATGTATCTTCATCTCTTGCAAATTTGCAAATGTTAACTGAATTTCAATTGTCTCTTTTCACTTACACATAATGAGAAAGTTACAAATCTGAGTTCATAAGTTTGAGTCATCCCCACTCACTTCCTGATTTCCCCTAAGAAATCTATTTCCCTTACATACTTTTTTCTGCCTTCAAACTTGTACAATTACAAATGATGTTGATGCACAATGAGATGTATTAATGCAACAGTACGTTTTCCTTTCCAAATGTAATCCGTGTAGGATAATGAAAAGCACAGCCGATCTCATTTGTGATATATGTGGTTTCTCTGGCAAGAGATCATTTCTTCTCCCATCCTTGATGAAAATTAGGTTGTCAGATACTAGCTGTCCCTGTGTTAGCAGATGGGTTTCTTTAGCTCTAAATGTCACCAAGTTTTATTATGGTAATGACTCAAGGAAGAAATTGTGGAGAATAGGTTGTCATTAGCTAAGCAGAATTTAACAATGAAGAAGCATCCTGACAAAATTTATTTAGAAAGAAGCCTCGTCATCTCAGTTTGTCATCTTTAGGGTTTCACAATTCTGTGGGAGAAAACAAAAGGTACAAAGATGCATTTAAAGTACAACCCCCACCTTGTACTTCATCTTAACCTGCCTCAAATTGGTTAGTTTTTTGTAATGGATAGTTTTGATTAAAGTATTCTCTTGCTAATCCACTGTAATTAAAAATCCTGGGAATTAACTATGCCAACTGATTGCAATATTGTTGATGTAATTGTTGTAGTTTAACTTCAATATTGGCAATAAACAGTGGGGTACACTTAAAAAAAAATGGAATCTTTCCCAGATTACCAGTAAAATGTTCATTGATTCGGATCTTACATGGTGCGTGCATAAAATCTTCTGAGCTTTAATTTTATTTGTAATTAGCTTATCAAAACAGTCTGAATTAGGTGATTTTTTTAAAAAATACATGCAGAGCTCTGAATCTGAACATTACAGATGGCTGGGTCTGCACATTACTATCATGAAACAAGCATTAATACATGGCTTTAGTACTGAATGTAAGTTTTTAATATCTTCTATTGAACTCCTTCAAGACAATAACGGTAACTGAATCTGATTAACTGTTTTGAGAGCAACCCGTACATAACCAGATAAGACTGTGTACATCAGACTCTGTCAAATATATACCTCCTCCAACCAAGAAATGCCTGTACAAACTTTTTTCAGCAGCTTGAGTGCAGTACCAGTGAGTACTTAAATTGGCAACCAACTAAATAGGTCTGGGGTACCTTTTGCTCCCCAGAGAGGGAGCATTAGTGTTTTTTAAAAAAAAAATAAAAAAATATGAAACTGTCTCCAGCTTTCTAACTTTAGAAAGCAAGAGGACAGTAGTATGAAACCCAAAAATATAATCCCAAAGTTGTCTGAACTGACTTGCACAAAAATGGTAGGACTGGAAGGACTGAATAATGAAACTTCGTTAAGGAGTATCTTGCATTCCTGTTTCACTTTCTGCACAGTAATGCCTAAATATCTTGTGATTCATTGTTGTGTTGCTGTTTTGTTTTGGTGTTTTTTTAAACTAACTGAATAACAACTCCTTCAACAAAACGAAATGCACACATTGGAAAGTCACTCCTGTGAGCCTGCTTTTTCTCTTGAGCCTGCCTCTGCTGTTTGTGGTCCTCTGGTCTGTGGTAAGCAGGACATGAAGTGACTTCAAGAAACTGTAGCTCTATTTTTCAGGGTTATGATGGAAGGTAATTTTGTAGTCAGGATCCTGGGACTGAAGAAACTGGTCTGGAGTTAAGATGTTAACTTTCTGCAGAGCAGCCCCTTATGGTGCTGTGCTTTGTATTGGTTTCTAAACCAATGCTGGTAACGCAGCAAAAAAAAGGCAAGTAGGTTGGGGCTGGGCAAGGCATTGGGAGGGACACAGTAGGGACAAGTGACCCCAGCTGACCTAGGGGATGGTCTGTACTGTGACATTGCGCTCAGCAGTGACAGCTCAGGGAAAGGAGGGGAGGGATGTGTTTATGGTTATGGCAGTTGTGTTCACAAGCAAGCATGACCTGTGCTATGGCCCCGCTTCCCGGGAAGCAACTGGACATCTGCCAGCTGATGGGGAGCAGTGAAATGAATTCCATTTTGTTCTTCTTACTAAACCGTTACTATCTTGATTTATGAGTCTATTTGCTTTCTATTTTTCACCCCATCCTCTGGGAGCGGGGAGTGAGTGTGAGGCACGTTTGGCTGCTGGCTGGGGTCAACCCACTACAGGCTCTTTCACAGGACAACTGATATTGGATAGGCTCAAAAAGCCATTGTACATTGAAGAATAATATGAAACAGGCCGGACCTGTTTTATGAAGTAAAAGGACCGAGTCTACTGCTCAGAGGCAGGGATTGACCAAGTATGTTGCAAAGTAAAGGATGCTTAAGCATCTGTAGGAGGTTTGTTTAGCTGTTCAGGATGCTGGTGATAGAAACGAGTATGTGTGAGTGCTTGTTCTGTGCTCTCCAGTGCTAGTACTGATCAGGCTGGTGGTGTTGAAAGTGTAAGACAGGGTTTTAAACTAAGGTCAGGACCTCTTGGCGAGGGGGGAAAGTGAGACTGGATTTTCTTTAGAGCAACTATGAAAAACAGGCTGCTGATGCTAGTGGTATCTGCTGTTGCTTTTTAGAAAGGGTTTGTGTAATGAGCTTATGTCACTGCTCTTTCAGGTGGTTCTTGTGCTCAGCTGAATGGATAAACTGTAGGAGAGATTATGTTGGAGAATTTGGAAACTTGTATCTTTTGCATCTATTGTGTCTGTGTAACCTGTATTTACAGAGTGAGTTACAGAATGAAAGAGTTCTGTATTAATTTGTCAGTGGAGGATATTATTAACTACAGACTCTTTCATGAGCAAACTGATATAATCTGACTGTGGAACTGTTTTTCTGCATGGGTAAGCAGATGCATTAAGCTATAAACAAAGATGTATCAAGGCTCCTACTGAACATGGGAAAAATTAAAAGTTAAAATTGGTTAGCAGGTTTAACATTAAATAAAACTACCTGTCAGATAAATGGTTAATGCAGATCACCTTCATCACTCAGTCTCTTAACACCTCCTGAAATAAATAGGATACTTGATGTTCCTGTTCAAGTTCCCTTTATAATGAACCGATGCAGCTTCATCAGTTTTTACTTGAGGGAGTTACGGTACCATATTGCTACATATCAGCATAAGCAGAGATGTCCATTCAGTGAAGTTAAAATGGTGTATTTGCAAGACATAAATGCAATTCTATAGTCATGAAGTCCAGGAATTAAATAGCTGAATTAATCTGGCAGAAGCAGAGTCAAGAGAAATTGTTGAAAGCCACAAAGGGAACCCGGCAGAACATGTTCGTTATTGCTTTAGTTTTAGACAGTCTGTTAGCGATTGGCATACAAGGGCAGTTACAAAAGCTCTGATTAGCCATGGAAAGGACTGAGAGTTACAGTGAAAAAAATTTGCTCATCAAATGTGTCCATAACAGCTAAATGATAGCATGCATATTTGTCTTGTGTTTCTGCTGTTTACAGTCAAAATCTTTTACACATTGACGAAAAATAGCACTTTGCAATCTGTAACGTCTGGCAGGTTTATTAATGCTGTAGACCTTTATTTTTAAAGGTGTGTGTAATGAGAGTGTCTGGGTGGAAAGTTAATAGCCATCCCTAACAAAATATCCCCTATCGAGTGCAGTGTTCAAAATACAATGTTTTATGGATATGAATGAACTGGCAGGTTTTTTAGTAATGATTAACTCATAAAGCGAAGAAAAATTTCTTATTAGATGCTGTAAAGACAAGTAATACTTAAACATCATCCCAAATGAGTCTTGTGATACTTTTGTTCCGACTTGGACTGTTCTACCCATCATAATAGCACACAGAATTTAAATGTGTACTGTGAATTAGGAAGGTTCTCACCTGCTCTTGGTCTTTCTCTTTCAAGAGGGTATTTACGCCATCAGTCAGCATTAGTTCTCCCTCTCTCAAAGGGTTCTGCCCGAGACTGTACGTTGACCTGCTTGAGAGACTTCTCTTCGGATTTATATCTCAGTTCACAACTAGTTTTGAGTGATGTCATGTCAGTGGGTTTGGATGTGTAGCTCAAAGTTGAAAGCTTTTGAAATGCACAGCAAATACCTAAACCCTGTTTGACACCTTTAAAGAGGTACTAACAGCGAAAGTCAGGAACTGATATAAAGGAGGTTTAATTTGCTCATAATTACAGTGGGAGAAAAATTATAGATGATGTAAGAATTACGATAGTGTGAGAATCCGTTGCAAACTGTCTGAAACTTTATAGGCTTAAAACAGTCTATCCTAAAAAGTGCTAAAGGAACCTTTACATGTAATGATGCCTCGATGCACGTGGTCACTCTTCTCAAAATGCAGCGGTCTGCTTTCTCTCCTACCTACTTCTCCTCCTCCTTTCAGAAGTATTATATCAGCTTATTGGGAAAGCAGTATTTCTGTAAACTCCATGTCTTTGTCTTAATTTATTAGTTTTTGAGGTTTATTGCAAAGATCAAATTAATAAGCTTCTTGGAATACTTTTACCTTTAAAGATTTTAAAAGGTGGTATATATCTGTGCCATACAGCTGAATTGTTAATTACATAATTACAATTATAGAATGATTTTATGTATGTTGTACAAAGATACAAGAAGGTAGCAAGAAGGCACTGGTCTTGGCTGTCCAGTTGGAGAGTTGGAACTGTGTTTTATCTAATATCCACCCTTGTTTAACACAACTCCTAAAAGCTTCAGGTGCATTGTGAGCTGTCAGTATTCCCGTTGCACCTAGTAACTGTGCTGTTGGACCACGAGCAGGAGGCTTAATAATTGTGTGGTGTTAGTTTTCTGAATTTGATAGCTTGGATTTTTCTTGAAACAGACCTGTAGATAACCAAAAGGTCAAAATACTTTTTTTCCAAGCTTTTATTTTGCATATGCTCTTTATTTTCTGAGTTTTTGTTGTTTTTTTTTTAAGAACTTTAAAGTCATTAACCAATTACAACAGAGCTCGTTATAGCTTGGCTCATTTAGTGTGTTCCCAAGGCAAATTGCTGCTCATGCATTCAGCTGTAGTTGAGTGTGCATTAAACTCTGCCTCACCCCTTGCATGCTATTCTGAGCTTCTGTGTGCACACACATGCGGGGTTCAGCCAGGTACACCAGCAAAGCCTTGATATCCTGGCCATGCTGGCTGTGGTGGGGTGAAATCACATACCCTGCTGTTATAACAAACATCAGAAAAAACTCCTGAAGAGTTTGGGGGGCTGTCTCAGGGGAAGAGGTGTGCTGGGACAGTTATGGCCTTTAGTCTGGCTAAGAAACAGGGCAAAGAAATATTTTTCTTTTTTTAAATTTTTTTGCCAATGTAACCTGCACTTGTATTACAGGAATTAGCAAAGGCTGAAATACAAATTCAGTGTGGGAATGACTGTAAATAATTTCTGATGGTGACTTCCAGCCAAAAGCCCTGCTGGCAAGTGTTATGTTGCCACTTACTGCCCCGATTTAGCAGCTTGCTTCTAGGAGAGCTGCAGAGACTGGTGGTTGAACTATGCTATTTAATTTCTTCAACTGTCCCAGCAAATGAAGAAGTATATTAACAGCCACCGGAAAGCCCATGCCTACAACTGTTAAATAAGTTGATGCGAATCTGGGAATAGGAATTTCTTCATTAGAGATTCCTTTCCAAGTCTTCTGGAATAGTCCTGCGGTGGCTGTAGGTTTCTGTGACTTAAATGTGAGGGTTTGGTTTTAATAGCTTTTTGCTAAAATTGTTTAGATGGAAATTGGTTTCATTTGCGGGGCATTGCCTGTGTGAGCTTTCAGAAAGAAAACTAAGTGCTGCAAAAATACATCCTGCAAGTTACCAAATGGCAAGATTTGATTTTTATGGCCAAATGCCGATCATCCTGAAATCAGGTAATTAGATCAAGTATTTCCTATGTGCCCAGCAGTGAGTATGTAGTTTTTATAGGCAAAACAAGTGATGAGTCATGTGATGGGTGCCAAGTACATGTATTTCCATAGATGGTTCTTTTATACGTATGTTTGATGCTAAACAACAAAATATACTTAGCTTTATAGCCAGTTTCTATACAAGTTTTCAAATGCATACCTAGTGGTTAGTGTTCTGTATGTGCTTTAACTATTTCCTTGTTTCTAAGTACCTGTAGTGCTTGAATGTGGAAATGATTTGAGTTTAAGGCAGTTTGAGAGTAGTTAAAGCTAAGCAAGTGAGTTGGTAAAACGGTGAAATATGTTTAGCAAGTCTGATCTTATTCTGAAAAGAGCAATGAGAGATGTTTGAAAAACATAAGGGGTATCACTGAATTTTACAGTATTCACATAAATGCCTTATGGGTTAGATAATCACATACTGCGCATCCTTTGCCAAACTACATAATACTACAGCTCCTGTAAATTCCATTTGTACCTGAAGGAAAGATACTGTAAGAGTAAACACCAACAAAAGCTTATAAAATTCCTTATTCTGCAGTCTTTAGCTGGGCTTCCTCAAGCAGGGGTGGTTTGGGGGTGGATATTTGCACTCTGATTTAGTGGGACCCAACGAACATGCCCATGAAAAGATACACGGTGAAAATCAGGAACTGCTCCTCTAGATCTATGCAACGAGAAATCTAAACTCTTTGACTGGTTGAGACCCTAGCTCTGAAAAGCTGGCCTTCCTTTAGTGTCACTGTGGGTGTGTGTTAGGAAAATGCAAAACGGCGAGTTGCTGCTGGCAGTTTGAGTGCAATGGGATTGTGTCGTGTTTCCGACAAAAGCTTTGCTGTGCAGCCACATGACTGCGGCATCCAGAAATAATCACATAATCTCGCTGCTAGAGGGCCTGCATTAGACTCACAGCAGAACTCCGTGTTTGGAGCCTAACTCATCTATTCTTTAGAGCTTTTTTAGCTGAAGACGGAAGGGATTTTCAAAAGGCATCAGGCCCCTTATATTGTTTGTCTGCTTTTTATCTGCAAGACATTTTAGAAAGTGAGCTGTACATTTACAGATAATTGAAATTGTGCAAATGCATAATAATATATTTAAATGGTTTTTTGCTTTGGAGGGAGCATCTTAAAATTGAACATAATTCCAGGTTATTGCTTGTGAAAAATAAGGTATCTGGGAAAAGTTGCAGATAACTGGATTTACATTTTGTTCCATTTGATGTTTCTTATTTCCGATGGTATTTCTGAGAATCCCAGTAATTCTCTTATGCAACCACTGGCAGCAATAATATGCTTGTGAAAAAACATGAGTACCCCAGTCAAGGCCAGGATAGAATTTAATGCTTTAAGTAGGGAAATCTACTGAGCAACCTGATCTGGTGAAAGATGCCCCTACCCAGGGCAGGAGGGTTGGACAAGATGTCCTTTAAAAGTCCCTTCCAACCCAACCTATTCTAAGATTCTGTGAAATGTTAATGTGTTCAAGCTCTTACCTGTTTTAAAACTCTTGCATTAACTTTGGTACTTGCCTTTCCCATTTAGATTGCAAAAGGAGGAAGGTGTTACTTGTAAAATCTACCAGGTTTTTATCTGAAGTGGATGTTTTTTCAGGCTCTAAACATAACATTATGTAATTGTAATAGATATTTCTGTTGATTTGGTTTGTTTGATTGTTGTGATTGGTTATTTTAGTTCTGTATTCAGTATGCCAACTCACTTTCCCTGTTGTATGCAACCTTTAGAAGACTTGGGAGGGATGCTTTATTTAGCTTTTGTCAGGGTATGTTTCTCTTGTCAACAGAAATTATAAAGATGGGTAGTTCTTTTGTTTTGGGTGACCAAGAAAGCAGGCAAGGAGTCAGGCTGCCCAGGACCTGAAGACTCTTGTGTTTGTGCAAATCTTGCAGGTTCAGTTGAGGAGGGGGGGTGAGGGGAAGTCATAGTGTTAGGCTGGTTAGAATTGCCACAGTTTTATGTGGTCAAGTGTTACCAGCTGACTGACTTAAACCAGTATCTTCTGTCTTGGGTGTTCATTTTCTGCTTTCTAGCATCTACCTTGCCCATGTCAGACACACATTTATGAACACTTACAGCTTGAACCACGGAGCCGCTGTTGAAGGATGCTTCATACCCAGGTATCCAATGCAGTTAACTAAGTGAGGTGTGCCACGTGTAGCCATTGCTCCCTAGGTATCATATTATAATTTTGTCACCTTGTTGCTCTAGCTTCATGCTTCTAGTAAAAGCATAGAAAACCAACTTCCCTATTCATTTCCCCACTTTTCTGTAATGTTTCCACTGAACTGATTGCTGAAGCTGCTCTTTTTCAGATGCCTCTTGATGATAAAGGCAAGTTAGAGATAACTTCTGATTCTCCCAAATTAGGCGGTAGCTGATGTGTATAACTCCTATTTTTGTGGTTATCACTGTCCTCCCCATATTCAGTAGTACCAACAGTCTCATTTTAAACATAGTTGTAGTTTTTTTAAGACAACAGATAATATGCGTATAGATACTTGCACAATCAATTCTTCATGTCAGTGCCTTCTTATACCCATTCTTCTTTCAGTATGGAGACCATTACAATGTATTTATAGAGTTTCAGATGTATTGGGCTTCAAAACGTGAAATATAGTGCTTCTGTTGTATAAAAAGATTGCTGTATACGTGGGAAATTATTTCATAAAGCTGTCTGGGCTTTTTAAACTTGGTTCACGAGTAATAAACAGATAATAAAAATCTTGTGGACAGGTGTTCACTATTTTTTGTATTTGAATTTATCTCAGTATCCTTTCTTACTGCTTAGTCATGATATTGCCTTTTCTGCAAACATTGTTTAAAATTACAAAAAGTTATGGTAGCAATGCTTCCTAAGCTCCCTGAAGCGTTGCTGTATTGATTCATAACTGAAGTGAAGCTGAAAGTTTCAGATCTAGTGTGTCTCAGCCGTAGGTAACTGAGAGTGCTGAATTTCCTCAGCTGCAAGAGCTTCAGGTTTGTAACTTCAGGCAGGGTTGGATTTTGGAATTAACATGGATTATGGCCCTGCAGGCTCATGACAGTGGGGAGTGTTGTAGTGGTGGTAATGTGCATGTGGCATGACCTCTGTTAGGGAAGGATGCAAAATGGAGAAGAGGAGACTGAGGGGTGAGCTCATTAATGTTTATAAATATGGAAAGGGTGAGTGACAGGAGGATGGAGCCAGGCTCTTCTCAGTGACAGCCAATGATAGGACAAGGGGCAATGGGTGCAAGCTGGAACAAAAGAGGTTCCACTTAAATATGAGAAAAAACTTCTTCACAGTGAGGGTGATAGAACACTGGAAGGGGCTGCCCAGAGAGGTTGTGGAGTCTCCTTCTCTGGAGACATTAAAAACCCGCCTGGACGCGTTCCTGTGTGACCTGCTCTAGGTGTTCCTGCTCTGGCAGGGGGATTGGACTAGATGATATTTCAAGATCCCTTCCAATCCCTGATATTCTGTGAATCTGTGAAAATAACCTACAACTAGTAATTTAATTTTTAATAAAAATCTCTTAGCCAAGAATCTTCAAGTGATTTATAAACATGGTCTTGTTCTCACAATGTTCTTCTGTATTGTCATACTTTGCAATAAGAGAGTGCTGTGAAAGTGAAATGTTACCTTAATTTGCCACATGCGAGATGGGCATGTTACAGGTCCAGTGCCACAAATGCTCATGGTAATGTCTCATGTGAGTCATAAGGTAGACCATGGTTTTATTAAACTTAATCATACAGTTGCAGGCTAAAATTAAAGGCTGTAATCGTATTGTTACAGGCCTAGAACTGTTTCACAGTCACAGAGGGATTTAGCGGTAGTGTTGGTAACAGATATTCATATAGCAGTCAGCAGTGCTGCCAGGCCCAAAGCTGATGGTTTTCTCATCATTTGCAAGATATGGAAGTTAAAATAGAATTAGGATCAGAGAGGCCATTCCTTATTTAATCTGGTTGTTGACTCATTCTGCTTTTTCATCTTATTTTGATTATTTAATACTATTTTGCACAGCTTCTGAGTAATGAAAAAGTTTGTAAAATGGCTTTTTGAAAGCTACAGTGTTTAATAGTTTGAATAGAAAATAGAAAATTGAGAGAAACACAGCGAGAGAAAACACACTAATAAAATGAGCCTACAAAGCTCAGCTGCAAGAACTAAGGGGATGCAAATTCTGCTCTGTCCTTGAGGCCCTCCTCATTTCTCTATTTTCTTTTTTTCCTTGTCTTACTTAATCAATATAGTTTTCAGCTTAGTGCTTCTTTATATCATGGCTCCCTAGCAAAATGTCACCAGCCTAGCAATGCTTCAGGTTACAATCTTTATCACAGCAGCAGCCTAAAACTGGAGCTGGAGTTACTTGGTTTTGCCAGGTTTTGGATTATAACTTCCTTTTCCAGATCTGGCTCCTCTTCTGAATTTAAACCTTATTTTCTAAATGTGTATGCAGTCTTCTCTTACCCTTTTTGCCCAAAGGATTTTCTTTTTGCAATTTTCCTTTATAGTCACATTGCTCAGAACAAGGCTGTTATTTTTTCTGGTTTTGCCTACAGTGAGGAAAATGGGATTGTTCAAATTCTATCGTTGGTGGCAGTTCTGGGTTCTACTGGTTTCTGTGCTAAAAATGTGAATTTCTTACAATATTAGATGTCTTGAGGTTCCATTTCAATTCAAATATGTAATCATGAACCAAGGTTATCGTGCATTAAATTACCAGACATTCACTGTGAAATCCACTTCTTACCGCAATTCCCCGAGTCACAGTTTTTCTTTCATGCTATGAAGAATATCACAACTGCTACTGCAAAACACTCGGTGTGATTGCTAATAAATTGTCTAAGCGCTACTCAACTCCAGGGGGAAAGTCACTAAGGTGTTAGGTTGACAGTGGTGCTTTCTGGTGGTTCATGCAGGCCTTGCTCGAGTCTTTCTATGGGTGACAGTCCGGCTGTGACTGCTCTAAAGGCTCCAGTGAAGTTAGGCTGAATGGGCATTGTTTCTCTGCTAAGGCACTCGGGCTTGTCCCTAGTCCAATAAGGTTTGTGTGTTGTGTGCTTTGACTTAACTCAAAGTTGATGTGTGTGATGGCCCTTGAAGTTGTGAAGTTGTTGTTACACGTAGACTAGTAATGGGTTCTATGCTTTGTATGCTGTAATCTGTTGTCTTGTTTTCATGTTGGGTTTTTTTTGGCTTTTTCCCTCCCAATTATTAGTTTGTGAGTAGAAACCTGTCTTAAGTGTCAGAGGACATAGGTAGAGATTGGTTGCTAAAACAGACACTCTAATTGTTCTTAATTATTTTCATTATTTGCTGGAGAGGGCCAACTGCCACAATGTCATGTGTGTTGTCCCATGACCCGTCCCACCCATATTTCAGTATATACCCATTTACAGAATACTTGTGACAAACTTCTGGAGGAAGCCCTGAGGCTCAAGGACGCTCATTGATATCTTTAGCATGACAGAGAGCCTTCTTGGCTGTCATCAGTCACTGGAAGATGCATGTTTCTCAGCAAGCATTGCTTCTTACACCTTCTTCCCATTCCCTCTGGCACTCGTCCCTGTTTCATCCTGAAGATCATGTATGCTAACAGGCAAACTCAGTGCGAACACCTAGGTGAGGCTAATGTGTTTAATTCATTACTAGCTTTAAGTTTTGAGATGAAACACGGGAAAGAAGTGATATAACAGATGTTTCTCTGAGGGTATTTTGGTGAGCAGGGAAAAGATTCCCATTTCTTCCTCATAGTATAAAACGTAAGGGGCATTGTATGAAGCAGGATCAGAACAAACCAAAGGTTAATGGCTTTTCTTCAGCACATGACTGATGTGTGGAGCACCTTCCCATAGGATGCTGCAGATGTCCAGTATTCATGGTATTTTCAGGAAGCAACTTGACAAATGGAGTAAGTGAAGTCCTAGACACTGCTCTAGTTCAGAAAGGTGCTTAACCTGCAGGTAATGCTTACTGGATTTCAGCTGTCCATGTAGTCTTTGGGTATCTGCTATGATCTGCACCTGAAAAAGTGACCCTGGGCTAGATAGACAATTATTCTGTTCATGTGTCACTGCTTCTTATGGGATCAAAGCTTGTCTGTGGCATTTGGAATGGGAACACACTCATTTACAATGCTTTAAAAATTCTGTCAACTTACATGTTTGAGTGAATGCGTAAGAAGATGCTAAATTTGTTTGCAGAGTTCTTAACTACAATAATTCTCAGCTGTGAGTTGCAATTAATGCTATACATCATGGGTGGGTAGTCAGAATGTAGAGAGAACCTGGTAGCAGTGATTCTCTCCCTTTCTTGTGTGAACTGAATTATGTGGTTATGCTGTTGTCTTGTATTCTCTAACTTGCTTGATCATCATAGAACCTACGAACCTGACATCAAGCATTTGCTAAATGCAACAGGGCTACAATGTTCCTTGGTTTTTTGTTCTCTGGAGAAGTTTGAGTAAGAGCAGAGGTGATTAACTCTAGGCTGTCTTTTACTGGCTTGTTCTGCTTTGCTGTTGAAAGTTGAAAGAATAACTTCCCTGTAGCCACTTGATGTAAAAGTCAAATCTAAATAATTGTTGCTCTGAAAAAAATGTTGTGAATACTACGTGCACAAGCAGAAGCCAGCTTCTGAAAACAAAACCTCTTGTTAGGTCTCAAAATATGCTCTTATACCTTACTGTCATATGTCACACAGGAAAAAAAAAATTCTGAAAAGGAGGTGACTAAGAACAAAACTGAGCAGCTGAGCAAGTAAACAGGGACAGAAAGGCAAGGGAGGGAAAGCAGCTGGGGGCCAAGGCCATGTACAGGTCTATTGGGCCAGTCTGTTGCTCACCTTCCTTGTGGAGTTCTCCCTTCTGTTTTGTTCCCCCCCTTTTTTCTTTAAAGATTGCTGTGAATTCTTTAAAGATTGCTGTGAAGTCTTAAGGCTATAGATGGTTTCTTAGGATTATTTGGGAACACTGCAGAATAACCAGATCACAATGAAGCCTGTTTAAAACTTTGGTAGTTCAAATATTAAGGCTGGTTATTAAACCATAGAAAGGCGCACACAGCATTTCTTGAAAACCTAATGCTTAGATTATTGCTAAACTAAAATTAGGCTTTTTGCTAATAACCAAGAGATGGAAGATAAAAAGTATGATGGGTTGCTATTGCTTTTTTGCTATTAAGAATTCGTTGGCATGTCTACCTTAAATGTGCTGAGAGAATTGTTTCTTTAGCCAGTGAATCTTTGTCACTCTCTAAAGATTCCACTGAAAAAGTGGTTCTTGTGAAATTTTGTTTACATGAGATAAGCAAAGAGTTAAGAAAGTTTTATTTCAACTTTGTAAGAAGACACATTGTTTTATCAGTTCATTATCAGCAACCAGTTCAATCTGTCAGTTTGGTACATTATGCAAACTTTTCCAATGGCAACCAGCAAAGATTCCCTCCCCTCCACCCCTTCCCCACCCCCTTTGTATATAGATCTCCAAATCTGTGAAATTCTGCCTTCAGCCTGGCTGTTTATCCATATGCTGCAGAATGCTGAAAGAACAGGAATGCAGCTATTTCTTCTAAACAGAAGTATTCTGCTGTGCTCTGGAATGCTAGATGTGGAAGCCAATTAGCATTTTTGGGGAAATTCTTTGTAGTTTATTATTACTCAGTGTGAAATTTTTGTGTGTATGCAAACAAGTTCATATTTATCTTAGCACAGTAGTATGATGTCTGAATGGCAATGGCTAACAATTTAAAAATGGGATGCATTTCATTTTCTAGCCTCTTACAAAAAGTTTCTCTAAGCAATTTAACCTTTCTTCTGTAAAGCAAACAGTCACTGGGGAACCTTATGTATAATTCTACATTTTAATATGTTCTTACACATAAACTGACTTTAAATGCTGTTTTCTATTATGCTGCAGTGGTTCAGTAACTTATTTTTAAACTGAGCCAAAATAACCATAACAGCTCTTTGTGGGTATAGAAACCAGATGTCGAGATTCTCAGAAATGTCTAGATGCCTTAATACTAGTATTTGAACTTCCACTGAAGCAAATGTGAACTGTGTTAGGATTAGAGGGTCATCTTGTTCTCTAAAATTATTTTGCAGCTATCAGGCTAGAAATCTATCTGTTAAGATATTTCTGCTTTGTATGGTCGTGTACATTCTGATGAGAATCTGCCGTAATTTTGGTTTTAAGGAAATAAATTATTGGACCACCAAAAGAATAAATAGAGCTTGTCCATTTCTCCTTCATTCTCCGTCCTCTGAATTTGCTGGAGCCTAAGTTTTGCCATCATGTCCAGGGGACTTGGTGATGTCCAGGCATTGAGAAAAATAAATCCATCAGTGTATATGCCCAAATGAATGCATCCTCCACTATGTTACCACTGAAACTACTTACACTTAGTACAGGTAGTTAAAGTCCTGACTAGATGAATTTTCTCCTTTGGATAGGGAGTGTCCTTTCCACTTTTCTGACTTTCTGATAATCAATGTGCTTTGCTTTGTAATCACTGGTTTCTTGATGAAACCGTAGTAATAATTACTGCCTGTTAGGTTTGTTTGTTTTTTTTTTGTTTGCTTGATGCAAGAACATTGGTGTTGTCTCAAATGAGTTATTCCCAACATGCAAGTAAGGATTAGGTGTTTTGGAAATGTGTTTAGTATATTCAATGGAGCTGTATTACAGGCAGAACGGAATTTTAATCTAAGGTTTTTTCTATCAGTTTTAGGCAAAAGAAGAAAGATAATGCCTACCTTCCCCCCCCCACAGTAGATGCAGTTTCCAGAAGATCTTTCTGTTGTTCTGCCAATTCTCTGTGTTATTGTCCTCCCAGTATTAATCTTTGTTGGTTTGATCTCAGTTCATAGGCATCTTATTTCAATTTGGTGCAAAGCTCTCAGGGGAAGTTTATGGTGTTGGCCAACAAGTCAGGACATCTCTCACCTTAGGAAATGACTAATAATTTTTCTTGAAAATAACCTTGGTTATTTGCATCTTACCTGGTTTCCTGTGTAAGCCTTTTTGGGCATAAGCCAAGGCTGCTAATCCATGTGTAGTTTGGAGCCATTAAGTATAAAGTCTAGTTTTCCACTTCAGCCTGATGTGTCAGCAGATGACTGCTTCAGCAGCCTGGTCCTAGAGGACAAAAGGGGGAATCAAGTAGTGAGAGCTTCGTGAATGAACACATCTTGTATTTCAGAAGTATTTCAACATAGCTAAGCCATCCATTGCACAGAATTGAAATGTTTTGAAGGCAATATTCACATGTTGGTTCCTGGCTATACTTTACCCTTGCAAAATTAGTCTTTTAACTTAGTGTTGATGGTCTAGCATGAGGCTGGGCAGCCTTTCTCTTGCAGACATGTAGTGTCTTTGGATACAACGCTTTAAAACTAGTCTGGATGCTGAATGCTCAGTTTTCAGGGCCATGTGGCACCAATTGACTGTACCAAACCTGGTTTTTCCTTTGGACTGTTTAGTATTAAGCTTTTTTCTCTCTCTTCCTGGGCTGTTTATGCCTAAGTGAGAATTGCCTTGACACAAGATGGCAGATAAACCTAAGTAGTAGTCTGAAAAAACTGCTACTTCTGACTCTTTTCCCGGCTAAGAACTGTGCTGACTTTATGAATGGGGAGAAAATCCTTAGAGCACGTTATCCCAGTCCAGGTGTGTTTCTGGCCAGCTGGATAAGGGTCTAGAAACTTGTGCAGGGTCTCAGTAAGTCAGATGGGAATATGAAGCAATAAACTACCAGCTTAGTCAGGAGACCCAGACAGCTTTGATTTTGTCACTACCAAGCATGTAGATTCACACATCTCTTCAAAGTATGTAGGAGAATATCAGTGACTGAGATGGTAAACTTGTGATGATCTGTGATTGAGAACTAAGAGCTTTGTAGAACACTGACTCCAGATGTCATTTTGGCTTAAGGGAAAGGGGCACCCACTGTTAATTAAACAACCAAAGTTTAGACACTAAACTTGTAACAGTATGCTGCCCAGTATTCTCTGTGTGTCAGTCATGCTCTGCTGTTCAGGATGTGTCTCTCCTGATGAACATCTTAGTAGTTTCTGTACAAGACAGGTATTTAGTGAAAGGCCATATTTGTGTGTGTGTGTGTAACTTTGGGATTATATTTTATTTTGTAGGATTGTGTAAACTACTGTCTCTGGTTAGGCTTGTGTCTCCCTCAAGAGTCAATTAATCTTGTTTTCTTGCTTATTTTGAGTCTTTCTAGTAATTTTGAAATAACTGGAGAGAATAATACAAAGCTTGATAAAACCATATGTAACGATGTGACAGAAATTGGAGAGAACTATACTGTTTTATGTTTTATTTGGGTTTTTTTAAATTGCAAATTACTGTGTTATTTTACTTTAAGTCCTTTACAGCACAAATGCCTTGTTTCTTTGGTGAGGAGCAATAATGCTTTGTATTGGCAAGGTGAAGAAGGCTGGAAAATGGAAGGGTGCCATAGAATGCCTTGTAGGTACAGTCCTGGCAGAGGCACTTCACACAAGCAGAAAGAGATGGTTCTGTGAGTGAGGAAGACAAGTCTTCCCAAATTAATTCATTCGTGCTGCAGCTGCACGTAGCCTAGTTGCATCTGCCTTCTAGCAGCCCGAGAGAAACTTTGAGGTGCTCCAAAGAATGAGTGAAAAGCTGGCCTTACATAGTTTCAACTGTTTTGCTAAAGTGCTACTGTTAAGCATTAAATTTTCATGATGATTATATTCTGGCTCCAGCATTTTTGTGGAAGATGACACGATAGAGTTGATTTGCTAAGGGCAATGTCTCTTTACAAACTGCTATCTCCTGTATTGAGTGATGCTGGTGGTGAGGTACACTAAGGCAAGGCATCATGGTAGCATCGTCCATTGCAAGTCAGAATAGAGTCCTCAACATGTGCAGTGAAACGTATGAGAGTCACGTTGTCCTCTGCTGCAGTTTTCCCATTTGTTGCAGAGGATGATACACAGGTAGGAATGTTGGCAGAAGGAGAGTTGGCCTGGGCAGACTGAACTTCTCCGTTTAAGTTCTGATTTTCAATTTTTTTCATGCAATGTAACTTACTCTAAGTGCTGTACAACAGTTTTTATGTAACAGTATGTCCAGAGAGAAATTAAGTGTGTAAGAGGAAGTTCTCCCATTTTTTTTTTTTGTGCTGGGAGTAAGTGGGTCACCTGGAATACTGAGCTGAGGGTTGCTCCAGCTGGAGCAGTAATGCAGAGCTACAAGTGTACTACATGAGTAATGAATGGCACCCTGATAATGGTGGGGTGGCAGAGCACAGCCTCATTGGGCTCCTCTGTAGAAATTTGGGGTATATAAAACAAGTTCTTCATGTACATGTCTGCTCTTCACAAGTGCTACCAGCTTTGTGGTAAGAAACTTAAATAATCATTAGGAACTCTAGGAGTCTCCTGGATTGTTTTCCATGTTTTGTCTAATGAAATTATTTCCTGGGAAATGAAGATGTTTGTAAAGGCTCTTCTGGTAACTTGGCAAGTTTCATTTCACAGGTAATAATAGTTTTGCCTTTATGGAATTAAACAACTTGTATAGCTTTCTTGAAATTCTCTTTTACAAAGACAGTTATAATATATCCAAGAGCTGTTTATGTAATTTCTATAATTCAAGTTGCCTCCTCTACTCTAGCATTTATTTTGTTGGGAGGCCTGTGTTCCTTGTAGCTTTGGAAGTCAGCTTTGGGATTTGCTGCTCAGGTGTTACCTGTGAAGAGAAGGGCTGGGTTTACTGTGGATCTTGAAGGTGGTTTTCAAACAGGTGAGGTTCGTGTTGGGTTTATAAATCCATCTCTTCTATTATATCTTTCTTTCCTATATTTGTCTTGTTCATAACACTAGTACTGGGTTTAGCTTCTGTCTCAGCCCACGTGCTTATGTTTGTGGGGTTTTTCTCTCCTGTACTTCATATTTCTATTGCCTTCCTTGTTGCAGCGCTTAAGTGTTCGGTGACATGTTAAACAATTACTCTTATATTTCACATATGGATTTTGTGTAACTTAAATGCAGAAGCTACCTGTCTTTGTGTAACTATCTGCATTTGTGTAACCATCTGTATACCTTCTGGAAGTTAATTTTTGCCATGATTTTTAGTAGATGTTTTTGCTATATATGGAGTAAGTATATAAATGCTTATCCATGAAATGAGTCAGCATGTTGTAATCGAACAGGACTTGTACCATCTTACTGCAATTATACAGACACACACCCCTTCCCCTGTATTTAATACCTTTTCCTTTTGTCTTAGATTGTATTGGGATATGACTAGTCCTTAGACTGTTCTAAGTAGTAACATGAACAATCAAGCAGTAGAGCTGCTTGGAGAGTAGAAATACAATCCCAGCTTGATTTACATTGCTACATTTTCAGTCCATTTCAAAAACATAATTGTGCTTTGCTGAATATATATAATATTTGATATCCTTCCAAAATATATATTCTTCTGTCTGTCATCTCCAGTTCATAAATTCTGGACTTCCTTTTTCTCTCAAACAAAAAGTAAATGAATAAAAATTGTTTCTGAACGCATGCTATAATTATGGGTGTTAGTCATGGTTTTGGATGGTGTTTGTGTTCACAGTGTAATTTTGGGATGTGACAACATCATCCTCTGAAGTTAATGTATCTTTCTGAACGGAGCCTTTAGTATATTCTATTTTAACCTAACTTGTAATGATTTTCTATGTATCTCCTTGATAATGATAAATAATATAAAATTGTATCAAGGAAACCAAATAGGTAAAAAAAATAAAATAATCTGAGTTATATGTATTTGCAGCTTAAAATCCCTATCGGTCTCCAAAACATTTTATTTGGAAGAGAATGCTTTATTTCACCTATAATTTTGATAAAGAAAAGCAACATAGCTTTAGAAGTTGTAAAATACTCAATACATCAGGAAACTGTTGCATTACTTGATAAGCTAACTCTTTGGAGTAATAACCTAAAACATTTTACTGGAAGACTCTTCAATTGCTTTAAGTGTGTTTGCAAGTCACCACAAAACTACAAAATAGGATTCTCCTTTATCTATTTTTCTGCAGTTGGTTGGGTCATATATATTAAAAGCTTGTTTTCTGTGTTTAATAATGCCTTGAGATTGATTTTTTATGATCATTGGTAGTCCCTGAAGTTCTGTGGGCATTTGCAGTCGGCAGGCTTGCCCGTTTCGTCCATGCTGGAATTAAGCAGAGCTGGGGCTTGGGTCTGGTGCAACAGTAACTGCTACAGCAGTGAACAAAACTGAAAAGGCTGCAGGTAGTAGAGCTAAATTCAGATGTAAGAGAGCTTATCTCTAAGGTAGCAAGCAAGGCCAAAAAAATATATATTTTTTAATCTTTTGTTATTTTTTTAGTTCAGTAGGTTTGAACAGTTATCTCTCACCTTCAGAAGGAAATGGTCCTGCCATGCTCATGGCAAACCTGGAGGGGTCTTTCTGCAGCTCTTATCTTTGAACCTGTGAATGGAACAACAAAGTATTGATTGTGCTGGAGGGAAACTTGTTTGGTTGCCGTGCGAAAGTACTTCTAAGTTCTTGACCTCCACTTTGCATTTGTTACACAAAACAGGCTTGAGCAGGGAAAAACTGAAGAGTGGGAGAAAAGTAATATTTTTACCTGTTTTTAAGCAGTTTCAAATGTTTTCAGCAAGTAATATGATCACGTGACTGTAGGCCAGACAGCTGTGTAAGTCAGGCTGGACGCAGCTATTACCATCTGTTTTCAGAATAGTCTTGAAATTCTGTTTGATTTCAGAAATGTCCAAAAACTTTTTTTGACACTTTGATTTTATGATTTTCTTCTCCAGAGAAAAATAAACAGTTTCTCAATTGAAAAGCAATTAATAGCTTTGATCCAAGACTGTGTGTACACTAAGCCTTCCATTCAAATGTAGTATTCATTGTAAAAACCAATATAACTTAAACCTTGTATGGCACTGAAATGTAAGCTATAGCTACTCCAGCAGGTGTTCTTATCTTATGGCTTTGGAAGCTGCAATTCTTTGCCCCATTACATTTGAGATTAGACAGGAATATGCCTCTCATTTTGGTATGGACTCTAGTTAGCATTCATTTCTGGAGTCATACTGGGGTGTAAAGCTGTGGTGGTCGAGAAGGAAGTTTAGCTGTGGTGGAAGATAAGCGTTACTATTGTCTCCTGGTAAAGACATGCAGAAGGTGTCTACGTTGAAATTTGAATTGTACATGTAGGCATTAATAATTTTGCATTACTTCAGCATCCTCTGTTTTTCTAAGGTTGGATTTCTCTTTCCTTTTTTTTTTTGGTGTCCCTGATGTAGTATTTTTTTATATTATTATCAAATACTACAAAGGAAAACCAATTTGAATCATATTCTTGCCAGTGCATTTTAAATATCAAAATAAGCATTACTGATAATGCATTTCCTTTTAACAGCAGTTTTACAATTAATGCCTTTGCCTTTTTTGTCATTCTGCATACTAGAGAAAATATTTGGCAATGAGACGTTTGCTGAATGGCTTTGGGGACAACCTGAACATCTATGGTTAGAATGTAAAACTGATATTGCTGGTCAATAAAAAGTAATGGGCAATCGGCTGTACGTATTGTAGCTTTTCCAAAAGCTGTTTCTGAGAATGTGGGAAAAGAAGCATGTCTTAATTAAATAGGGAGTACCATAATTGTGTTGATTTTTTAATATTGATCTAAACAGGCAGCAAACAGCTCTCAGTAACTTGATGTTGCCAGAAGAGATAATGATTTTTTTAAAATCCTTGTATGAATCACTAATATATAGTGACTAGAGGTTCTGGGGAGTTGGTTTTGGTTTGTTTTTTAATTTTCCCTCTCAATGAATATAGAACTGACTATCTTAAGAATATATATACCAGGAAAAAATATATACACCCTTCATATTTGTACTTCTGCTTAGTTTTTGTGCCTTCTGTGTCTAGATTTAAAAGGAACCAGGGTATAGGGGGACAGGGAGGGAATAGCTGAGGACTGCTGTAGTTTATCCGACATGCATGATGATAAGGAGAAATGGTCAAACTAAAACTGTATGCTGAGCTAGCACAGAAAACAGGAATAGCTGTACAAACCCATTTGTTTCCCAGGGGAGATTTTCTGCGTGACCAGGAGACCAAGGACAGACCTTGAGGATATTGGCTGAAAAGACCCAGGAATGCCTAATAGAGCAAAAAGATTCAATTCAGCAGGGGGTTGGAAAAGAGGATGGGGGTTGAGCTTTCTTCCATGCACTGTCATCTAGTTAGTTTACTGTCTTCCAGAGAATACATGCTTTTTGTGTACTTGGATGTATTTTTTTTTTCTTGTTGATGGACTGTTTCAAAAATTTTTAGCATAATTTAAAATCCTGTGCGATGCTGCTCGTTTTATGTCTGGTGCCTTTCTCCCCTGTCGCCCATCTTCTGGTAACTTTCAAAGCCACTATTCATGTTCAAGCATTGCTGGAAAAAGAATACTAATCTCAGGATCAGGTCCTTAAAAGCAATTGAAGTTCCTAAAACTTTAGGTAAGTGGGAACTTTCTGCAAAGAGAGATGATGTTAAGTGCTCTGACTGAAGGACTGTGTCTTGAGTGTGTGTGTGTGTTATTAGAACAATCTCCACAGATAGGTGCTGCAGTGAGCACTGAACAAACATCCACTGGAGCTTGCTATTATCTGGAAAACAGAGTAGGAAACCCAGTATGACTGATGATGGCCTTTGGAAAGCTACTTATTTATATGGTTGAGCTGAAATAGTGGAAATAAGATCAAAAGATTTACTTACGCAGACATTCATTTGAAGTTATTGTCAGAAGGCAGGAGCTGGGAAAAGTTTCTGTGCTAAGGGCCGTAAGAGCGGTTTCTTTCATCACTAGGCTTGAACAGATGCATTTTGGAACAAAGTTCTGATGAAATCTTTTTGCAATGATTGATGGTGCTAGTGATGTGATGCCAAGGTAGTTAAATCCTGAACATCTGCCAAGGTGTTAAACCAGAGCTTATTGAAAGCCTCCTACAAGGCAAATGAGGTTATGTATGAGCATCTTCATAGGTGATGGTGCTTTTATTAAAATAAGATGTGGAACACCTCAGACTTGTCATAAGCAGGTTTGCTGCGGAAAAGAAAAATGAAGATATACTTTCAGTATGAAGAAACCTGAAGAATGTGCTATGTCTGTTACTACCTGAGGAAGACTATGGAGGAATTGTTATCAACAGGCTTGAACTCATTGCTTGGTCAGTTTTCCTCTTGTTAGAGTTTTCTCTATGCCCTGATTAACTAAGACACTTATGTCATGATCTAGACATGAAATGCTCTGTATGGCAGATTGTTCAAAACAGGTCAGTACTGAACAGCAAGGCAAAATTGGTGTTGTACCACATCTGCCACACATGAGAAAAATACTGCAACTACAGACCTAGGAGGGAAAAAAAAAAATCCTGTTTGGATTTGTGCATGCTTAAACATGATGGAGCTGAAAAAAGGCTGCAAAGCAGTCCTTCAGTTACACAAAGTGTGGGCTTTGAGGTTTTTCTTTGGGTTTTTTTTTTTTTGAGGTGTTTGTGGGTTGGGTTTTTTGTGGTTTTTTTTTTTTTTTGTAGAATAGAAGTCATTCTGGAAGAGAAAAAAAGGATATAGCAAACTAATAATTAGAAAGACATTAACATTGAGGACGTGTCAAAGAAGGTGTCATTGTTTGCCTCAGTGCTTAGGAAGTGTTATAAATATTTAGACACATTAATAAAACATGTTGTAACGTAACATAATAGTGGTTTGTAAATTCCTCTAAAGCAGCAAATTTTGTGAAGACGTGCAGTTTAGTAAGATGGAGGGTTTGCATTACTGGGGGAAAAATAGTTGGGTGGCATTTCCAAATGCCGCACCATTCCTCTGTGTAACAGAGGGGTGTGGATCTGGAATTTAACATTCAATCAACAAGGCCAGGGAGCGAAATTGGCTATCTTCCTCTTGATATATAACAAATCACTAAAAACACTGCAGAATCTATTTTGGTTGAAAAGGTGCTTAGTATAATGTCTGAGTTTAAATACAAAAATCTAGGCATATCTGAAGCAAAGTGCATCAAGGCATTTAAAGAGTAATTTGTTCACTTCAATATGTAGCCTGACAAGCTGAATTTGTTGTTTCTAAGTCAATATTTTGTCCTTTAAACTTGACATTCTTGCAGCAGCTGAGAATGAAATATCTTAAGGTCAGACTCTGGGAGATCAGCTGCAGGAGGAGGCTTTCAGTAAATGTTTTACAAGTTCCGTGGGGTGGGTTGTCCTTGGCTGGCTGCTGGCTGCCCACCCAGCCATGCTCTCACTCCCTTGCTCAACAGGCCAGAGGGAGAAAATGGGACGAACAAGCTTGTGTGTCAAGATGGAGACAAGGAGATCACTTTCCAGTTACCATCATGGCCAAAACACACTCAACTTGGGGATGATTAATTTCTTTGTAATTAAAAACAGCCTGGGAGGAGGTAGCATTGCAGGTTACCCACTCTTCACATGGAAGAAGTGGCTGCTCCATCACTTTTCGTGTCTGCTGTCTGTTGAGTTCCCCACAGCAAACCCCTTCATCTTCCTGAAGTCTAACCTCTTGTGTAGAATTTGAGCTGCAGTTCAGCTGCAGGCCATGTGTATTCAGCAGAGTACCTGTCAGGAAGCTTAACAGCATCTGCTTATGTACTTCCCTCAAAATATGGATTTGAGCACGTGCTTTTTCTAGATTACTGCTATGAACGCTCAAAAATAGAAACTCTGTATGGTGACTTTTAATCCACAATGAGTGAAAACCAGGTGCCTGGCAGTCTCAAGTATTTGCTACTCTAGTTCAGCGTAACTACTGTCAGATTTTCATTTTTGGGGGGATTGGTTTTACACCATTCCATAGAGGAAACAAAGTACTTAAATGAGTTTAGGGGGAGTGTGCTAGTATTGCAAAAGCTCACCCACCTGGTTTTTGTGTAATAAATCATAATCTCACTGATTATTTCTTTTTCCCTCAAGGTGCTGCTAGCATTTTACTGTGTTAACAACCTGTTCACCTGTCTTTCTTGCTTATGTAATGATATTCTGTAGATAAACACAGAGCAGCTGGCAAAGCTTTAACCAGGCTGTAGCTTTTCTCACAGTTTGTTTTTTGTTTTGGCTTGTTTTTTGTTTTTTTTTTTTTAATGAATCCTCATGACCGGTTACCAATCACCGTATTCATATTGGAGTCCTTTTTCTTTTTATCCATGTGCAATGCCAGTTTAAGACTTAATTACATTCTGCAAAATATGAGTGATGATGGATTTTTTTTTTTAACCTTTTTCCTTAATGGCTTAGCACTTAAGGTAGTCAGTAGATTGAAAGAAAAAAAAATCCCAAACAAAATAATAAAATCAAAAAACAAAGCCCCCAAAATAACCACATGCTGGAAGTAGCAAAGTTACTCTTTCATTTAACGTGAAGAAATATTTTTGCTAAAAACAATTATGCTATCTGAATTTAACTATCAGAAATTTTGGCTCAGCTGCCTGTTACAGAGTGCTTATTTCTTATTGTTATTTGCTGACATTTTGAAATCAATGGAAAAGTCAAAGGACCTGTCCAACGGAAGGATGTGAGTACGTCTGCTTACATGGGAGATGAAAAATGAACTGATGTAACAACGTGTGGCAACCTTAACTGAAGAAACACCTTAAATGTTTGGAACTTGTCGCCTGCCATTTAAACCTACTTGAGCAAATGTGACTGGTGTAGGCAGTTTTCAACTGGGATAAGTTTCTGTCACTGTAAGTCCTCTTGTTTTTCACACTGGTGATGAATAAACCTGGGACTTTGTGCCTAAATCATTTTACTTTTGAACAAAACCCTTTTTCCTTCTGATAACATTATGTAAGTCATAGTCAAGTTTAAATACCTTAACGCTAGTTACATGCAACACCAGTTTTAAGCTTTAAAAGGACTACATTACCTAATTGCTGGTTGTGTTTAAAAAGCTTAGAACATAGTTCTGCTTTGTGGTGCACAGAACACGTCATCTCATACATGAGTGGTTGTTTTTCACAATTGTTAGGTGGTGCTTTCTGTACACGTCAGAGTAGGAACAAGTTCTCAACCTGTAACTTTTCCAAATACCCAACTCAAAGGGAATGTGCTTTCACTTGAAGTCCTTTTTCTGATTTGTGTTACGCGGTAATTGTTTGTATTTGGCACTGTCTAAAGGCAGCATTTATTTCAAGGAATGTAAAGTTTGAGGTTGATTGTCTTTGGGTACATGATGGTGAGCTCCTTCTTCCCTTTTCTTGAAAATATAGCAGATTACAAATTTTGACTGAGAACAACTGGGGCCTCAGTAATAAAGACATTTATACAGACATTTAAAATCGACATTTGTCTCCCTTACCCAAGGGAGAGTCAAGGAAGCTACATAAATGGAAGACAGTTCCACTTGGGTGAATGCCATGGCCTTTCTCTAAAACTTTTTACTTTGGCCATTAGAGTTGTACCATCAGTTGTATTGGAATAGGAATTGTAGAGCAGGCAGTTGATGTTTGTTAACCTTCCTGGCTAAGGAGGAGTAGAGATGTGGGGCAATAGAAACTATTGCATGTAGACTCATCACCAAATATTGTACTGTGATTGTTTGTGGATGCAGTTGCTTCAAAGTATAGAATCATAGAATCATTCAGGTTGGAAGAGACCCTTGCGATCGACGAGTCCAACCATCAGCCCTACTCCACAAATTCCTCCCCTACACCATATCCCCCAACACCACATCTAAATGACTCTTAAACACATTCAGGGATGGGGACTCAACCACTTCCCTGGGCAGCCTATTCCAGTGTCTGACNTTTCTGCTGGTTCCACCTTCTTGGCCACGTGGGCACACTGCTGACTCATGTTCAGCCAATTGTCAATTAGAACCCTCAGGTCCTTTCCTGCCAGGGAGTTCTCCAGCCACACTTCCCCAAGCCTGTAGGGATGCAGGGGCGTTGTTGTGGCCCTAGTACAGGATCTGGCACTTGGCCTTCTTGAAGCTCATCCTGTTAACTTTGGCCCATCCATCCAATCTAACCAAGTCCCTCTGTAAAGCTTCCCTGCCCTCCTGCACATCAACACTCCCACCTAGTTTAGTGTCACCTGCAAACTTACTGATGTCTCTATGTCCTTGTCGACATCATCAATAAAGATATTAAACACAAGTGGTCCCAGTAGCGAGCTCTGAGGGCCAGCACTTGTGACCGGCCACCAGTTGGATTTAACTCCGTTGAGCACCACTCTTTGGGATCATCCATCCAACCAGTGCTTGATCCAGCAGATCGCACGCTCATCTAGGCCATGAGCACCCAAGTTTTCCATGAGAATTTTGTGGGTGACTGTCAAATGCTTTTTGAAAGTCGCAGGTGTACAATATCCACAGCCTTCCCCTCATCCAATAATTGTGTGATCTTGTTGTAGAAAGAGATCAGGTTCATCAGGCAGGACCTGCCTTTCATAAACCCGTGCTGACTAGGTCTGATCCCCTGATTATCTATTACATGGGTTGAGATGACACTCAAGATCGTCTGCTCCACGGCCTTCCGTGGTATCGTAGGTCAGACTGACAGGTCTGAGTTTCCCAGAGTTTCCCAGATCCTCCTTTTTGCCTTTCTTGTAGGTGGGTGTTACATTTGCTACCGTATAATAAAATATATGTACTTGTGTAAAAATACGCAAGTATTTTACCATTACCAAGTACTTTGTGAAAAGTTACCCTGATGGATTCAGGTTTACTTTGTTCCCTTGTCAAAAAGCGATCTGCACTTACCATTGGCAAAATGCACATAATGGATACTTTTCTGTGTAGTTTCTTTCCGTGGGGATCGGGTTAGGGTATCAGAATGTGCGGGAGAGGTGTAAATGCTTACTGCTGGAAAAATGCCAGTGAACACAGGCGGTTTGGAGCCTTTCATCTTGGGTCCATGCTTTTTATTTTAAGCAGGGTTGGGGTTTAGCTGCTGTTCTGAAGCCTTTACTTAGATCAGCAATTAAAAAATGATGGGTATTTTCCAGGGGATAACTGACAGGCATCAGAAGATAATTATATCACTATCTGGGATCTTGCTCATCTGTACGTTTCAGTCTATTCTTTGGCTAATTGGGGATGATGATGATGATGATGTCTTCTGACTTTTTGTGGTGGAGGGGTGGGGGTTCTGTTCCTGTTGTAATGTCAGCAGAAGAAAAAGCCTAAACGACATTTTTACTTCTATATGAAGAACCACTGAAACCTAGGAGAGAAGTTCAAATTATGGGCTGCTGTTACTTATGTTTATAAGATTGTGCATATTTTGTGCATTAGTGGAAAAAGAAGCAGTATTAATACTTAACAGCTGCTGTTAAAAATCATAAGCTGCTTGCAATTTTGTTTCAAAAGGAGAAAATTCTCCTCTAGAACAGCCCTTGTTTCTAGAAATTTGATTTTTCAAGGCGGTAGTTAAATTCCAGGATTACGAAATAGCTTAAGATTTCTCTCTCGGCATCCTGACTTTTCTCTGTAGTATCAGTTTTTGGTGTGTTTGCTTCTGTCCTGTGTTGAGAAGTCTGTGCTAGTTTTTCTTTCTTTCCCAGTTAATTGACACTTTAAAAAAAAAAGTGACAGCTTCTGGGTTTGATAGACTAGCTTGTTTCCAAGATGTGAGAATAGCATCTCTTAATCTGGTAACATGGAGTAAGTAATTTTATAGACCTGTTACTATTCTAATAACCTGTAGCTAAGGGGTCCTTTTAATTAAGATGTTTTCTTCTAATGTTCTCTTACAGTCCATAATAACCCTGTTTGAAAAATCACACCAGAGTCATTTTGGAAACAAACTGAACTAACCTGATGCTATTCATTGGCCAAAAAGCAAGTGTAACCAGTTCAATAGTTAATACAACTAATACTTAATACATGGACAGTTTTATATTGACCCTGTGTACACCAGGTCATCTTCTGATCTTGATCTCTGACCTAATGAGAGTGGTACCTAATGAAATATAAAAATCATTAAAAGAAATGTTCAGTGAGTGATCTTTCATTTAAAAATAAATAAAAAAGTAAGCAACTGATGGATGTGCTGCTTTTCTGTCTTTGTACCAAGTGAAGTGATAGTCCGTGTATATCGTACAGATGGGGATAATAAGTTATGACCCAGGTATGAAGTGATGATGAAATCTGTGGAGAATGTGCTCTAGTGGTATGGTAAATTATGCTCTAGTGTAACTACACAGATTTGGTGGGCTGGATCTTTTTGAATATTGGTTGTGGATTTTCAAAAAGGGTAGACAGAAGGAGCACAGGGTGTACTTACAGAATGAGACTCCTACCTGGGTAGCTCACATGTGGTAGGGTGTTGGGACGACAACAGATTTAAAACAAAAACAACACCACAACACACCTAAAGGAAAAACCCTCCTCAAACCATTCAAACAAAAATCTACTGCCAAGCCCTCAAACTGTATGGGTAACCTACAGTGGTGGTGTGGTACAAGGGGTACTGTACTCTGGGTACAGAAGTAAGTCAAATAATGTAAGTACTCGATGCTGTAGTGGAAAAGGCAAAAAAGAGCAGTACCTAGAAGCTGAAGTCCAGAAAATCAAAAGGAGATTACATGCATTAGTTTGGTAAATATGATTAACTCCTGAAACAAACTACCAGGGTAAGTGGTATGTCCTTTGAAATGAAGTCTTTCTATTGATTAAAGCATCTGAGGATGGGATATACTAATTCTTATTCTGCCAAAGAATAATAAGTAATTTGGGTAGAATTATTTGAACCACATTTTGAATAAACTGAAAGCAGAAATTGGTGTTGAGCATGGTGCTATCTCTTATTTTTTGCTACCAATTGGAACAAATCGAATTTAGAAAGTTGTGGCTATTTGCTTTAAATGACCCCCTGCTAAGAGATTTAGAGTTTCATGCAGCTTCAGCTTGCCAGGGACCGCATATGATTGGCACAATTAATCAAAGATCACGCTGCTAATCCACACCAAACATAACACAGTCAAGAGAACTCAATTAAAACTTTTGTTTCTCCAATTTAAAAGATCAGCCATGTGGGAGTTAAGTAGCTCAGCCTTGCTTGTTTTGCTTGAGACGAGCCTTAATAAATTGCCTTATTTTGCTTCTGCAGTGCAATTTAGATGCTTATAAATTGGCATTTGTGCTTGGCCACAATTCCACGCATGAACTCCTGCATCTTTGGTTAACAGTTTTGTCTAGGAAATTCTAATGGATGTAGGTGAATGCTAAAGGAAAACATAAAAATCAGAAATGAAGGTAATAGGGTAGGGGAAATGCTGAAAGAATTGCTTTAGCAAGCCTTATGTTATAAATACAGAAACTTAGAACTAAAGAATAAAAAAGTTATATTTAATAGTACAGTTATAGATTCTCCTTCTTATCATTCATTTTTGCCTTCCCCCCTGACCATGTAGTGCAACCTAGCCTTCTCCCTGGGCACCTTTATATTAGTGCTACAGTGAAGACATTATTCAAGACTGTAAGTTTTTGACACCTTATACTTAGGATACAGAAACTGCTTAAGAAAAGACAACATTGAAAGCTTGTGATTGGAAAGGCTCTCTGTTTTGTAGAAAGCGGTTGTTTAAAGAAGGAAAAAAACCTAAGACTTCTGTTACTACTCCAGCTGCCTGAAAAGGTGTTTCGTTTTCGACATGACTCAGAATTTGGGTGGTGGGAAGTGGTGATGTAAGAAGCCGCTGGGCAGTGTGATGGCTTATAGCAAGGTTAAAGGTAGCCTTAAGTGCACTATATTCATGCACAAATAAGGTTTATAGGCACAGGAGTTGGTGCCTCTGTTTTCATGGAAGATTGTGGTTAAATTGTGTACTGAGAACCAATCCAGCACCTAACGTTGAGGCAGTCTTTAGCATCACTAAATCTTTTTCCGTAAGTCTCATGGCAATAAAATACTTGCAGTAGTTTACTCTTAGATCCTGTCAAGTGGGGAGGATGTATACTGTTCTCTTCAAATGGTTTTAATGCTGTGTTGTTCCTTTTCAGGGGCTAAATAGCAGTGCAGGCTTTAACGCTGTTACGCTATAAAGGCCTGAAAGAATTTTTTCTGCAGGATGTGTATCTTGCGGAGAGAACAATTAGTAGTTTAACAAGATGATGTGGTGCCTTCTGTTGAAAATTTATTTTTTTAAGTATGAAGCAAAAATAGCTGTTTTTTATTTTTTTCACCCAAAGTATTCCTGATGGGCATTTGTGCCGGCTTCTGAGCCTGTGTTGCATTTGGCAGAAGTTTGCTACTGATATTTTTGTGATTGCAAACAACTTATGTGTTCTGGACCGGTGCTGCAGGATTTGGGTGTATGTGAGGCACGAGGTTCAGCTCTCTAGCATACCTTTATCATCTATATTAGTTCTTTAAACCTTTGTTTTGCCCACAACACTTCTAATCCCACTGCATACCTATGCCCATCCCCTAAGAACTTCTGGTATTCTATTCTTTTTTGGTGATGTTGCCTTTACTATCTTTGTTTTGCTATTAATTTCTTCATTGTATTGTATTGGTTTCTGTTGGTACATGTTTTGCTCTAATGCACTTATCTTGTACATCTGAATTATTGTAGTTTAAATTATCTTGCTCGTTGGTAATTCCTATAATTTTGCTGTTTCTTTTAGTTTATAGAAGTGGTGTTTGCTTTTTACATGATAGTTTTCTTTATCTGGATGTTATTTTCTAAATTTTTTTTTTCATCTGTTTTCCCACTGATGTTTGAGATTCTTTAAATTGCTTCCATGCAACTTGGTCTGTATTTTCACGGGTTGTATATATACCCTGGCCCTTCTAAAAGTATTCTTGTGTTGTTTTGTTCTTCCGTGCATTAAGAATTGATTTCAGATACTTTGCAGCTATTTGTTTTCTGTAATATGAGGTGTTTTTTCTGTCATCTGCTGACAACTAATTCAAATTTCCAGTCTCCAGTTAGCGTTGTCTTTAATGTTTCTTACACAGTGATTAAACCCAGTGCTTATCTGAGCCCATGAATCTTTCACCAAGTTGCTGGCATCTCCCCCTCTCTCTTCTTCCCTCCAATTTCTGTTATTTTTCCAATACTTCGATAAAACATTTCGTGCTTTTTAGAATTTCCAGTTGTTAATATAAAAGGGATTTTTTTAATGGGTTAAACTTTTATTACTAATGTTTCTCAGTATTTTTTGATGCTACATTCCTTTATTATAATTGCTGTTTTGTTTTAACATGGCAAAAAATCCATTGTGATAATTCTGTTCTTTGCCACTTGAAAGACTTGTGGCGTAGTCTCCTGTCTGTAACGCTGTGTTTAGTCATATTATTTACTTTGTGAAATCTGTTTGCCCCTTGTAATGCGTCTGGTAGATTCAGCACTTCTTCCCTTCTGTGACTTGATTCTTGTGATCCTCAAAGTGGGGGCTCTGACCAGATAACACTGTGCATCGTGTTGCAGGGGTTACCACGCTGCTTGATAGATTATCACATTGCTTGGTAGATTTGGGAGGCTTTGTTTGCGTGTTTGAACTTGGAAAGCAACTTTGTCTTGTTTTGCTTAGATCTGAAATGTGCTTTTGTATAATTAACAAAACTTGTGATTCATTAGGCTCAGCTGGATATTTATGCCACAAGTACTGAGAATGCTGGTGGGATGGTTTTTGGAGGTAATGTTGGCTGAGTAATGCCCCAAGTTTGTTACATGGGAGACTTTTTTTTTTCTTCAAGGAAGAAAAAATTTGTAAGCACGTGTAAAAGTCTCAAGATCATTCTTTTCCATGCAGTCACACTACTTATGTAGCTTAAATGTAAAATCTTGCAATAAATATAATTAGCTGCAGTGTGTGGGGTTATAAAAAAAAAAAAGGTAATATTATACCTGTCTCTGTCTTCAATGCAGAGAACAGACCCACAGCTCCTTGCTCAATTCTACTACGCTGATGAGGAACTAAATCAAGTAGCAGCTGAACTGGACAGTTTGGATGGAAGAAAAGACCCACAGAGATGTACGCTGCTAGTCAACCAGTTTCGCTCTTGTCAGGTAATCATAATGGCACCTTCCTTATTTCATTGATGCTTTTTGTGTACGTTAAATGTATTACATTATTCTTTATTGTATTACTTAGTTTTTATTGGCAAATGCCTTTTGAAATGAGCCTTTGGTAGGTATATGCCTTCCCTTAGTGTAAAGGGTACCCTTCTGAAAATTCTACTCATCAATTAAATCTTCTACATCTCATTTAAGTGTGTGCTGATACTTTCCCATAAATAAGAATATACGGCAAAGAGTTTGTTTCTCTTACATAAAATAAGCACACAGCTTACTGGAACATGAAATACTAAGAGATTTCAGGCAGTATAAAGTAGCTGTGTCTTTTGTAGGTGCTCAGCTTTCATACCTCATGAATCTGATAGCTTTTTGTTCGTCAACGAAGTACCTGAAGACACCCGGTGCCTTTGCTTATTTTTGAAAAGAATAGTATCTGCTTCATGTAGTCTTGAAGATGAATGGAACTACGAAGGAACGAAGCAAAAGAGGATTTTTGTCTGTAAATTATTTCAGAAGTGTGAATTTGTCTCTAAATTCCTGTTGTATAACAGAATTCACCTAAAAACAAAAAGAGCATTTGCTAAAACTGTGACTATACTCTGAGAGAGACTTGAAGGGAGAAGAATCAGAGACTGCGAGTACCAATACAGCTAAGTGTAGCTCTCTAACTTGGATGGTTTTGTGATTTGATTTATTAGGAAAATCGATTCAGACATTGGAAGACAGTCTTTCCAGGCTGGTGGGGTTTTTTTGTAGGAAAGTTTTTCTGATAGTAAGGATGGATGAACAATATTATGGTGCAACATAATCTCTCCTTTTTTGTTGCTTTCGCCCTGGAGATGGCAACTTATTCCCTGTTTCTCTGCAGGTGCACAAGGTTTTCCGATTTGTTTCTTGTAGTATATTCAGACTGGAGGAGCTGTTCTATTCCAAAAGTAGCTTCTCTGAATGTTTCATCTCTAGTAATGCAAGAAATGCAGACGCAGCTATTTGGTCAGTTTGCTTGGCTTGTTATATAGTGACTCACTACCTTGTGACTCTTAATACCTTCTGATGCCTGGTAATTTCTTCTTTTCATTTGTCAAACAGATTGCTGTTACTAAAACAATCTGTTGAAATCTGAAAGAGAAGATGGAGATGGTTTTATTTTTTCATGTAGCTATTTTCGTAACTTGTAATTTTTTAAGTTCTGCAGAATAGGTCAGATCATTGTCAAATATAATGTCAAAAATGGCTTTGCTAATTAGGATTTACGTTATTTTATAGTATGATCTGTAAAAGCAATGGCTTTTTTGTTCTTTTCCTTTTAAGACTTTTTTTTTTTCTGTCACGTAAATGCCAAACCAGAGAAGGAGCAGTATTTCAGTAAGGATTCAGACTATAGGTATTTGCTAATCAGACATTGCACAGTAAGAAGAAAAATCAGTTTTAGCCTGACACATGGGAGAGTTTGAGAAAGGTAGAGAACCAACAGCCTGGGGTCAAATGGTTGTAATGGAAGGTTGTGCATGTGAAAGTAGGATAGCAGCTACGTTGTGTAATACCATTCTGGTATCTCCAACATTCACACAATTCTGAAACGTTTTGGTTTTGTAGAAATGTGCTCCTGAATGCTTTTGAAAAGGAACTTGTGATCAAAGAAATGGTTAACCAGACTCACGATGTTTTAAGTTTCTATTTTGTCCTTAGTTTTCCTTGTACTTTCCAGATTATTCCCAATTTTTATCTCCATAAAGTTTGCAGTGGCATAGTCTTCCTATCAGCTTTTAGTGTTTCCCAGGAAAAAAAGATTTCTAAAATGCTTTGACCTTCTGCCTTTTCATCTGATTTTGAAATTAACTAATTGTTCCTGGGTTGCTTGTTTTCAGATGATTTATTGATAGTATCTGCTTGATTAACAAGTGATGTTTTGAAAATTTGTATTGTTTTATTAGCTAGGGGAGAGAAATGTCTTTAAGTTACTGTGATTTTTCTGAAAAAACAATGACTCTTACAAACTGATTCTTTTTAGAGAAAGATTGTATTCTGCTGGATCTTAACTATATCTGAAGTGTTAAGTTTTATATCTTTGTCGTTTTCCACTTGTGGAACTATGTTAAAGGCCTGCAAGTTTACTCTAGTATGTGAACAGATTAAGACACAACAGATTCAGACTCTGCCTAAGGGATATCATGCTTTGTAGTGGAAATACTCAATGTTTTCTATCTTAAAGAAGCTGGCAGTATTAGTCAAGTTGAAGGTATGGTGCATTTTAGTGTTCCCATGGATGCCCAGAGAACTTCAGTCTTCAGGACAGTTGATGCTTTTTTTTTTTTTAGTAAAGAACTGCAACTTTGAATGTTGTCATATACTGTTTTGCCTAAGTGCTATTTCATGATGAAAATCACACTTCTAATAGTAAAATAACTTTTCAGAACTTCTGAAGGTTTTGCAACTTGGATATCAAATGCTGCACGCTAACTGTATAGCATGCTGCTACCTAGTATTTATCTATGAGTAAGAGTCAAGGTAATGATTTTTAAAGCTTCCCTTTTCCATATAATGCCATGTAACACTTTTTTTCCAGTTATGTTAGCCCATTATAAAAATGACACCCCTCATTTTGCTTTGGTGTTTGCATGACAGTGGTAGAATATTCTACAAAAGTAACAATACAGTATCTTGGATTTATTGTGCGGTTAATACGTATCCAACAAAACGACCACTTCTTACTGTAGCGGTTTCTGTTAAAACTATCAATCTAAGTGTGCAGAGAGGCATGATGAAATTATATGTAATGTTTTCTTAAATGAAAAATAGGCTAGGCACTAGCTAGGTCATACTTTTGGTTTGCTGAACTTCACCAATGATAGTACCTTTTTTTTTTCTTCAGAAAAACATGTTTGAATCTAAGTAACATGCAATGCTAGTTTGTCTGAGTTTTTTCCCTGCAACATAAATAATTCATTGAGGTATTATTATATTAGGGTTATAATAAGGTGTCCTTTTCTACTCCCAACATCACATGGTACTGGGTTTCAGAAGAAGTAATGGTATTAATTTAATTAATAATTTAATTAAGATTTAATGTTACATATTACAGAGCTTAATTGGTTTTGTTTAAAAGTTAGAAAAAAACCCCACCCTTGTTTCTAACCTGGAGATTTTGTTAGGACTTGGTAGGTAAACACTGAACCTGTGTATAAGTGCTTAATGCTGAAAGTATTTTCAGGATCCTCGTCTGTGCTGTTTCAGTTGGCTGAGAGTTACTGCTCTGCATACAGTAGTGAGGTCTCAGAATAGCGTATGACTCAGTTCCCTGCATGATTTTATCAAAATCATTCCTTGAACTGCAGATTGTGCCTCAGCAATGTGGGATTTGATCTGCTAGAGTACGCTAGGCAGGAATTTGCCCCTGTCAAGGCACTGACCTGAAGCAAACTACGGATTTGCCTTGGTTGTCTTACCTCTTGCACCGTGCCACAGAGAAGTAAAATGAGGAATTTGTAGTATTTGTGAAACATGACTGTTTCTGGCTCCCCGGTAGGAGTGATTGACACTGCGTTGACTGGTAGCATATTATACTGGCTCTTCATTCTTTTTCTGCTATTTCCTTGCTTGGGAAGCACCTCTTGAATTACTGCATTTGGCAGCCTAGCATTTAAGTCAGCTATCAGCATTTTCACTTTGCTGTAACATTAGGCTTTAAAATGTGGTCTTAATGGGCTGCTTAATGCATAGGTTGCTTCTCTGTATCGTGGGTGAGAAGCAGACACCTATGAACCTGAACCTCGTTATCTATCACAGTGTAAGCTAATGTTGCTGAGGAACTGGAGCCCTTAGAGAAAATTGAAGCATATTTCAGTGTTGTGTTGTTATCACTTGTCTGTCTCAGTTTCTGTAGCAATATCAAATGTGGTAAATGTTATAAAAATGCTGGGTTTCAACTAGACTTACCTCCGTATTTCTTCCAGCTCAATTTATCATCTGAAAGCATCACTGTGAGATGAAATTCAAGTGTCAAAGAAAACAAAGCTTTGCCTTTATCATAAAAGGGGTATATTTTAGAGTGGTTTGAACCTACAGACTGGAGGAGTTTACTGTAGGGTGTGGAAAGAGGGTAAAAGCGGGCTATGGGAAGCAACGAGTAATAAGACGTAAGAGGGTAAAATGTTCCAGGGAGCCTGTCTAGGGAATCTCCTTTGTCACAGTGGCATGATAAAGTCATAGAATGGTTTGGGCTGGAATGGACCTCAAAGATCCTCCCTATGGTAGACAGGGACACATCCCCCTAGACCAGGTTGCTCCAAGCCCCATCCAGCCTGGCCTTGAACACTGGCAGAGATGAGACCTCCACAGCTTGTCTGGGCAACCTCTTCCAGTGTCTTATCACCCTCCTAGTGAAGAATTTATTCCTAAAATCTAACCTAAATCTATCCTCTTTCAGTTAAAAGCCTTTACCCCTTGTATTATCATTACACTCCCTAATAGAAAGTCCCTCCCTATATTTCCTGTAGGCCCTCTTAAGTACTGGAAGGCTGCTATAAAGTGTCCCCAAAGCCCTCTCTTCTTGAGGGTAAACAACCCCTACTCTCTCAGCCTGTCTTTGTAGGAGAGGTGCTCCAGCCCTCTGACCGTTTTCTTGGCCCTCCTGTGGACCTTCTTGAGCAGGTCCACGTCCTTCCTGTGCTGACGACTGTAGAACTGGATGTAGTACTTCAGGTGGGGTACCACGAGAGCAGAGTAGAGGGGCAGAATCACCTCCCTTGACCTGTTGGCCCCACTTCTTTTCATGCAGCACAGGATGTGATTGGTTTTCTGGGCTGCTAACATCCATTGCCAAGTTTAATTCGGTTTTTCATCAAGCGATACTCCCAAGTCCATCTCCCTGCCCAGCCTGTATCCGTGTTTGGGATTGCACTGACCCAGATGACCTTACACTTGGCCTTATTGAATCAAAATTGTAATTTAAAAATAAAAATTAAACTCTTGATCTTTCAAATATACTTCTTCTGGATCTTAAAAGCTTAGAAATGTTATTTGCTTTCTGAAGCCGGGGGTGGATAAGTCTAAAAATGAGTATCATCTGATACTCTTCAGTGTCTCGCTGAAGCAGTGATGATGTTTGATACTGGGTCACTTTAGTAGGTAGCTATCAATTTCTGCCTCATCCAGGGAAACCAGTCCAGTTGCCTTTCACCTCAGCTGGTACCATGTACGTGGGTAGACTCTAGGTTGCTTTTTTCTTTAGTTCAAAAAACAGCCCACAAAACACCACCACCACCACACATAATGCTGTGGGGTTTGCAAAATACTTAGTACAGTTTCCCAAGGGGAGGAGAACCATGACTGAGCTGCAGAGAACTCTGTCGTAGAACGTGGGTGGATTTCTCTGTAGTGGTAAATGGAAGGGATCTTCAGAGTGTGACTTTTGATATTTTTAAAATATATATATTTATTTAAAAAGAGACAAAACTTGGTGTAGCGTGGAATGACAACACAGGTGGCAATCAATAATGCACAAGGCTGAAACTAAAGCTGGACTGACGAGTTGCTAAATAATGAAAAGAGAACTTATCTTTGTGTACAAAATACAATTAATTTTTTATCAATGAAAAAAAGGGATGTGATTATACTAAATAGTGTGTGCTGGGGAAGCCATAGGTTGTTATTGAAGTGACCATGATGGAAGGTTGTGCTGCACTATCTGCTCACAAGGACCACATTCATTGCATGCAACCTCCTACGGAAGTCTGAAACTGTCTTTGGAAGGTGAGGTGGTCATGTATTGAAAGCACGAGGAGCCAACAGGAGAGCAAGATTAATATTTTATCTGTACTTCAATTAGAACAGTATTTTTTTGTCCCAATGTCACAAGTTTTGTTCAAATCTAAAACATACAATATTTCCTTCTTTGTGAAAGAGGACCTGGCTATAACAAGCTCTTAATTTCTGAGGTTATAAAGCCCTCTAACATTCTATTTTAGATGATAAGATGATGTTTTATTTCTTAATGCATGATTATCTGCCCTAGATCATAGTTTTATATTAAGAAAACTTGACTTGTTGGTGTCTTGACTGAGTACAGACACAGTGAACCTGAGACACGCTGGTGTAATTCCTGGAGCATTTGAAGGCTAAATGAGGGCAGTAGAGTCAGGTCATTTTAAAACTGACTTTTTTTCAGCAGTTGTGAAGTATAAGACTATACCAAATCTGCTTCTGTGTGAATTAATATCATGTGACGTGTCTAACTATCAGGGGCTTTAGAGTTCTTCTACATTCTTTAATGGTGCCATCAGAGGATTCATGTCAGCTCTGCTGTATTTCTTTTTCAAATTATTTTTTTTTTTTACTGCTGCAAACTAGGATAAATTCTAGTATCATCCACTGAATTGTTTATGTAGTCTCATGACTCACATATTTACTCCATATGCATGTGTTAGCACCGTGTTAGCAAGATTAACAATACATGCAAATTATTTATTTGGTGGTCTTTCTGTACTCGGGGATTAAGTCTGTCTTCTTCCATTAGAAGCTTTTTCACTTAATCATATAAAATAAAAACCCCTCTTTCTTTCATTCAGTTTCTCTTTAATGCTGGGGAAGTATGATAAGAAACACAAGAGGGCAAATTATTTTTTAAGGACAATTCTTAGCGGTGCTATTTAATTTTAAGTATGTAAAGGTCACAATGAACAGTTAAAATAAAGAATGTTTTTTTCTATCTGAAATAATAAATTGTTAACTATTTAATCTATTTTCAAGGGATAGAACACCAATATTATAACACTGTCTACATAATTATTTCAAATATGAATAATGGATTATTATGAAGAATGTGTTGTAGAATATTCTGACACCTTGTTTTCTCACGTGTCAAGTTGTTATAAGTAAGTTTTCATTAAACAAAAGGAAGCCTTTAGATGTTTATCTACATATATAGATATATATATTAGATATATCATGCAGTGGGCGCAACAGGGTCTTGTACATATTAAAAGGAAGGGGTACAAAATATTTTGGAATTCAAGAGAATAAATTTCAGACTGCCCTATTGTTCCTGTTAGTGTATAACTTAACAGTAAACTACTATTTGAATGGGTGGAGTTCAAGGTGATGGAAGAGAAGAAACCATTAACCGTTAGGGTAGCTTGTTCAGTCATTGTAACTTTATAATTAGAAGAAGAAGCTTCAATAGTTCAGTCATAACTCCAGGTTCCTTTTTCAGTGCAAAGAAAACAGTGACTGTCTTCTGCCTCAAACCTAGGCTTTGGAAAGAATTTGTGTTGGCTCATTGCAGCACAATGTTCTTGATGGAAAAACCACAGACTTTAAGACAGTAATTTAAGAAAATTATTCATTTTGAAAGGATTTACATGTATTATTAAGTTCTGTTTCAAAGAAGTTTGAAATGGTTGATATGAAAACAGCTTGTAATAAGGAAAAGTTTGTTGGAGAGCAGCCTTAGGATGGTAAGTTTATCACTTCACGCTTGTGCACTACTTCCCCACATAAAATTTTCCCATTTTAAAGGTTTTGGGAAATAAATTCTTATGTGAAAAATGAATTATGCAAAAAATCTGCTGTGTTGGTTAAAAATGCTTACCTTTTTGTTTATGCCACTTACTCTCTTCTGCTGTATTTTTGGTTTTCACAGAGTAGTGCTTTTTTCTTTTGAGCACTTGTAAAAGCAGTGTTGAAATGGACAGCACGTGTACACTGTTCTACCTGCTCCAAATCAAGTAAAGCTAAATTCTTTTATATGTCAATACTGCTCCTTGTTCTATAGTTCAGAAAAAACCCCAGAATTTAATTTAAAAAAATGTAGTGCTCTTGATACAACAGTATGATGCACACAACAAATTCTTGGATTTACCTTGGGAATATATTAGCACTTTGCAAAGTTTCTGTGTGTGAAGATCACTTAAGGAAATGCCGAACTACAGATACTTGTATTCTTTGATTTCTCAGGTGCCCCAGGGTATCTGTAACTACTGCTAAAGTCATTTTTGTTCCGTTTCTATAGTGGTCATGATAAGACAGTATAGTAGTTCATGTAGAAGCACAAGCGATCATCTTTAGGCTGCAAAGCCTGCTGAATTGATTTGTGGAACCGAGGCACAGAGATAAACTGTCTTATTGATGTAAGCTCTTGTAATTTTGACTTTAGAACTGTTGTGATATTGTGAAAGGTTGTTGTGGAGTTGTTTTTTTTTTTTTTCCCTGGTTAGGTCTGATGTAGTCTCATAAATAAACAAGGATTAGTTTTACCAGGCTTTCAGTCATGTCTACTGTCAACTTGTGTGATAACTGGGATTAAAAAATATTTCCCATTTTCAGCCATTCCACAAACATGTGGCCACTGGGTCAGCCCTGTTTATTATTTGTACTATTGTCCTCCGTAGGGGGTTTGTAAATTTGACTGAAAAATAATTTAACCCTGTAGATTGAATGTTAAGAGTTATCTCAGTAGATCTAATTAACATTTGTGGTTGCCTGCCTTATTCTGCAGAATATTTATAATTGAGAAAATAAAATGTTGAGGTCCTTCCTCAAGGAAGGCAGCATTGTATTTATGGAGTTTTTTTAGGACACCCTTAAATCACTCATTTAAAACATACAGAAAGTAGAAATGATCCTAGACCTGAGCAGGATAGAGGTCTCCAAAGATTTGGGCTCTGCAGTTTTGAGTTGAACTGTTTCTGGACATAACTCTTTATTGGTGGTATAATACTGTATTAGTCTGTCTTTATCTTTTGTCTACAGCTGCAGAACTTCAACATAATCTCAATTAACTCTGTATTCAGTGAAATCAGATTTTCCATTGTTTCTTCATGCAAAGGTTGTTCTTTCTGTCCTAGCAGGTAAAGGCTTTTAAATCTGCCAGTGCTGTGGGTTAACACTGCTAGGTTTTATAACTGTCTTAATGGAAATGCACAGAGTAATTTCAGGGAAAAATATTTAAATATGGGTGGTTTTGGTCAGAGTCCTGTGATAAATTTAGCACCGGTGTGTGTGCATTACCCTGTCTTTGATTCAAGCAAGCCTTTGGGCACATGGTAGAAATGTTAAAAGTAGTTTCCATAAATCTCCTTGTTGTATTGCTTGGATATGTCGTTGAGTATGGGAAAACAAGGCAGATAAACTTTGATTTTATTTAAAAAAAAATGTCTGCACAAACATATTTCTGTGTTATCAGAAATATCACTCTTCAGCATGGCGTCTCCCTCAAAGCACAGCTTCTCATTAGCTTAAAATGATTGGAGACTGTGCTGCCATTAAAAAAGTTAGCTGTGCCTGTCTGTCCTTCCTTCCTTCTAGCACCAGTCCATGTGTTCCAGGAACCTGGCTCCCGTTGTAGAAGTGAGTGGCCAGCCATGGAGTGGGTGGGATTGCCTGGAAGTCTGGTTTAGGGGAGGTTTTGTGGGGTTCACACTCTCAGCCAAATGGTCCCATTGGTTCACCATCCATGTGGGTGCACAAAGAAGGTGGAGGGAGTTAAATCCAGTTGGTGGCTGGTCATGAGTGGTTCCCCCAGGGCTTGGTATTGGGGCCGGTTCTCTTTAACATCATTATCAATGATCTGAATGAGGGGATCAAGTGCACCCTCAGTAAGTTTGCAAATGACACTAAACTAGGCAGGAGTGTCAACCTGCTTGAGGGTAGAAAGGCTTTGCAGAGAGATCTGGACAGGCTGGATCGATGAGGCCAGTAGCACGAGGTTCAGTAAGGCCAAGTGCTGGGTCCTGCACTTGGGTCACAACAACCCCATGCAGTGCTATAGACTTGGGAAAGAGTGGCTGAAGCTGGCTAGCAGAAAAGGACCTGGGGATGTTGGTCAACAGCTGGCTGAACATGAGCAGTGTGCGCAGGTGTCCAAGAAGGCCAAACACCACCCTGGTCTGTATCAGGAACAGTGTGGTGAGTAAGACTCAGGAGGTGATCATCTCCCTCTGCTTGGCACTGCTGAGGCCCCATCTGAAGTACTGTGTACAGTTTTGGGCCCCTTAGCATAAAAAAGACATTGAGGTTCTGGAGCAGGTCCAGAGAAGGGCAACAAAGTTGATGAGAGAGGTCTGGAGAGTAAGCCTTATGAGGAGAGGCTGAGGGAGCTAGGGTTGTTTAGTCTGGAGAAGAGGAGACTGAGGGGGAGACCTTACCGCTTTCTACAACTCCCTGAAAGGAGGGTGTAGCTGGGGGGGGGTATCAGTCTCTTCTCCTGAGTCATAGGTGATGAGGCCAATTCCTCTTGTCCTAAGTTGTGCCAGGGGAGGTTCTGATTGGATATCAGGAGAAATTTTTACACTGGAAGTGTTTTTAACCACTGGATGGGCTGCCCAGGGAAGTCATTATGGCACCATACCATCCCTGGAGCTATGACGTAGTTGCTTAGTGACAGGTTGACATAGTGCTTAGTGATGTGGATTAGTGATGGATTCTTGTTTTTTATCAGAGTTAGGTCGATGGTTGGACTAGATGATCTCAAAGATCCCTTCCAACCTAGACAATTGTATGATTCTATGAAGTGCTGGCATACAGCTGGAGCAGTCCACAGGTAGGAACGGAGGGAGCGAGGTGGGTGTATGGATCCTTATCCATAGCCAGCTTAAATAATATGTGATCAGCTTCAGACCTAGGAAAGTGCATCTTCAGCTCTTTCCATATGTGCGATTGCAAAGTCATTCTGTGAACTGTAGTAACGAAATGACCTGAGATCCTGTGGCTCAGTGCACTGAAAACGTTCCTCTGTACAAGTAAGCTGAGAGTGCTGCTGGGACAGCCTGTGACAGCCTGCAGAGGGGAACAGAACCTGCAAAGTAGGTGAGGGCAAGGGGCTGACTTCTCAAGTTGGCCTTGCTGCCTAACACTTACACTGGAAAATGGCCTTACGCTGTTTGCTGTCTGTCTTTGATGAAAAGTGGCTTTCCATTTCAGGTGTAAAAAACTTATCTGAAGGTGTCTCCTATTATCTGATAAGTTTTAGTGCCATTAGAACAAGGAATTTCTAGGGGAAAAAAATGCCCTTTTATTCTGTTATTCTGTGCTTTGTCTGAATTGTATCCACGTTGAAAAGAAAGCAATTTTTAAAAGGAAATTCAGCATTAATGAGCATCCGTTGATGACGAAGGTATCTGTGACAAGCTGTTAAATAACTCATAGGACAATGCCAGTGTCATAGTGGATTGGCAGCAAGTTATCTAAGAAATACTAATTGTATTCATTAACATTCTTGACAAGAGCAAATTGGGAGTATGTACCATAATCACTGTGAAGAATGAGGCAGTTCAGAGGTGCAGCGTTTTCATGTTTGATTGCATCTGTCCATTGAAGAACATTTTCTTGTAAAATTAGGCAGAAATAGATCTCATTAAATGGGACAAGTTAGACTAAAGCTGTAAGAAACTCCTTGCTGGATTCTGAAACCTAGTGATTGGTTAAAAGTTGACAAGAATCTATTCCTGATGTTATGTTGTTAATTGATATCGAGGTTAAACAGTATGGATTTGAGTCAGGAGTACTTTTAGCTGAAGTAATGGCCAAGACTTTCAATAGCCTGTTTAATTTGCAACCCTTGAGACATCACATCAGTTGTGTTAGTGGACGTCAGTGAAGGACACAGCAGGGTAATTGTTGAGACTGAGGGAAGAGGTAGACTGAATGAAGCCTCTGTGTTCCTAAAATTTAGAAACTGTAGTAGACAAAGATGTTTTTTAACAATAGAGGGGAAAAAGTAGGAACTAAAATCAGATCCTCTCCGGCCTATTCAGTTGTATTGGAATGCTTGGGCATTACTTATTGATCTGTGGTGAGGAAGGCATCATGCTTGTTTTCTGAATGGTATCGGTTTGTGAGGCTTTTTCTAAAATATAACAGAGCTGGTGAGCTCTAGAGAAATTCTCATAAGGCCTGTATTTAAGGGACTGATGCAGATGTAGGAAAGCTGGAAACTCATGCTGGAAGGGTTGGGCGGGTTGACTGGTGGGAGAGTGAACCAAATCTTATCCAAATAAAATATTCTGTCTTCTTTACAGTCTCTTCCAATTTAATTTAAGAGGGAACAGTTTCAGCTTAGAAAAGAAAGTGAAATTGAGAAGAAAATATTTTTTAAATTTAAGTAATGATGTGAAGATAACCCTTAAATTCCAGACAATGCACGTTTCAGCTGTACTCTTTACCTGTGATAATAGAGCATGTAAGATGGTGTTTTTTCTATAGAGTTTCATCTCCAGTTCAGTTGTTTTGTAATTGATTAGAACATTTGTCATTTTATTATTCCTAGTAATGATTACGTGTGTGAGTTGCATTGCTCAAACAGATGTCTTCTCTGTGCTGCCTGACATCTTCACGCAGTCGGTATCAGGTACCTCTTTGCTGTTTGGGTGTGCTGAGTGAAACCTCATAACGCTTCTTTTGAAAACACGCAAACTTGTCAACCCTTTCATATGTTTTTACTGTTCTTCAAAGCACTGTGAATGAAGAAAAAGAAGCGGAGTATAATTGTGCTAAATACACTAAATAGCCTGTATGTATCAGACAAGTTAATTTATTTTTTTTCTGTTGGATTCAGGCTACGAATGCCTCTATGAATGCCTTTCCTTCAAGAAGTGTTAAGTGATCACTGGAAAGATAGAGCTAGGTAAAAAACCAAATGTGCAGCATTGAACATTTCTAATTAGTAACTAATCAGTTGTGTCTTTTTAGGTCTTATCATTTTAACAGCTTTTCTTCATCCGTTGTTGGGGAAACTTTTGATCAGTTACAGTATTTTTCACTACAGAATGATTAGCATGATGTCTAGAAAATATGATTGTAAGTTGGGCCATCAGTACAACTCTATTTACTAACAAGAATTTTACTTCCTTTCTGCATTTTGGATTCATGTTGGTCTTTCGTAGGGAGTGATTAATATTTCAAGATAATTTTTCTTTAAAAAATAAGGATCATAATAGTGTGTCTTACTGTAACCTTAAATTGTAGTTTCACATGTTAACAAGTATTTTAATGTGTTTCCACTTGGTCATATGGATCAAATAGGTCATTCAGAGAAACTTCCTATTATCTAAGATTGTGAGCAGAGAGGATTGGAAATGCTGTGCCCTGGATGGAGGTCAGGGAATTAATTTGCAGCAGAGAACCATAGAGAGGAACGCTGGCTCCACGCCAGCTCCACACTGAATGTGCTGAGGATGGAGGATGCTTTCACTCTGCAGTAGGGGAAGGCAAAGTGAAGGTGGCAGCAAGATACGATTTTGTTGCTTCCATTCTGCTTGTGGCCTCAGCTGCGAAGCAGCTTTGGAGTGATAGGAAGAAGCTGCTGCCAGTTCTGTGCCAGGCTGAAATTCACTCATGTTTGGGAAACCTTGAAGGGCAGTATTGGGATGGCTGTACCATGGTGGGAAGGTAGTGACTTGGTATTGGTGGAGGAGAAAGCCCATTTTATGGTTATTGCAGCAGATACCTGTGTTCAAAGCTAGTCTTATTCTTCTGTTGCTATGAAACTATGTAAAAGGGGGTGTTAGTGTATTAGTTACTGGATTATTTTCAAATGTCTTTTAATATAAACCAAACATTTTACAGTCTCTATACAAAAGGCTTAAGTATTCGTACACTGCTGTAAAAGCATGTCTGTATTTACAGTGTTTGTCTAGTAATATTTTGAGGCACTGTGGACAAATTTTTTAACTTACCCCTTACTGATAAAGGGAAGCCTGACTAAAAAGCTCTGTACTGAGGACAGTCTTTCATTACAAGCTTGGGTATACCTCATTTTCAGTAAAGATAGTCATGTCTAGTATTAGTTAATGGCTTTTGGTGTGGAGGAGTAAAACGGGGGTTTTTTCTTATGGTAGCATCAGGCAAGTTTAGATTTTTTGAGATCTGAAAGTGTGCTTTTCTGCAGAGGGAGGATGATGCCCTGTAACATTGCTGTACTTCATGTAGTCTCTTAAGTTGATATTAGTTATAAGCAGCACATCTGTAAGTGAGGATTCCTCTTTTATTTATTGAGAGCTATATTTCAGTGGGTAGTAAGAAAAGAGAAATGAATTCCATGATTAGGTCCTTGTGTTAGAGATTGAGATGCTCAGAAAAGATTTAAGTTAAATTTACATGTAATTTGTCAAAATTGCATCCTGACTTAGTGAGAAATGTCATTTAGCCAATGAATACTACATCTTTGTTAAAGAACTATTTTTATTGGAAGTTGTGCTCCAATATCTCAGCCCTCTTCTGTTTGAAAATTGGTGTGCTAGTGTTCACCACTTCATACGAAACAATTGCTTCACTTGGGGAGGTGTAATTATTCAGTGTATGCATAATCGATTTTGAATATATGCAGGAGGTAAGATTGAAATCTCCATGAATAAATCTGTGATATTTGAAGTGTTTAGTGCCCCCATGAGAGTACACTAGGAAGAGAGTTCGAGAAGAGAAGCCTTGACAATGCAGTTCAACAAAAACTGCAACAATCATCGCTGCACTTAAATTGCTAGAGATCCAAGCTGCCTTTAATTTGTGATGAATTTCAGTAGTGCTCTGTAGTGGGTGAAGTTTAAACTAGGATCTGCTGTCCGAAGTTCATACACAGGAAAATCCTAAGTTACTTTCTGGAAGTGGAGCATCTAGAAGTTGGCAGCGAGAAACAGTCAAATCACTGATCATCAGGCAGGAAAGCGAGACTGAAAGCTTGGCCTTTGGGATCTGTGCAAAGTGGGCTGGAGGGAAAGTGAGGAAGCTTGTTGCTGTCTGGAGAGAGACTTTGGATCTCTGATGGATCTGTCAAGGAGTATGTCCCCTTATTATTGGTTTCTTCTGGCAATGAAAGAAAGCCATAAAGACCTGACTGCTAGCTAATTGCTTTAATTACAACAAAATCTTCCTTTGGTGTTAATTAGCGCTCATCAGTTGCTTCTGTCATAAACATGATGTTGGAGGAGGTCTGCAACTTAATATTAAGCCAGAAAAAGAAATTAATAATATGAAGGATATATTTAAATGAAAAGCCTAAAATACGCTCTATTAAGCTTATTATGATATCATCAGAGACTGTTACCTGGGCTAGATTTTACTGATAATTCACAAATTGGATGCTAAAGAGGTACTGAACAACACAGGAAGTTACCTTCCTCAGAAGAAATCTTGCAAAAGACCTCAAGAAGGTCATGTTAAATTTAACAGCATGGAAGAGCAGCATAGACTTTATCAAGGACGTGAGCAAAAGGGTAGATAAGTCTGCCTTTTATTGATCTAAACATATGTTTTAGAGCATAGGTAAGATGAAGTTACTGGCTTTTCTTTTTGTACCTATTCAGAAAGTTAATGCAGCAGTTGCTGTTAGTTTTATGCTCTGAGTATGTGGCCTATTACTGCTGAGCCAAAAATAAACCAACTTTTTATCCCCTACTGTGGCTGACTATATGCATTATCTCACTACCACGCATCTTTTCTATCAGAATAAAATAGTGCTCTCCGTTACACGAAACACTCAGTTCCGTTTTCCAGGAAATGAGGAACTTGGAGTAAATCCCAAAGCAGAATCTCTGCCACAGTTGCCTGTTGTGCTGCTGAAGAGCCTAAACAGAGCAGCTGAAACAAAACTCTGCTCATTCTGCTATGCAAATAACTAAAACATAATAGATAAAGCCACTGAAGGTACATTAAAATCCCAAGGCTTTTAGGTAGAAAGATGGATCAAGTGAAAGATTTACTGCTTCAATTCCAACTAATTGATTTTTGTTGCTTAAATTAGAGCAAAACCTCAATGCTGCCATGTATCTGAACCTATTTGTTCTTAGCTTACAAAGCAGAATACTGTAATTAACTAAATTGAATGTTTCTTGAAGCTCTTTTAAAGAAAAGACTAATTTGCTTACAATGCATTGGATAGTCTGTCTAAATTGGCTGGCATCCTTCCAGTTTCAAAGCAGCCGAGATTTGAAATCATTATGGGAGCAAGTATTCCAGATCTCCTATTTAGGTTATCTGCTCTGGGTGTCGTAAGAAGGAGGAATGGAAGAGGGAATGAAAGTGGTGGAAAACTTTTTTTTTGTCAGTAGTAGGATAAAATAAACCCTGTAGAAAATTGGAGAATTTGGCAAATTGCACATCTTAAAACAGCAAAAGCAATTCAACTTGTATAAATGCTGAAAGATTTCTACACTAAATGGCAAAGTACCATCAACTATTCTGTCCTTAATCTTCCAATACCACCAACGGAGTATTCAGGAAAAGTTGCTCATCTTTTCAAATTGCTTTTTCACTTAACTTTTTGACAGAATGACCAGCTGCCAATATGAAGCCAGGTAGCTCTTTACAAACAACTGTTACTAGTACAGAGATTGAGCTGTTGTGATTTATCTCCATTGGGAAGTGTATGTTAAAATTCTAACTGCCTATGGTTTAACTTGCTAGTACTGTACAAATTAGAAATCACTCATTTTATTAAACTGAGTAAGTTTGGCATAGATGGAGATGTGTTGGTAGATTTTGGGTGCTCTGGAGCAGAAGCATCTAGAGATTGGAGGAATATTGAAGACATGAGGAAGAATATTAAATGTCATTTAGGTGGCAAACAAATGTTATTCAGAGAAATTAGTATTATACTTGCACTGTAAAAAGTTTAATTATCTTTATATTATATTCTGTTACCTTTAGTTGCAATATTTTGAGATGAGTGCATTAAGGTACAAAACTTCATGATGCTTATAATAGTAATTATCTTCTGAGAGGATTTAGACAGAATCTTAGCACATTTTTACAGATATTAGAAGAACAGAACAAAAATACGGAACAGCTGCTTGGTGCCAGCTATAAGTCCTGTTGCTTTTCTCTGCCTAAATTGCTTCTTGATATATCAGGAATTTTGAGTATGTATATGATTATAAAATGGGAATTCCATCTGTCTTGTAGCTGCTGGGGGAAAAGAAAGAGCTTGCATTTGAAAAATAATGTATTAAAGTAAAAAAATCAGGGAGGAAAGCTTTTTAGTATGGGCTCAGCTATTCTGTGTAGCTTTTTAGAGAAAATGTAAGAGGATGAAAATTAGTTGGGTTTTTTTTCATATTGAAGCTGGTGGCAAGTAAAATAAATAGGAATAAAATGTTTTAAAATAAAATAGAATTGGATTATTTAAAATCTGATACCAGATTCAAATATAATTATTTGCAGGGTTCCCAGCCTTAATATTTCTTTTTATTTTCTGCAGCTTTTGTAAAATGTAATGGATAGGATAACTTTTTAACACTGCACTTCTCCAACACTAAAAGATCTTTGCAAACTTTCATTAATTCTCTGAAAAGAGGATTCTGGCTTTTTTATCCCAATGTGCCAAACTGTATTGCTCTGGTGATGAAGTGGGAGCTACAGGCAAAGCACCTGATCCTGAAATAGATCAGTAATAACAGATTTAAAATACACTGTGAGTGACTTGTGTCCTCTTCCAATTTAAATCCTTTAATCTTTATTTTTGTTCTTTGCTCTGAAACCTTGGGTAGGAACTAAGTGGTCTCTAGGAACTGATTTTTCTTGTGGGGCTTATATTCAAAATAGGTTGGTTCCCCAGCCAGATCTAGCTAAATAATGATGAAAAGTGTACTCAACACCAGGAACTAAGAAGTGGAAGGAAGGAAAACGGGAAACTTGCTATTAGTCTTGCTTTTTCTCACTCTAAAATGTCGTGCTAATTTTCGCATGATTCCATGACTGTTTCCATTTTATCCTGGAGAGGGAAGACAGTGCAGCAAGTGCTTCATGATGGCAGTGCTGAAACAGGGTTTGGGGATCTTTGCTCTCGTGTCTTCTTTCAGGATCTGAACTTAAATTCCCCTTGTAGTTCCACTAGGGATTACTGTGAGGTTGCTGTTTCCCCCATTTCTGCAATGGGCATCTCATTGAATTCCTTGGGATCCGAGTGCCCCACTAATCCTGGCAATATGCTATACCCAGCAGAGTGAGGCGTGCATCTCTAAAATTAGGTATTTTATATGTCAGGGAATCTAGCTTTGTTGTCTTGTCTCTTCTCATATGTGCTGGCCAAAGTCTGTGTTGTGATGTCATGGAGGACCTACAGAGAATTTGTGTTTAAGGTTTGTTTCCAGAGAAGATGGTGAAATATCATGTGTGCCAGTGCGTTTTAAATGTATGGGGTGTTGTTTGCTTTTAACAACTCTATTGAAATGAAATGTGTTACCTCATGACAGACTTGCAAAAAATATATCTGCGTAAAAATGTTTTAATGTTAAAACCAAGTACCTTATACCAATGTATAATAAATATTGCTAATGGTTTATTTATTTTGGATGAAGATAATGACACTAATGTTAATGTGATTGTGTGGCAATGGCACTTACAACATTCTGCACTGAAATTACAGAAAATGTGAATTGTGAATAATTTTTTGAAGCTAAAGTAGGTTTTGCCTTTCTCACAGGGGAACATGCCAGAGGGGAGAGGTTTCTTCACAATTCCTATCTTCTGTTATTTTTTAAATGCAGAGGAAAATAAAACAGTGAAGTGTAGACTAAAGCAATTCTGGCTGTTAAGCAGTTCTATACAGACAATTTGTTTTTATTTGTTTGAAAAATATTTTAAATAGAACATGAATTCTGTAAATTGTGGAAGAAGCCTGAGACAGACAAAACATCTTTAATGAAAGCACTCAGCCTTTTTCATGCTCTGAATCTACCTTTATTATGTTAATCAAATTCCATGCAGTTCCCAGCAGGGGTATGTGAAAATTATCTCTTCAAATAAATGAATAGGGATTATTTACTGCATATCAAGAAGCTGGTTATAGGACTTTGATCTTTGTCCTGGTGCAGATGCGGATCAGAGCAGTTATTAAGATTCGAACTTGTGCGGTGTGCCCTTTATCCTCCTGGATGACTTGGGGCTGAGATGACAGGGAGATGTGCCAGCTCTTACCCACTGGGCACTCAAGTGTGTAAACTATCTGCTTTAGATCCCCAGGATGAATTTAAGTCTGTTCAGCTCCAGCAGTCCCAATATAACTTCATTTCTAAAAATTTTTAACACCACCAGGGTACTCTGTCAGGTGTTCTTGGGAAGAATGAAGTGAGTATCTGCTCTTTGGGGCTGGTGAGAGGAAATGAGAGAAGTCTAATTTACTTGTACTTCTAGTTTATTTGCTGATATTTTACAGATAGCTGGAGGTAATCAGCTCTTTAAATTGTGCTTCCTCATCAGAAGTGCCAGTAAAGTAGTGCAAGTGTAGTGAACCTGAGAAGCAGTCTCTAGGAAAATAGAAAAAGTTTGCCACTCTTCTGTGCAGTATTCTCTTTTTATCTGTGTATGATGACCATAAGAGTTAAATACTGCATTTTCTATGTTAATTAGTTGGTGCCTCACTAAAAAGTTTTATTAAAAGTTAGGAAAAAGAATTGTGGGATTTCTGTGGGAACAGTATATATGCTATCCTATATTTTGCTTCAGGATAACGTTTTGAACATCATAAATCAAATCATGGATGAATGCATTCCACATGATCGGGCCAACCGAGACTTTTGTGTTAAGTTTCCAGAGGAAATACGCCATGACAACCTTGCGGGACAGCTTTGGTTTGGAGCTGAAGTAAGTATCTCGTATATTAGTTGTGGTTAACGGACAATTTTTTGTGGCATACAGCCAGATGTTTAGAGTACATCTTGAGACTCTTCTGAAAACAGTCCATATAATTACAGAGCACAGTAAAGATTTTGAGAACTTGCTCCAGATGCTCGGTAGATGGGGACGCTTTAACTATGGTTTTGGTATTGGTTGGGTTAATAGCATCCTTGTTTATTTTTATAATTGTCTGCTGTCGTTATGTCCACGTTTTAAAAACTAATGTTTTGTGAATTAGCATATGATTAATATTATTTTTTATTATTTTGTATTCTGATGGGTCATTTTGTATGTCGTGCTTTGAAAACTGTAGAAACAACATTATATAAGGGAATTTTATCAAGATAAAAGTTCATCTCCAGCAAGTATAAGTGCATGTTCTCGCTTCATTTTAATGGCTGTATTATGCTGTAACTTATACTAAACATACATAACTTTGAGCTGACATCTGTTGCACAGAAATTGTTTCATTTGTGTGCTAAAAATACAATGTTTTCTGTACAAAACGCTGCAGTCCACTTTTCTCTTACCCAATTTATCACAAAGACCTGCTTCTACAGCAACTTGTAGGAACAAAGCAGGTTTTTGAGTGAATAAGCTTTAATTATTTTAACCAAGGCAAGCCTGACATGTCAGGGAAAAAATGATGTAATATGTAAGATACTTATTCATTAGAAATTATGTCTGTTTGCTTAAAAAAAAAAAAATCATTGTGGAACCTTTAACGATAAACTCAGTGTCTTCAGGTTTGCTGGCCTGAAGGTGACTTAGCAGCATGGATTTTTTGAGTGTTGGAGGGAGGAGTAGTCTAGACATCCCTCCACACAACAGCATTTTGTGTTAGTATTTTTCAGCTTTGCCTGTCCTGTGTTTGAAGCAATCCTTTGGTTCCTGTTATTATCCATTTTTTTCCCAGTTTATTCTTTCTTTTGAAAGTGCATGCTCTCCATCAATAGTTCCTAACTTGTTTGGGCCAATATTCCTCCATGTGTTCTGTTTCTGAAACTCTTTGACGATTGCTAATTGTAGGCTCCTCTGAGTCAGGGAAGTCCCATGTAGAATTTACAAATGAATTCCATAATCCTGTCCTCTGCAAAACCAGCAGCAACCTTTCTTATTATTGTATAGCCTTCACTGCTGTCATTCAGGTAATACCATGCTCTGTTTTAAAATGCTGAGAGTCTGTTACGTTGGTTTGATGGTGTATCCTTGGTAGTTATGTAGGAGAAGATGGGGTAAGTCTTTCTATAAGCATCCATAATGAATGCCTGTGAATCCTGTTACCCTTTCTTACCCTTACTCCAAGGGACTAACGAGCTAGGATTACAGCAACAAGCAGAGAAGAAATGCTAGCCAGTGGTGTAACTTCTCCTTGCATTGTGTGCTTGAGGGAATTTCTGAGACGGCCAGTACCGTCTATGAGAAAAAAAAAAAATGAAACAAACATTGCCCTTTACATAAGCTAATGATTTTCCTCTCTCCAAATCAAACTTTCACTGTCTCCAAATCAAACCAACAGGCTGAAGAGACCTGTTGGTTTCAGAGAAATGAACGTATGCAGTGATGATGTTAGTTCCAGCTCATACAACTGAATGCACTGTCCTCCTGTAAATTCATGTAGTATGGAAGACTGTGTGGACTGTTATGAATATACACTTACGTGTCCTTGTCAGTAAAATTACTCTGAGTTTTCAGACTAAGAATACCTATCAACAGGTAAGACGCCCTATCCATAGTCTCCCACAAGTTCTCCTTTGGGTAGTGAGAGGAAAGAACATGATTTTCTCTTCGCCCTTAAGACGAATCGGTGCATCTCCCTGCTAAGCAAGGGCTGAGATTACAGGTCCTCCATACAGAGCTGCAGAAAAGTTTCCTATCCAGGGGAGCACAGGAGGAAGGGGATTGACACAGAGCTGCAAATAGAGATTAAAACAATGAGGAGGAAAAGAAAAGAGAGGAAAAAGATACTTCTTGACACTTGAACAGTGTTGTATATTTTCAGTTAATAAAAATATTTCCTTTAATACAACCAGTATGATATGGTTGCCCAGGGAAGTAATTGACGCCCCTTCCCTGGGGATACCCAAGGTGAGGCTCGGCAAGGCCCTGGGCAACCTGGTCTAGTTGGGGGTGTCCCTGCTGACTGCAGGGAGGTTGGACTAGATGACCCTAGAGGTCCCTTCCGACTTGGACCATTCTTTGATTCTATGATTAATATCAGTGCTTGTCTTCTGAACATATCCATAAAGGAATAAAGTGAGGAATAAATAGCTTGTTTTTTTTAAAAAAAGAGCGAGATCTTTAAAAAGTTTATTCATGTGTTACAGTAAATAATCTACTTTTAATTTCTTTCTGAGTCGGTCAGAGGGAGCCTAGTTCCCTTCTGAAAGGAGAGAATCAGTCTGTTACCTGGTTTCTATGTTCTTTCCTGTAAAATTTATTCACGGCTTCTGTGGGAGGCAGGATATTGGTGTAGCTGGATCCCTGGTCTGGCTAGTGAGTGTGACCAGTTTTGCTGCAAAAGGCATCACAGTTGCAGAGGTTTCTGTTCTTTTGGTATGGAATACAATTACTTTTAAAAAATTTGGGCAGTCCATCCTGAATCAGAACAGTCCATTGATCATACTTTAGCTAGATTCACATACCTTTTACGCAAGAAATCCTTGTGCATATAGGGTATATATTCTGCCAGTATTTATTGCCTAAATCATAGAAGAGCTTTAAGTTCTGCTAGTAGCCCTATGGTTTCTGCACTTGACCCTTCCACTGTTCTCATGCCTGACATTTTACATGAGGGCTTATGGCTCAGCAGATCAGTTTTAAATCTTTCACTTACTAAATAAGTTGCAACAAATTAGGGCTAAGTACTGCCCTTGTTCAAAGTATTAAATATCTCCTCTTGTGCTTTTTTTAACTTTTCTAAAAATATTTTCTCTCTTAATCTATTTCATAGTGTTTGGCTGCTGGTTCAATTATTATGAATCGTGAAATTGAGAGTATGGCTATGAGGCCATTGGCCAAGGATCTGACCCGAAGCCTAGAGGAAGTTAGAAATATCATTCGTGACCAGGCCTTAAGGGATTTGAATCTCTACACAGAAAAAATGAAAGAGTCGCTCAAGCATTTTGATGTCCTTTTTGCCGAATTTGAATTAAGGTAAAAGATCCAAATATGTATTGTGTATGAGTATTGGCTACTACAGTTGTTGTTGGAAGTTGGCTGGTTGGTTCTGTTTTCTTTTTCTGGAAAAAGTATGTAATTTTTTTATCATGTATTTGAATTCTTCAGTAATTTGTTGTATTGTTAGATACTTTTTTTCCTGCCAGTGTAGCAATAATGAAAAGAAAATTAAAGAGCTTTTTAGCAATCAACATTTGCTCTCTTCAACTAAACTATAATCTTCCATTTGCATATTGGCATATGGCATTTGAGGGAGGTTTTTCAAGACACAAAAGGAGGCTGTAAATCTCTTCCCTTGGTGTTTTCTTTGTTGGAGGAAAGGCGACAAGGAAGAGACATTAAAAAAAACTATAATAAAAATAGCCTAGAGATTATGAGGTTTTGTTCCCTTGTGCATATAGATAAAAGCAAGATGCACCCAGTGAATTTTAGAAGGCAAATTGAGATTTGATGAAGGAAGTGCTTTTACACAAGCCATAATTAACTTCAGGAACTCACTGATTTAAAAACTTGTGATAGAAAAATGGCTTGGAGGTTTATAACAAAAATAAAAGTAACTCCTTCTGGGTCCTTATTGCATCAGAGGACACGTTGAACAAGTCTTGCATTGTGCTTCTGAGTTAAAGCCAGCTTCCTGCAAGTCTATTAGATAGTTGTGGTGCTAAGCATAGTTACAGATAGGACACTGGGCAAGACTATCTATGGATCTAATATAATAAAACTGTTTCTATCTTCAGCAGAAAAGGTTTCTTCTATTGACCAGAGCTCTAAATTTTTCTTGGGAATAATCCATAGACTGCCTTGTTTCCCATTACTGCTTACCCTTTCTTCATGTTCTTTTTGTATTATTTTACTCCAGCAATTTTTCTGTTTCAGAAAATCATATTTTTACTGTTACATTGAAACACATTTTAATTGAGAACATTGGCTAAAAACGTGTTTTTAAGTGTGGCTTTGAGTGCAAACACCGATGACAGTCAGCAGCTTCACTGTGGACAGTGCCTGTGCACAGTTTCTGGACTGTCTGAACCAGTTCTCTACACACAACATTTTTCTTTGCCGTTGTTTTGCAAACAACTTCTTCCCTTCATGTGTTACCTGTAATCTACAAATGACTGGTTAAGTAATAAGGTGACAGAAAACCACTCATACCAATGTTTCATACCTTGTGAATTTGTGGCTTTGCGTGTAATTCCTTGAATAAACAAGGCCAACGTCTAAGTCTCCAAAATTGTCTGTGCAGGGTAGTTGAATTTCACTAATATAATTTAATGTAAAACTTACCTAGAAAAAACGTGCATTTTAGTTGGGTTCTTTTCCTTAAGGAAATGCAGAGTGAACTATTGTCTTCAAGATGCAGTAATAAAGATCTTTCCAGTACTTACCTTCCTGTGCAACACAGAAAGGAGTTCTGACTACTAAATGTGTGTAGTTATATTTCTGAATTACTACTGAGTTCCACTGCCTCAATCTGCAATAAGTGAATCAGCTGCATTTCTTAGATTCTTACACGGTACAATTTTCACAGGGAGTGCTGTCAAAATAAATATAAAATGGTAAAAGAACAGCTAGGGTTTTAGGATGATTTGTCCTAGGTTTTTTTTTATTATTTTTAATCTGAATTGTTGAAGCATGTAAAATAGTAGTACATTATTTTATGATCTTTGTAGTTATGTGTCAGCCATGGTACCTGTGAAGTCTCCAAAAGAATATTATGTACAGCAAGAGGTAATCGTACTTTTCTGTGAAACTGTGGAAAGGTAAGCATTTTACTTAAGTACTACATTTTAAGTTCTGCGTTTACTTTCAGTCTGAGCTTTTGTAGAAATACTTAAACTGCAGTCTTTAAGAAGCATCGTAAAGCACCAGGTATTTTGCTTTTCCAGTAAGTTTCCAAGTACAGAGTTGAAAAGTATTAAGCATACTTGCCAGGCACAAGCCTATACTCTTTTATTTTCTAGACAAAAAAAACCCCTCAAAGTTAGTAAGCCAACAATAACAATATTTTTGGTATGCCTAGTTATAGATGTGTAAATGAAGAATAAGTATTTAAATAAGGTAAATCTGTTTGAGGCATCAAGACTTAATAATTTCATACAACGATACATGGAGAGATGATTCAAATAATTTGTGAACCTCTAGTGATTACCATAAAGAACTTGTAAAGACTCTTCGAAATCTTAGAGGGCTGGAACATGACTTTATATGTATGAATAAATGATGTTAAAAAAACACAGACAATTCAGCAATTCATAATTCTTTTAGGAGTACAAGGTGATATGAAGAATAGTAATTTGTTTAGAATGTACTATGTTGAACACCTTTTCTTTTCCCCTGTGACAGAGTAACTAGCCGAGCAGCTGGACAGTAGAGGGGAACAGTGTGCAAAATGCCCAGCTTTAGTGAGGTTTTCAGCAGTGCAACGCTATTCTCTAAAGGAAGCTGGTGAACTGGGTGGAATTACAAGAGAGCAATTGACTGTGAAATACACTTGGAATAAGTGTTGAGTTTACTGTCATATTGTGAGAACTTGTGAAGTAGAACCCTGGGTCTGTCTGGTCTGAAGGGAGAGATGTCAGGGAGCATCTGTTGCTCGTTTCAGTGACCAGTCTGTCCCAAAACACCACAACTTTCATTAAGGAGTGAAGGAGTACAGAGCAGACTGCCACAACCTGTAGATGACACCAAGGCCAGACGTTTTTCAGGCATTTTAGAAGACAGGATTACAACTCAAAATGGTCACAAGAAGTAGGAGGAATTATTTTCTATTACTTAGAGCTGCTACATTTTTGCCCAATAAGAGGAAAAAGATGGTTTCTCTCTTGAAGCTTTGGATAATCTGGCAGTGGACTGCAGGAAGGTACAGGGCATGACAGTGGGACATGCACTGATGAGTCTCTCTACAAGTGCTTGCTTTGTAGTCGTTTTGCTGTCCAGCACCAGCAGTATTGGCAATACAAGTACTGACAAGGAATAAGAAAATATTATTTCTGTTCTTTTTGGTGCCAATGAGATCTTAGCAGGACTAGTGTGCAGGTTTGAGTCTTGTCTTAATCTTATGCACTGACACGGACAAATTGGAGAAGAGATTTGAGGACATGATGAAATTTACGAGAATATTAAGAAATTGTGAAGAAAACTGGAAAATGTAGCCAAGTGACAAGCCTAAAGAAATTGGGGTGTAGTCTAACAGGGGCATAAGATATTTGAAACATTAGAGGACAATGGAGTGATACCCAATGAAATCATTAGACCTCAATAATAATTGCTTTGTAGAAGTGGGATTTTTTCTGAAGTTTGATTTGTTAGTTTAGGGAGGATTGACCTAGATGATTATAGCAAGCTTTATTTGAAAATGAAAACAGATACTTTTCACTGTTACTTTAAAAATGTTTCTTTTAGTTGAAAAACTCTAAGCACCAGTAGTTTTCAGTAACAAGCTGAAGCTGAACAGTAAATAAAAAGGGAAAATGGTATAAAAATGGTTTTGGATGGCTATAAAAGCTTTAAGTGTTCAAAGATTTCTTTTTCCTCATTATTGTTTTTAAGCAGTGACTACAGCAGCCAGTTATATACACAGCGTTTTAGACTATAAAAATAGTTCATTAATTAAATGCTATCAATTTGGTTAGGCTTATAACTTTTTTCCAAATTCTTTCGTATCGAAATGTATTCTTCAAGAGTTTAATCTCTAAATAATTCTGTTCTTCTGCTTAGAGCCTTAAGGCTTGGATACCTCACTCAAGATATGATAGATGACTATGAACCGGCTTTAATGTTTACAATTCCAAGATTAGCCATCGTATGGTAAGTAATTTTTTCAACTACTCTCTGCTCTGCTTCACTGAAGGATTTATTGAAGATTTCAGAAACTTCTCAGAATTCTGGCACATTTTCTTTCACCTGAGTTTGTACTTTCTTTAAAAAAAAAAAAATCAAAAAAAGAGGATTATATTTTGTCTTTTGGTTTAAATCAGTACCAGTTCCATGTAGAATATCAAGAGTAAAAAAAGAAAAGAGAAGGTAGAACTCAAAATATAGAAGGAAGGAACCTAGAACAATTGGTCAGTCATCCTCCAGAAAGAAAATTAAAAATTAAGAACATCAGTCTATGGAATGCCACATTGTCGGAGGTATTTTTTGAAAGCACAAATCTTGTCACTCAAAAAAAATTATGACTTAAGGATAACAAGTCTTGAAAAAAATTTCAATAGGAATTGTGTATTTTTCTGAATGACTCTCGGTTCAAAAGGAATTGTCATGACATACTGCATTGTGGCTGAGTTAGGCTTAAATCTTTTTCAAGGAAAGTATTAACGCGTATAACTTATGTGTGGATTTGTGCCCTGTATTGACTACTCAAGACAATTAAATTAAAACATTGTTTTTGCTTCGTGCAGTTTTGCAATATTGAAGAAATCAGATGCATTTTTCCTAATGAGTCTTCATGTTTTAATAAGACAGCAGTTTCTCTGGAGTGAAGCCATCATATTTTTAATATTTTACCATTGTGAGTGTTTTTAAGTTAGCTAATGTAAGTAGTATAATTGGGGGAAATAAAAAAACCTCAAATCCTGAGTGTAATACGCTTCTCCTCAGGAAATCTCTGTGGCCTATTGTTCCTGTTAAATAGCATATTGTCTGTAACTGCCGTTCTAAAAATAATAACAGTAATAATCTGATTACCAAAAGACAACAGGAATGTGAGAACTCAATTTGAAACTGCTGGAAGCACAATGAAGTAGAATACATCATGACTAACTGGAAAACCAAGGAGACTCTGGAAAATGCACTACGTCAGTCCCAGATTACAATGAAGGACAGATGAGAATAAAATTTACTCCTAAGTATCCAACGATTGAAAATAAATGACTGCTCTGTGAAGTTCTACAGAAGAACTACACCATCCAGATATAGTGTTGTCTGGAAGAAATGCAAGCCTTTTATCTGGACTGTGAAAGGAGAAGCCTTTAAATGCAAGACGGCTGCAGTGCAAGATTGTCAGGGTGTTGCTCTGTGCCGTAATGAGAAAGATGGTTCTCAGGCAAGGATGGATCCTCTCAGTTCTGTAATAGCAAAGCTTTAAGGAATACTTTTCAGACTCATTTTTGTCTAAGGTTTCTTTTCAGACATCAGTTTACTGTATGCTACACAGCGTATGTTGTCTAATGTGTTATCAGGTGTCAGTAGTCTTTGAACCTAGTTGGAAATACTAAGACACACTTTTTTCCAGTTCTTATTTCTTCCAATGTTACAAATATATTCAAGTTTTGATTCAGAACTCTTTCAAAGGTCATACATATACAGAGGCCATTTTATAATTTATTTTTTTTTTTAGTTCTCTAGCCCACTTCTATTTTTTTTTTTTAATTTCTTCTGAGAGTTAAGCTTTATGGAAAGCAAACTATACTTCAAAGCCAAAAGAATGGTGATTTTGCGTCACTTGGAAGTTTGGTGAGAGCAGCCACAAGCTTCTACTCAGCAAAGCAGTCATGTTTGTTTAGGGAGAACATAGGGCATGAATCAGCAATAATAATTTCAGGGCAGTCTGCTTGTTGAAGCCCAGAAAGTTTAGGGAAGAAACCACAACTGTATCCTTGGTAACAGGACAGTTTGTCTTGAGCCACACACACACAAAAAAAAAAATTAAAATTATTTGCAAAAGTTTGTTGGGCTCTCTGACCTTGACAGTTCTCAGCTTTTGGATGGCCATCTGTGGTGGGTTGATCCTGACTGGATGCCAGGTACCCACCAAAGCTGCTCTGTCACTCCCCTTCTCAACTAGACAGAGGAGAGAAAAAGAAATATAACAAAAAGCTCATGGGTTGAGATACAGACAGGGAGAGATCATTCACCAGTTAAGTCATGGACAAAACAGACTTGACTAGGGGAGGAAAAATAATTTATTACCTGTCAAATCAGAGTAGGAAAATGAGAAATAAATCCATATCTTAAAAACACCTTTTTCCCCTACCGATCCCTCTGTCTTACCTTTACTCCCAAATTCTCTGCCTTCTCCCCGGAAATGGTGCAAGGGAACAGGGGATGGGGGTAGTTGTCAGTTTATCACGTTTCTGCTGTTCCTTCCTTCTCAGGGAGACTCCTCGCACTCTTTCCCTGCTCCAGTGTAGGGTCCCTCCCATGGGATACAGTCCTCCACGAAATTCTCCGGTGTTGAGTCCTTCCCACAACTGTAGTTCTTCACAAACTGCTCTAGAGTGTGTCCCTCCCGTGGGGTGCAGTCCTTCAGGAGCAAAATGCCCCAGTATGTGTGTCCTGGGAATCGCAGATCCTGCCAGGATCCTGCTTCATGGTGGGCTCTCCATGGGGTCACAGCCTCCTTCAGGCATCCACCTGTTCTGGTGTAGGGTCTTCCAGTGGCTGCAGGTAGATATCTGATCCCACCTCTGTGGACAAGGGGACAGCCTGCATGACCATGGTCTTCACCACAGGCTGTCAAGATCTCTGCGGTGACATACAGGCTTTCAGGACCATGAACTAACCTCTTTTCAGGGAAATTTCTGCAAGTGCTGAGCTGATTTAGAAGCATGGTGTTGTCAAAATGTGTTTTATGTGATTTAGCAAATGCGTTTGTTTTTTTTCTTACTCCATGTTAAAATCAGGTTGTATTATGTTAAAGATAGAAAAAATAGGATCTTGGGAGTCAAATATCTCACCTAGAAATTATTTAGACTGGAAAGAAAAGGCCATTTACAATCTCTCCAAAGTTAGTGGAGTTTCCTCTACTTGATAATCAGTTTCTTGGGGTTTTGTTTTTTGTGTTTTTCTTAATGATCAGCCACAACAATGAAATAAATGTATGTTCTTCTCCTTATGCTTCCATTGCCTCTTTTCCCATGTTTGGGCTGGCAGGGGATAGACAGAGGGGATCTTCTGACCACTTTAAATACCTCTTAAATCTAATTGTGGGTGAATAAGACAAAAATAAGGTAGCAGTATGTAACTTGACTGTAAGTCTAATGTTTATGTGCAGTTGCTTTTCTGACTCTTTATTCAGAGTTCCTCAATGTAATTTTCCTTTTTGTGTGTGTTTTTGCCTGTGTTTGAATTACAGTGGCCTTGTTGTCTACTCCGAAGGACCGTTAAACTTGGACCATAAACCAGAAGATATGTCTGAACTCTTCAGACCTTTTCACACTTTACTAAGAAAAATAAGGCAAGTAATAAGGTGGTTGTAGCTGCTCATTTTCCGAAGTAAAAATTGGAGGCCTAAAAAGAACATATAAATGCTTAGAAAAGTATTTGCTGTGTGTTGCGGCTTAACCCCAGTCGGCAACTAGTACCACACAGCCATTTGCTCAATCCACACCCCCCGTCACCCCCATCAGTGGGATGGAGAGAAGAGAAGATAAAGAAAAAAAATAAATTCTTGTGGGCTGAGATAAAGGCAGTTTAATGTAACAGTTATAGAAAAGAAAATAATGGTAAGACAATATACAAAATGAAGTGATACAACATGTCACTCTCACCAGCTGATGATCGATTTCCCAGCCCACCCAAGCAGTCATTGCAAATCCCTGCCCCCCTGGCCAACCCCCAATTACATACTGAGCATGTCTGTGGTATGGGATATTCCTTTGGCCAGCTTGTCCCGTCTATGCTCCCTCTCAGCTTTTATGGGAAGACAAAAAAGTCTTTGACTTAGTATAAGCATTATTTAGCAACAACTAAACAAGTCTGTGTTATCAACATCATTCTCATACTGAATTCAAAAGACAGATTTTGAAAAACATAGGTAGAAAATGAATTCTAGCTGACACTGTTAACCATTCTGTCCCGGGACGCTGTGTTAACCATAAAGTACGTTTTCTTCTCATCTGCCTGGGATACCCATGAAATAACTAGATGCAGTTTTTAATCTCATGGGAGTTTTCTGAACTTTTCATCTCTTCGTGAGAGTTTCTTTTTTTTTTTTTTTTCTTAATTTCCTTTTTTTACATTTC